>CM039123.1:8972991-9560880 GCA_022036555.1 Microstegium vimineum | reverse complement strand
AATTTTTAATGTTTCAAAGAGGGGAGGAAAAAGAAAAAAGGGATTTTCATGAAAAACCCCCTTTGGGAGTTTGGGTTAATTATTTTACTTTAAAAATTTTAATTTGTCGTTACACAACTCACTTTTTTTCATGAATTATGCAGTTTCTTTGTTGATTGCACAAATTAAAGATTGAATTATTGGACAACTCAGTTTTTGGGTTTCAATCATTTCATGTTGGGGTGATATTGCACGAGACCACAACTATAGTTAGAATAGATCCCTTTTCTAATTGCACGTTGAGTTGCCGGCCATCAAAAAGCAAGTAAATTAGATCGTTTAAAGGATTTTTTTTTCTTAAAAAAGGAAGAAGCAGTAGGGGCAGAGGGCAAAACCGATCCGATCTTATTAAAAAATTACAATTACAATGAAACCAGCCACAGAAAACAGTTCGGGTAGCCACTGATTTCTTTACAGGCAACGGTTTCAGTGCAAATTTAAACTCCCCGTACAAACTGTGGGAAACTTTAATCTGGACCGAAGTGTTTATCCAAGGGCGCGGAGAGATTGGGTAATTTTGCATTTAAAAACCCTCCACTCTTAATCACACTTTTTTCAAATCCCTCCTTTCCCCCCTCTCTCATGCACCCCCTTGGATAACAACCTGCGGGCCAGATTAAAAAGTTTACAAAAAGTTTACACGAAAAATTTAGTTTGCACTAGATTTCCCTTTCTTCCTTACAACCCTTTTTTCTACCCTCCCTTTTCAAACTAGCTAATAATAAAACAACTCCAAAAATTTTTACACCCAACCCGCACGTCACACATGAACCAACGTGGAGGATAAAAATAACAAAAATGTACCCGTGGATCGTTCAGGAGCAAGCAACCAGTTCAGTTTTGCCGGTTACGATATACAGCGATCGAACAGCTCGATCGATCGATCGATCAATCCACTCTCGTGGCGCTGGTGCCGGCGGCGGCGAAGCCCGGACCCCGGCCGACCTGAGCACGCCGTCGGTGAAGGCGAGGCGCTCGACAGCGCCCTGACGCGCTCCTGGTACTCGATGGCCTGCTCGACGGCCTCGGCCTCCAGCTCGCCGAGCTGCACGCACAGGCGCTCCTCGGCCTCCTCGGCCACGGCCAGCCGCGCCAGGGCCGTCTCCAGCTCCCGCCGCAGCCGCTCCTCCCTCGCCGCCGCCTCCGCAACCGCCCTCTCCAGCTCGGCGTTCCTCCGCCTCATCTCCTCCGTCTCCCCGCCGCGGCTCCCGCGGCGGCCACTTTTCTCGTCATCATGGCTGCTGCTAACGATGTGCTCCGACGTTCTTCTTCTTCTTCTTCAAAGTTTTCAACTGGCTTGGGTTGGGTTGGGTTGGCTTCAGCTTTGGGGATCTCCTTATATAGGCTGGAACGGCAAAAGCAGTGACCGGTGAATCATGACATGAAGGCGTCCATGTTCAATGAACCAATCCGAGAAGCGAGATTAGCAGAGGTGTCGGTGTACGGGTACAGCAATGATAATATATAATAGTTATTACATCCATGGTGACCGCATCCTCGCCGATCGAGAGCCATAGAGACTTTGCGCCTACGTCTCTCTCTTCGTCCAGTCCTTTTTGTTGTCGTCTACAGTGAATTCATTACGCGATCGACGTGATGAATCGGTGAGCTAGCATGACCTGATGGCGAGGCAAACGCTGGGCGACGATGGAACAGCTGGAAGTCTGGAACGGGTCTCTAAATTCACACACATCGTTGTTTCTTTTGAAACAGTGGATGGAGGGGAGAGACGAATAATCCACAAAGTACTTCGAATTTTAGTTGGAACAATATGGATGGATTGGAGAGACGAATTCGTTGAAAAAATTTAAGGGGATTCTAATTTTTATTAGCGCTTTGGCGAAGTCAAATTTTGGGAATAGAAGTAAGGAACTAGACTCTAGTCCAGTTGAAAAGTAACAAGTATGGTTGAATTTCCTTTTCGGTGTAATTTGTAGGCGATGGTGAGATGTGTTCACGCGTATCCACGAGCATACTTTGTTAATTCTTCTGATGGTGTATACAAACGAAAACATGACTTTCCGTTCAAGAAAAAAAATGAGCCATGGGTCTGTTCCTCGCGTTATAACTTGTTATTATATAAATTTATTATATCGTAGTAGTATATTATTTTCTCGAAAGAATATGTACTACTCCCTTCGTCCCCGAAATAATCAATTACTAGAATCCGTGGTCAGTCAAACTTTTTTAACTTTAACTAACTTTATAGAAAAATGTAACAAGATTTATAATTTAAAATGAGCATCATGTAAAAATATTTTTTTAGATAAATCTAATGATACTAGTTTGATATTATAACTTTTAATATTTTATTTTAGAAATTTGATCGAAGTTCAAAAATTTGACTTAGAACAAACTCATTAAAATCCATTTCTTTCGTAGACGGAGGGGAGTCCTTATCAATCGGGGCAAACAGTTGAGAGGGGTCCAGTACGCAATAGTGACGTTCTGACTTCTAGCACGATATAGTTGACGTGTGCAAAAGCGAGAAAGTAAGCAGTCGGACCCACGGGTTCTATTTTTTTGCACCGTGACAGGAAGGAGAAACCCACACATTTCATCTTCCTCCCGAGCTCAGGCCCTTTAGATATAGGAAAAAATAGTACTTCTTTTATTTCAAATTATTAGATGTTTTGCTGTTTTGGGTATTAGATATCTAGATATACACTTATGTCTAGGTCTATTATAAAGTTAATAATGCATCTTAAATAAACAAAAGAGCTTATAATTTAAAATAAAGAAAGTAATAGGATACAAATGTGTCGTCGGTAAAACAGAACGAAAAAACATAAAAAATTTATATGAATAGTTGTTTGAAACACAAGAATTGAATATATAGGAGAATCCAAGTGGATTCTCATTAAACAAATACTCATAAAATGTTGACACGCGGAATCAAGAATTAGCATGTTTTTTCCTCTATGCCATCCTTCATGTAAAATGGCCCCCAAAGCCAGGTCCTACCAGCCAGACCCTTAGAGTATATTTAGAACACATGAATTTTCACAGAAATCATGTTGGTAATTTCATAGAAACTAGTTCTATTTTATAGAAAGAATGCAGTAATAAGAAAATATTCTAGTGTTCTAAATATGACCTAATTGTTGATCCACCAATCACTCCTTGTCTCAGTCTTTCGTGATACTTTTAGTTCTGACCTGATGTTTTGTTTCCTATGAAATAAATGGATGTAGAAAACTTTCCTCCATTTCAACGTTGAAGCTTCCTACATTCCAAACAACATGTTTAGAAACCTTTCCAAAGAATTGATTCCTATGGATTTCCTATGAAATTCCATTCATCCAAATTTGAGCCTCAATGCATAGTACTATATAAACCACAATCTCGGGCGACCCATCAACGCTAAAAGTTCAAAATCAACAGTGATAGAAGTACCATACCACTGCTGGTTCATAAGCAAGCATATCATTATCTAATTTTAAAACCACCCGATAGTGCTTATCTCATCATAGACCGAAGAATAAAAATTAACTTCAGTTAACTCATGGCACAGTTAAGTCCAGATCGACACTCTCTCTTGATCTCTAAATACCTCTCCCCCTCTTACTAGGCCTAAATTTTCAGAATTTGGCCTTTTTTTGAAATATTTTCACATTAGACCCCTGGAGAAACTAATTGCAGATTTGGACCCTGGGGGTCGGCGCCGAGCTTTGCGACCAAAACCAACGTGGCAGCCGACGTGGCAGGAAGGTCGGCGCCGCGGAGCACGGCGCCGAGCTCGGCGCCATAGATCACGGCCCGAGGTATGTAATATAGAACACATGTGCAATTCAGTTGGTCGAGGCTTGAGGTGTTGAGTCTTTGGTCATGGGTTCAAACTCAAATCTATACATTTTGCTATGTTTTTTAAGCAATATTTTTTATAGAATACATTTTGTTTATAATTATGAATTAATTTTAATTATAAGTAAGTATAATATTTTTATATGATGTGTTTATTTAATTATAATTATGGAGTAACTATTTATTTATTTATTTATTAGTTTATATATCTCGACTAAAATTTATTGATGGATAAAAAGTTATTTCAAAATCAAAGCATTAGAACAACCAAACTCATTGTTTCAAACATCAAATAAAAAATAAATTATAAAACGGAATGTTTCAAGAGCTTATAAAAATAAATTAAATAATTCTTATTTTGAAATTAAATAAAAACAAATTATAAAAAAGTAGTAAAAATTGTGTCAATTCATTACTTTGAACCCATGACCAAAGGCTAAAACACCACATGCCTTGACCAACTGAACTACACATGTAGTTTTGAAGAAAACTAGAAACAAATATTACTTGTTCTATTTACAAAGGCTAGATATATAAACTAATAAATAAATAAATAGTTTACTCCATAATTATAATTAAAATAAATACATCATATAAAAATATTATACTTACTTATAATTAAAATTAATTCATAATTATAAATAAAATGTATTCTATAAAAATATTGTTTAAAAACATAGCAAAATGTATAGATCTAGGTTTGAACCCATGACCAAGGGTTCAACACCTCAAGCCTCGACCAATTGAATTGCACATGTGTTTCTGTATTACATACCTCGGCGCCGTAATCTATGGCGTCGAGCTCGGAGCCGTGCTCCACGCGCCGACCTTCCTGCCACGCCAGCTGCCACGTTGGTTCTGGTCGCAAAGCTCGGCGTCGTGGGGCATGACGCTGACCCCCAGGGTCCAAATCTACAATTAGTTTCTCCAGGGGTCTAAATGTGAAAATATTTCAAAAAAAGAGCCAAATTCTGAAAATTTGGGCTTACTAGGCATGTGATGAGAATATGCAGAGCCGCGCGGGAGGAGAAGCACGGGCAGTGCGCGAGGGGTGGGGGAGGGTGCAGGCCATGTATCTTAAAAACAATCTTTTATAGAGAAATGAATTGGTACCAATTTTTTAAAATCAGAGAAATATATAATTGGTACCAGTTTTTTTTAACAATACAATCGATCTATTAAATGAATTAGCTATGGATTTTTAGAAAATTAAATTATTTAAATTAAATATAATATATTTGTTGAAGATCTCATATTTTGAAAATCTAAGTTTTGAATTGTTCGAAGGAACTTTTATTGAGAAATGAACAACCAAAAACTCAATGAGATGTATATAACAACTTTTGTAGATGAGATAAATTTTGAAATTTAAAATTCAAAATTTTAAACCCTTTGGGGTGTCGATATTCTGTTATGTTTTGGACGTTAAGTGTGAGACTGGGGTGGAAAAATGACCTTTTTACCCTCCAGGTCAATGAAACTTCTAAATTTCATAGTAATTCATAGAAAAATCATAAAAAATAAAGATTTTTGGAATCTTTATGAGTATATAATATGCACTAGGTATATAATACTACAATATTATATAGAAAGTTTTTGCGGTAAAAATACATCAAGTGTCGCTTTCCATATAAACATACAATATTACATACCTACTGCATATATAATACTCGCAAGGCTTCTAAAACATCTTCATTTTTATTTTATGATTTTCTATGAATTACTATGAATTTTAGAAGTTTCATTGACTTGGAGGGTAAAAAGGTTATTTTTTCACCCAGTCCCACAATTAACGTCCAAAACAGGGCATGTGGGTGACAAAAAGTTAACGCGAGGGTATATAAGTGAGAACAAACTTTTCAAGGGTATGTAGAGACCGCCATCCTTCTCAAGGATATACAGATAAAAACCCGAAAGTTATAATCGGGTTCGCATCATTTCAGACAAGCTCAGCTCAGTTCAAATGTATTATTTTATGAGCTAGACTAATAAGAAATAGACAACCAAACACTGAGCCATTGGCCCAATTTCATGCATTCGAACCGTCTGAAACAATGTGAACCAGGTTAGAACACGTAAATAACCAATCAACCTATATATTGCTTGGCTCCAATGTACTCCAGGGACTGGGTTTTCGGTTTGCTATTTTTCTCCAGTGTCATCCACAAAACCATCAAATTTCAGAAAAAATAAATATGGACACGGTTTCCGTATTTTTCATGTAGGAGGTGTTATATAATCCGCCTAGTACTAGCTAGAAATAGGATCAAGCAGGCGGTGAGATGGTAACCCGGCCATACACGGTTCCGCAGCATCTGCCTTGTTGAACTTCCAGCGAGGTTAGCAAACACATTGTTCCGATCCCTGGAGGAACTCATGCACGCCCGCTCACCGACTGGTCCCTCCAGTCCCATCCCTTGTTGGCCTGGCCGATCCCATCCCTTTTCTGTCGCCACCCCCCGTTCAGATGCTACCCACAAATGGACCCTTGCCGGTCTACCGTCTGTCTCCGCGAACGAAAGAACTAGGGAAAATATGTCAACTCGCCGAACAGGTAGTTTTCTGACGCCTGGTGTGAAGGATGGGTGTGCCTACTACCTACGCAAGGCGACAAGATCGAGGTGCGGGCACAGTGACGTCACCCCTGCCGCCGCGTCCCATTCCCACATTTTGCTCCCCGGCTCTTCCGACGTCCGCAGGGTCCTCTTGCTCGCTCGCGGCCGCGGTCCGGACCAGATAATCTACACCCTCCAACTCGACGGGAGCAGATGTAAAATTTTTATTCATGTACTTTTTCATGCGAAAATGAACTGGTTCCTGTAAAATTTTTGTGTGAAAATTTCTGTGTTCTAAACATGCTCCAATCGAAGGCCCGCACGAGATGGCGATGTCGTCGCGTCTCCCAAGCTACTCATCGCACTCAGATGGCTTAGGACGTCCGTAGTGGTGTTAGCTACGTAGCTACTCATATAGAGGTGAGAGACAAAATCAAATACTATTACGTATTATTAGACCCACATGTTCATCTTTCATATTCTTGAACTAGCTATTTGCTCGTCGCTAGTGACTGTTCTCTCTCCTACTTTTAGCCTGTCCACGTCATAATAGCTACCAAATAACTAGCCATTAGGGATGGCCTTAGCAATGTTAATAATACAGCCCACTGTGGTTGTATGAATCCTTACGGTCAACCTCTCAGCTCACTCATATAATGGTTTCATCTTCACATTCAATGGATGACTTATTTATCTATCTCAACAGTATTTCTTGATTCTTGTGTTCAAACTAACAATAAGTTTACACTCTACTTCTCCTCTCTCTCTTTCCTATCCCTCTCTCCTTCACTCCCAACATTCAGTCTGCCTCAACATTCAGACTGGTTACAGCCCATCAATGTACTTGCTCTTGTCGTGCGACCGACTCCCCATCTCCACAGCCCATTCCGTCCGGTCCGGTTCTGTTTTGCTTCGCTTTGCGAGGTGGGGCCTCGTCTCTGCTGCCGCCTTGGGATCACTCCTTGTCAGACGTGGCCCGGCGCCGCTCCGGATTCCATCCCCAGCCGGCTATCGTGGTTTCGCCGCCGCAATGTAGGCAGAATAGGCACGTAAGAATGCTTTCAGTTTGACTAAATATGCATAAAAATCATTAATATTTGTGGTGCATAATAATATTATTAGATTAATTATTGAATATATTTTATAATAAACTTATGGGTTAAGTACATTTTCAACCCTAAACTTACACAAGAGTATGAATTTCAACCTCAAACTATGAAACCAGACAATCTACACCCTCCAACTTACAAAAACCAGATACTTTGCCCCCCTGGACTGTTCCCCCCCGGTTTTGTGCTAAATTTTTTTACCCGCCCTATTCCACCCTTGTTTTTGCGAAGGGCCATCAAAATACTGTTTTCGTTGTCTGTGCACCCAAAATTGGGATTCTTTCACCCCATTCGGCTCAATACCCCTTCACTAGAAACTAAATTGGTATCTCCCAAACGAACAACCATGGCATCATAAATTATATTGACTTTAATTGGATAATAAAATAAATTGAACTTGCTGCATGACATTGAAATTCAAAATAAAAATTTTCCAAAACCCCAACAGTATGTCTTGCAAGTTTCAACTTTAACCAATATTAAAGGGGCCAAAATTAAAAAGCCAAAAAAGACTAGAGATTTCGAAAAACCTGGATAGCAAGTAAAGACCAAAACCCCTTTAAGTCTAGAACAACTTCTTACCACTCCGGGATTGAAACGCACCAACGTGGGAGGAAGCAAAAGATGCTGAATTTGCCACTTTTTTTTGAAGGGCTGATCAAAACTTATACGGACACTAAAGCTTCTTAAATAATGGAAATTGTGCCTTGGGGTTTTGTGTAGCAGACCCTCCTTTGTCTGTAAAAACTTTAGTACAACAAAAGTTCTTTAACTCCCTTGTTACCAATGGATTCCTTTTTCTTTTTTGGGCTACAAACAAATAAGGGTTTTAAAATTTTGCTAAGGCAAAGAAAGGTTGTGCATTTTTGAAAAAAGAGGTGACCTGAGGATTTCTTTGAAGTGGTCAAGTGGAACTTTTTTTCCTCTTTTTCCCTAAAACTCTTGCAAAAACAACTTTTTTGTCCTTTTGCATTCTCACATTTGCAATTAGAAGGACCAACAGGTTTACTTTCTCACAGTTGAGACTTAAAAGGGCAGCAGGTGTTGTATTCATTTCTTTTAGCAAAATTTTTCCTTTTGCCCCCAACTCCTTTGCAATTTCTGCATCTATAACTGTGTCTACCTTGGACACCCTTTGGGTTTAGGTTTCCTCAATTGACCTCTCTTTCCTCTTCTTGGGCCTGCCTGACATTTTAACCATAGATGGGCAGGGCTTTCCCTTTTGAGAGGGGCCCATTGTGCATTCCCCTACTGGTTGAGGTATGACTATGGGCTTTCTTAAAATTAGAAACTGAAAAGCAGGTGCTATGTAGTCCCCGGGGCAATGTGTGTGAAGAAAATGAACTTGTTGCAATGTGGACATAAAAAAAAAAACCACCAGTTCCCAGTCCCTACAATACAGGTCTTCAGTAAGTCCCTTCCCCTGGTCATAGTGCACACTTATACTTGCATTACCATTACAATTCATGCAAAAACCCGATGAGTGATGTACACTTTGACTTCTTAAGGATGTTTGGACAGTTTTATAGTGGCCCATCTATAAACTTTGGTGCTATTCTTTTGGGATCCCACCATTACCTTCCTTAATCATTTCAAACAGGGGTGGTAGGGTAAAATTTTTTAGCCCCCAACCATTTATTGAATGATTCACAAAGGTTATTGTTACTGAGTCACAGTATGTCCCAACCTGAAACCCGCCCCACCCAGTGACTTGGGTCTTTTTCATAATGCTTGTGCTCCTTCCAGGAATTTTGCCGTCTAGCCCCTTTCCATTTTAATAAAAGTGGGGTGAGCTTTAGCATTTTCCCCCACCTCTTTTTCCATTCCCTTTTTTTTTGAACTTTTCCTCCCTTGGCATACAATGCCTTGCAAAAATTCCTATGCTCCGCCAAAAAGGACCCAGTGTTGTACAAAAATTAAATTTTTCCCCCGTGTACAACAAACCCTGTGATTTAACACCACTAGTTATTGTAGTAGGTTTAGGGTATAATGAAAAGTTATAAACCATACCTTCTATTTATCGAGGTGAACACCCCAAACTTCCCCAGTACCAACTGATAAATCTCTAAACAAAATGTCGCGAAACCAGTCCCAATGCATTTTTCTCTTTTTTGACAACTCCCAAGCAAAGGATACATCTTTGTTCGTGCCCTTCCAATAGCACTAGAACTCCCCATTGGGGGTCCTTTGAAAAACACCCACAAAAACCCACTACTTTCCTACAGCCTACCAGAAACCTTTCCTGCAAACATCAAGTAAATTTTTACCCTCTCAAATATAGGGATCCTTTTTGTACTTCCACACAGTGCGCCTGGGTTGCTTCTTAACGTTTCCCAAATGATAATCAAAAGCCTCTGGATGACCCTTGTGGGATCAACATCTTCTCTAATACAATTTTTCTTTGCCCCTTTAGCTTTGCAAATGCAAAATCAGCAAACTTTCTTGGACTGAACCTTTATAGCTTAAGACTTAAGTTTGGGTTTGCTTTACCTTTCTCAATTCCCCTTTCTATTCTCCTTCCAGTGACCATTTTGTTATCTCCCTTGGGGGACAGCATTTCACCTTGTACTTTAAACTGCCAACTGTTGTAGTGCAAATTTGTGGACAACAAGCAAACCCAGGACAAGTTGGCCATCACATTTTGCTCCCACTCTGTCCCCCCATCTTTGATAAACTTGATCACCTTCCCTCAGCAAAAGCATATTTAATGATATTTTTCTTGAACACTTTTATCATTGAACTTCATCCCCAAACAAAATTTGGGGACGGGTCTTTCTTGCTAAACCGGGTACTTGCTACCTTTGTAACAACCATCCGCACTTCCTGGGTCCCAAATGATATTTTCTCACCCCTTTTAAAAAAAGGGGGTTACATTGCCTTCACCTCTATAATGGTCAACTCCTTTTGTGTTGTACCCCCCACAAATATTCACAGCGTGCTTTTTGACCAAAAACCAACTTTTTTGAATTTTTAAACCTCCTAGTTTTAAACACCCCGGGTTTAACTTTTAAACTCAAAAATTAAAAAAATTTGCCCATTCACATATAAATAAGCATCATTAAATTTTTTTGGAAACCTGGTTATCATTGAACAAAATGATTTACTTGCGAGTTTGATCAATTGTTTAATGTAGGTCACCTTTTTAAAAGTCTAAAAATTTTAAAAAATTTTAAATCCAAACCTTTTCTCCGAGGGGTGATTAAACCCTAACACGATTTTCAAAATCTACAAAGTTTTTGCTTTGTTGTTTAAGCAAAGTTGAGATCTTGGGGTTTTTGAACATCTTTCGTTTCAAAGTTTCCCTGAAAACCCCTAAAGGTTGTGATTTTTGCAAAAGACAGCAGGGTCATTTTTGTCTTTTCCTCGAGCACTGCATGGGGGGTCTTTTCCGACGGGGCCCACGCCGACCCCTTAAAAGGGGACTCCCATCTTGTCGTGGGTACGGGGCGATCCAACGGCCTTGCGCTTTAAAAGCGGGCCCACCTCTTCCTTTTTTTTACTTTCCACCCATGCTCCACCTGCTCCACTTTTCCCCACGTTTCGCCTGCTCCTTCTTTTCCCGGTACCCCCCACCTTCCCATTTCCAACTCGTCCGAGCTCGTTACGCTGCCAATCACTCAATCTTTCTCATTGCCTTCGCCTTGACCTGCGCATCTTCGGGGTAATTGGGTTAAAGCCTTCGAGCCCCATTCGTCCACGGGGCTCTATCTTCCCACTCCGACGCCCCGCCGCCGCTCTGGTCTGTTTTCGACCGGGTGCGCAGGACCGCATTTCTTGTTCTCTTATTTCTTTTTCCCTTTGTTCATCCTGATTTTGTCGGGTTCTCCTTTTTTGAAAATGGGGACCACAGCCCGGAACATCTTCGTGCCGCGAATTCTTCGTCTCCGCCGACGCTTTCTCCATCGAGGGTCGTTCTGCTTCACCCCGGGGCCACGCTTGCAAACGCTCCGACTAGGTGAGCTCCCGCCTCTTCGCTATACTCTTTTTTCCCTAATCGGCCTTCGAGCCTGCCTCAGCCCCGCCACTGTTCTTGTTGGGCCCGCGTTGGTGTTTTTCGTCCCTTGTCGTTGTATTGGTCTTTTCGAGACCAAGTCTCGCGCTAGCTTCGCCAGCCGTCCTGAGCGGGCCGGGGGGTAGTTTGCCCTCGAGCGCATGCGGTTTTCTCTGGGCCCCCCAAAAGCAGTTTTTTCCCGGCCCCCGGCCATCCCTCGTCAGGGTTTTTGCTTTTAGCCCCTTTTGTTTTTGGCTTGCGCTTCGCGTTGTTTGGGGGCCGCTTACTTGCTAATTTTGTTGTTTCGATCGAGGGGTCATCGAGGTCTGATCGGGCCTAGTTTTCTGGCTCGGGGCCTGTGTCCGGGGCATGTGTGTGCGGTCGAGCTCAGTTCACCCCCCAAAGGGGTCGTCGACAAGGTTGGGCGTTGGGTTTTAGCCTCGTTTTTGTGGGCTTTTTGCTCGCGTTGTCTTCTGTCGTATCGAGCTAGCCTCGCGACGAGTGTCGATCGGGGGCCTAGTTTCCCCCGATCGAGGGTATTCTTCGATCGGGGTCTGTTCTCGAGGGTGTGCGATCGTTTCAGCCCTACCCGATCGTCAGCACCCTCGATGAGGGCCCTCTGAAGGTTTTTTTAGTCATACGTACCTCGTTGGGTTCGGCCGGCAAGCCGAACCAAGTTCGAGGTAGCCGTTTGGGTTTGGTCACAAAACGCGACTCCCCCGGTTTTGGGGTTCTACGTACCGCTCCCCCCTCTGTGCCGCTATGGTCAGTCTCAGCCGCCCAGGGTCTTGAGCAAGTTTTCCTGTTTCCTGTTTTTAGTTCGTAACAATGCCATTTTTTAATTAAAATTTTAAAACCAAATAACTTTAGCTTTGAGTGTTTTTGGTTATTTGTAAAAGGGGTTCATTTGCCCAGTGCCAAACACAAGGGGACATCCCGATGAAATCGTTTTGCTCATTCTTTGGGGAAAACGTTTTATTTTTTCTTTTAAAAGCCTTTTGTTTGTTTGGGCCGTTTTTACTATTCAAGCTTCATCTTAAACATTCTTTTTAAACTGAGATTGCTCTTTTTTTGGGGGTTTGGATCCCCCAAAATTTAAGGGGTTTTTCCCCCTTTTGAACTCCCCCCCATTCCCTTTAAAACCCCCCAAACCCAAAAGGGAACCCCCCGGGGCATTCAAACACTTCCTTTATTTAAAATTTTTGGGTTTTAAAAACACTTATGTTATACTTTTCATTGGGGTTTTAAAAATAAAATTTCCATTTGAGCATACCTTTAAAACCTTAAATTTTTTTCCCCCCTTACCTTAACACTTTTTAAAAAAAAAGCGATTTGCCCACGCTTAAAAATGTTTTAACCATAGAGCAGATGATTTTCCCGTCATTCAAAGATTAGGGGGCAACAGATTGCTTCGGCAAGGGGTTTTTTTCGAGACGAAGGGGATTGCGGGGGAAGGGGGGTAGCCCCCCTTGAGGGGAATAATAATCGAACCTGGGCGGACTGGGTGTTGGAAGCCACCAAAGGGGGAAAATCTGGTGACCCGGGTTTTTCCCCTTTGGCCCGATTGGGGAAACCCTCCATAAACATGCTGGGGTTTTTATTTTTGGGGACTTACAATACCCCCCGGGGAAACCTGCCCCGGTATTTTTTTTTGAAAAAAAGGGTTTTAAACCCGCACGGGAAAGGGGAGAATGGCGAGATATGTGTACCCCCAAGTTAGCAAAGGGGGGTGGGGTTTACTGTGCTCTCGGGGGGGGGAAACCCCCGGGGCTTGGCGAGAGGATCCGGGGGAAAATTTCATATCGTGTTTTAAAGGGGGCTGTATAGTCGGTTGGGGAACCCCCACTGGGAAAAACCCTTTTTCGAACGGGGGGCCTCGGATAGGAAACATGACCCTTTTTCTTTTTCGTATAAAACATTTTAACGGGGTACTTGTTGGACCCCCTTTGGGATGGTTTTTCCCCTTGTTACGATCAACACCGGGCGAATTTAAAAATAATTAGGGGTAACAAAAAAGTTTTTTAAATTTTTTTTTTATAAATGCTCATTTTTGCAAAAATTTGGGTTTCTTGAAAACCAAAAACCTTTTAATCCATTTTTGCAACGCTTTTTCCACCAAAATACTTTTTTTTGTCGGATAAGCCCCTTTGGGGGTACCCCGTACTCGGGGTTTTTTTTTTAACCCCTGTTGCAGATGAATCCCCAACCCGGGGTTTTGGGGTGGCCCCCTTTTTCCCATCCCCTGGTCAGTGTAAAGAAAAAGAAAAAACCCTTTTTTGCTTACTTTGGGCAAAAAAACCCGGGGATCTTTTTTTTTCCGCACCCCCACTTGTGAAACCCAATCTTATGACACTAATTATGTTTCAAAACTTACGGTTTTTTAGACTTTAAATTTCCGCTACTTTGATTTTAATTTAAAAAAAAATTTTTTTTTTTCTTCGTCTTTTTTAAATAGGGGATCCTTTCGGAAAAAAGGGGGATACCCCCTGCAAGTGGCGCACCTATGGGGTAATTAAGATTTGGATCACTGTTTTAGATTAAGGTTGGGTTTAAACCCGCAATTGGGGCCCAAACTTTAAAGGTTTCCCTCACAAGTATCTCTTTTGGGTTCTTCATCTTCTTCAAAATGCTATCATCTCCAGCAAGGGAAATTTACTTTCAGTGCTTGATATCTCATCCGCAGGGTTGGTTTTGGGAGCACCATGACTAGGAAAAAACATTGCCACAGACCTTTTTTTTTTTGATTGTGTAAAATGACTCCAATTGAGTACAAAATGGCACATATTCTTGTTTTTAGACCCCAAAATCAACATCTTCAGGGAAAAGCTTCTTCTTCTTCATCCAAGCCTTTTTTTATCTTCAGACCAGCTCCATCTCATCGTCATAATCAGTGTCTCCATCTTCACTGCTTTCCTTCGTCATCTGATAATTCTTGTGCAGCAGGTGCCCAACATATACTTCTTTCAAAAAATCCATCATCGGTGCATCTCAACATATCTAGGCAAAACCTTGTCATCAACTATGCTCGCAATCCATTGCTATTCCCTCCCTGGAATTAACCATTTCAACAGGGGGCCATCCAAAAAAGGCATTTTTCCTTCAAATACCCAACTAATTCAGGGAAAGGGGTACTTTGTCTGGTCAATTAGGACATGGCCCACGGTTCCACCAAAATAGTGCATTTTTTTTTCCATCTGAAGGAACTCCCCATTGTTTAAAGGAACCTAACTTCACTTCTCCCAAACCCAAACCATGTGTCCTATGTAAACAAGCCAAAAAAAATGTATAAAACAATGGGTCCAAGGACAAAAAGGGGGGTTAAAAAAGCTCAAAATTTTACCAAATTGTGCCGCATTAAGCATCTGCCCATGCATAAAGTACTCTATACTACCGATCCCTAAGATTAAACAAAAACTACCAAATTTCCCATGCATAAACTACTCTAAAGTTTCTTTCCTTAGCTGGACGATAGGGAAACAAAAAACAAAAAAAACATCGGGGCAGCCTGTCCTCGGTGTCACCCGCACTAGCAGCGAGCAAAACCCGTTTTTCCCGGGCCCGGCCCCGGGTGGGCACCCACCAAGGGACGGCAGCCCTGTAGCGTGCACGGCGCATGCGTTTCCCGTGCCCCCAGCCGCTTTGGGCCCCCAGGGTTTGGGGGGGAGAGGGAGGCGCCCCTCGCGGGAGGATGGCGGGCAAAAAGGGCGCGGAGGAGACGACGCGGTGCGGGGCACGTTGGGGCGATGCCGCGCGGAGGACAGAGGGGCGACGTCGGAGGGAAAGAGCAGAGGCGTCGTCGCCCGTTGATTTTACCGCTGCCTATCTAAAGGGTTTTGTCGTGGGGGGCGGGGGTAGGACGGGACTGAAAAGGGGGCCGGGCCCCCTTACACCAGGGTGACGGGGGCAAAACCAGTATGGAACAATCCAGGGGGGGAAAGTGTCTGGTTTTTTAAGTTGAAGGGTGATATATGGAGAGGGGTTTGTGTGTTTATATGGGTTGCCTACTTGTCTCGAGCCTTGTATCAACAAAGTTTGCCTTGCTACGGGGGGAGAAAAACGAATCGCCTTGCGAGCCGGCATGTTTCTCTTTTCTGTGTAGGGAGGAAAGTTAGGCAGTAGCTAGGAACCATGTATGCCCTAAGTAGTGCTTGCTACTTTGCTTCAATGATTTTTCCCTACCCGTACCGTGGGTCATGGCCCCCCATGCTTTGGGCTTTCTGCATGCTAATACAATATATTGCTCCTACTTGTTAATTTAGAATTCAGTCTTGTTGTGCATTACATCGTATAGGTTGCGTACCTAAAGTTTAATGATTGATTTTTTTTTTGTTGAATTGAAACCCCATGGCCCCTTCAACTTCAAATTTTTTGTTTATTGTGCTATAAAAATTTTTTTGAAATTTCCTTTTTCGATGCTAAGATATTTCTCTCATGAGCTCAATCAATTGGACCTTTGGGGTGCTAGCAAATTAAGCTACCCCAAATAACATTTATCTAGCCTATTAACAGCCCCATTTGGATCCTTAAACAATTTTCCCCCAAATTTATTAGTTGGGGAATAAAAATTTATTTTGGGGGCTCTTTGGTATACTTTTAAGACTCTTCTCATATTCATGCACAATAGTAGAGTTTGGGAACTAATGGCTGGCACTTGGACTTCCCCCAAAATACCACGGTGGTGTATGCCCCAAAATCCCTGCGCTCACACGACATGCCCTGGAAAATAGGACCTTGTAGGTGTCAAAAGTGACAATGGTTCATCGGAAAAAAAAAGAAGCAAAAATATGGCTAACGTGTTTTTTGCAGACTATGGTAGCTTAGCCTGGTATAAAGGGAAAGGGGCTTAAGGGTCATCACTTACCCCCAAATGGATATCTTTTGGGTTTTAAAGGAGACATGATGAAGACCCTAGAATGATAGGCTAAGTGCCAAAAGGGAGATGAAGGACACTTAAAAATTAATGGGCTTCCTTTTTCCCTTTGCCGTACTATTGGGGGGGTTTTAATAGTACTTTTTGGGAAACTTCATGTTTATGTGGGCACATTTGATTCCTTAGCTCAAACAACCCTATGGTGACCGTAAGATACCTAAACAATTTCCTATTTCCGACGAAAAACGGAGTTGTCAAAATCTTTTTCGGGGCCACGCCCCTGGCGGGGCTCGGACGTGTCCGCCGTCGACAAAGGCGCCGGACGCGGGTGGTTATCCACACTCCGGGGCCCCCAAAGGGGTTTTTTGGGGCAATTTTTTTCAGGGGGGTCACGCGTCCTCGGCCAGCGTGGGAAACGCTAAGACGTCCGTCGACCTTCCGAAGGTGTTTTCAAACCCTAGCCAGACTCACGCCCGGACGCTGTGGCTGAGCGTCCGTCGCCCGGGACGTAGCGTCCGTCGCTGGGAACAGTGTGTCAAACTAGCCGTTAGACAGAGGCGTCGGACCGTCCGTCGCCTAGGCGCCGGAGCGTCCGTCGCCTCAATTATGAACAAAACTAGCCGTTGGGCATGCGACGGACCGTCCGTCGCCTAGTCGACGGAGCGTCCGTCCCCAACTTAAATGCCCACCCCCGAGGCAGTTTTCAGGGGTCTATTTATAGCCCCTCCACTTCTCTCCCACCTTGCCTTTGCTCATTTGAGTTGCTGAGTTTGTTGAGAAGGTTGGGAAGAGAGCAAGAGCCCTAGAGAAAGAGTGATTCGCGAATCCATCCATCCTCTCTCTATTCATCCAAAGTTCAAGTGTGCATCCTCTAGTTGTGAGGCTTGATGATCAAGCGAAGATCGAGGCTTGTTACTCTTGGTGATCGACATCACCTAGACGGTCCGGTGGTGTTCGAGGAAGGTGATCGCCGAAGATTGTCGGCGGCCCTTCTCCATCGACGTTTGATCGGTTTGTGGGCGATTCACCGAGCCGGAGTGGCGAAGAATCAGCCCGTAGAGAGCACTCATCCCTTGCGCGGGATTGAGGGGGAGCTATACCTTGCGAGGTGCTCCAACGAGGACTAGGGGGGAGTGTCGACTCCTTGATACCTCGGCAAAACATCGCCGTGTCAAAGCATCTCTTTCCCTAGCTCTTTATTACCGCATTACTTTCCGCACTTGTCTTTCATTTCATACTAGAATGTGTAGGAAGTTTTCGCTTTCCATTGCCTTGTTACCGCTTTCTAGCTAGGACACCAAGCGTAGGCACTAGGGGTTAATTGGCTCTTTATAGGTTTAATTCTTGTTAGAAATTAAAAAGAGCCCAATTCACCCCCCCCTCTTGGCATCTTGATCCTTTCAATTGGTATCAGAGCAGTTGCTCTAAATTAGGTTCACCGCCTAGAGCAAGATGTCCCATGGGGATGGACCACCTCCATGTTCGATGGAGACGACTTTCCTTATGGAAATCGATGGAGGCCTATTTAGAGGCCGTTACGTGGGGTGCTCAAAGCCGCCACAAAGGGAGGTACCTCTTCGCGAGGACCTCAACTTTGAGAAGCACAATGCCAAGGCAAAGACATACTCTTTCGTAGCATTAGCAAGGATGTCTTCAACTGAGTGCGTAATGCAAAGACGCATTTGAGTTGTGGACCACTATTTGTGCACTTCACGAAGGCACAAAAAGTGAGCGTGAAGAACGCTATCACTTGGTTATGGCTAAGCTCAATTCTTTCTCTATGCATGCAAATAAAATGCAAATGAAATGTACTCACTCTCAACATATTGTAAGGAATTGAATGGGCTCGGTCTCAACCAAATGGAACCGGCCGATGTGGTACGCAAGATTCTTTTGTCTTGCCCATTGAGAAGTATGGCCACATCGTCACGGTGCTTCACCAAGGAGATCTCTCCGCCGCTACACCAACACAAATTTTGGGCAAGATCAATGCCCATGAATGTACATGAAGATTGGTGATGGTGGCTCATCTTCTCCTCCCAAAAAAAGAAAAAGAGAAGGAAGAAAAGAAGGACTTGGCACTCAAGCATCTTCCTCGAGAAGCACAAGATGCAAGTCATGTATGAGATGCACAAGCGATGATGATGATGATGATCTCGCTCTCATGGGTGAAGAAAACAACCAAGATGTTGAAGAAGCTAAGCAAGAATGGAGTCAAGTTTGACTCAAAGAAGAAGAAATTCTTCACAAGCCTTTCAAGAAAGCCCCTCTCCAAGATGGATTGCTACAATTGTGGCAAACTTGGACACTTGGCTCATGCTTGCCCCGAAGAAAAAAAGACAAGTACAAACAAGAAAGCTAACAACAAGTTCAAGTACAACAAGGCAACAAGGTTGAGTCAAGTGATGAGAAAGAAGATGACAAGCATTCAAAGAAAAGAACTTCAACTTCCACAAGAAGAAGAAGAATGGCAAAGCCTACATTGTTGGTGATTGCTCACCGAATTGAAGACTCAAGTGACTTCATCCGAGATGAAAGTGAAGAAGAGAAGGTGGCCGCCTTGGTGATTGGTTCATCTACTCCACCGCCACCCCCTACATCATCTCCGGCTCATCCTCTACACACCTATGCCTCATGGCTAAAGGTGACAAAAAGGTACAAAAAGAGGATAGTGATGATGGCTAGCTCTAGTGATGATAGTGATATGAGTTTGAGGCACCTTCCTATGATGAGCTAATTGAAATTTGAATAAATAACACTAAGCTCATTAGGAAGTATAAAGGCAAAAGTGAATCACTAGAGAAAGCCAATAGTAACTTGCATGCTAAGCTGATGACTTGACTAGTGCTAATGATGAATTGAAGCTTGAGAACAAATCTCTCTCATCTAGCACTAGACTCAAAGCCTCACTCAAGCAAGCAAATGAAAACATGATAAGCTTGAGAGGTCAACACAAGCTCCAATCAAGATACAACTTGCTAAAAGATGACTACAACCAAGTTAAAAATGAACATGGCACACTTGTGATAGCTAATGAATTGCTTTCAAATGATCTTGCTACACATGTTGCTATTAACCCGGTTGTTAAGTGTGATATAGCTACTTCTTGTGAGACTTGCTTGATGAAGTTGCTAGTGAGCAAAATGCAAAGTGCAAGGCAAGAAGGTAGTTGAGGCCGACAAGCATGATGACTATGTGAAGATGAGGCAAGAAAACTCCAAGCTCAAGGAAGAGCTAATCAACCTCAAGGCAAGCAAGCCACTCACTATCAAGTCGGCCAAACAAGATGACAAAGATGCAATACCTTGATCAAGTCTCTCAAAGAGGAAAACAAAGCTCAAGGTTGAAAGATCAAGCTTACAAGTGGATTGGAGAATTCACCAAGGGCCACAACCTTCAAAGTGAGCTCTTGATGAACACATCATGAAGACCGACAAGACCGGCATTGGGTTCAAGGAGAACCAAATCATGAAGCCAAGGTCAAGATAGAACCAAGAACTATACAAGAACAAAGCTATGAAAGCAACTATGACACACCAAAGCCCAAATCCCAAGAAGTGCTTGGATGTGGTCAAGAGGTCATCTTCAATCCCAATGCAAGACTCCACCTCCCAAGACCTTGCCCAAGCACATAAGGCCTTTCGCTCATGATGCACACTTCATCATCAACAAGGACTCCAAGGGTAGACCTCAAGTTGTATTTCTCGGTCCGAAGATGAAGAACAAGCCCAAAGTGCTATGGGTTGCTAAGGATTGGTGGACAAGGCTATGGACCTCGCCAAGTGTGGGTTCCCAAACAACAAGCTTAACTCCAAGTTGCTTGTGTGTAGGTGAACTACAAGACCGGTGGAAGTCATTGGGTGATTGATAGTGGATGCACTCAACATATGACCGGTGACTCCCGGATGTTCACCACACTTGAGGAAGATTGTGAAGGGCAAGACAAGATTACCTTTGGGACAATTCAAAAGGCAAAGTGTAAGGTCTAGGCAAAGTGGCAATCTCAAATGATCAATCAATATCAAATGTCTTGCTAGTACAATCATTGAGCTTCAACTTGCTATCGGTGGGACAACTATGTGATCTTGGTTTCCAATGTCTCTTCACTCCAAATGAGGTAGTTGTGTCCAAGATTGAAGATTCATCATTGATATTCAAAGGGTTTCGACACAACAATCTCTACCTAGTGGACTTCACCTCAATGAAGCTAGTTTGCAAACATGTCTATTCTCCAAGAGTTCTTTGGGTTGGCTATGGCATAGAAGATTAGCACATGTGGGAATGTCAACCTTGAAGAAGCTTGTCAAGAAGGAATTGGTTAGAGGTGTGAAGGATGTGGTGTTTGAGAAAGACAAACTTTGTAGTGCATGTCAAGCCGGCAAGCAAGTAGCAAACACTCATCCAACCAAAGCTTTCATGTCAACCTCAAGAGTTCTAGAGCTACTCCACATGGATCTCTTTGGACCTACCACCTATGCTAGTCTTGGCGGCAATCTCTTTTGTTTGGTGGTAGTTGATGACTACTCTAGATACACTTGGGTGTTCTTTCTTCAAGACAAGGGAGAAACTCAATCAATATTCAAGAAGTTTGCAACTAGAGCCCAAATGAGTTTGATGTGAAGATCAAGAAGATAAGAAGTGACAATGGGACCGAGTTTGTGAACACAAGATTGAATAATATTGTGATGAAGTTGGATCAAGCATGAAGTATCCGCCACCTATACTCCTCAACAAAATGGTGTAGTAGAGAGGAAGAACCGGACACTTATCACTCTTTGCAAGATCAATGCTTGATGAATACAACACCCCCGAGAAGTTTTGGCCGAAGCAATCAACACCGCATGCTATGCGGCCAACCGGCTATTTGTCCAAAGGCTTCTCAAGAAGACTCCCTATGAGCTTGTGAATGGAAAGAAACCGAATATATCCTTTTTCCGAGTGTTTGGTTGCAAAGTGTACATCTACAAGAAGCGACAACACTTGGGCAAGTTCCAAAGAAGATGTGACATTGGTTTCTTAGTTGGGTATTCACTTAAATCCAAGGCATACCGTGTATTTAACAAAGCCACCAGCTTAGTTGAAGAAACGTATGACTTGGAGTTTGATGAAACTAATGGCTTTCAAGAAGAGCATGAAAATCTTGATGATGTAGGTGATGAACCCTTGAGGGAGGCAATGAAGAACATGCCAATTGGTGCTATCAACCCACAAGAGGTGGAAGAAGTTGAAGATGAAGCAAATCAAGATCCTTCTCCACCTCACACACCTCAAGTTGATGAAGGAGATCAAGTGAGGGAAGCTCAAGAAGACACTCACATCCCTCAAGATCAAGCCGAGGCCGAAGCAAGCAATGTTGAAGCACCGCAACCTCCTCCCCAAGTGATCAATAGAAGATCTACACCTATGCTTCAAGCACATCCTCAAGACCTCATCATAGGGAGTCCATCAAGGGGGGTAACAACACGATCTAAACTTGCTTCTTATGTTGAACATCACTCTTTTGTTTCCTTTGTTGAGCCTTCTAGTGTAGACGATGCACTTGCGGATCCGGATTGGGTGAACGCCATGCACGAAGAATTGAACAACTTCACCCGGAATGAAGTGTGGACACTAGTAGAAAAGCCCAAAGGAGCAAGAATCATTGGCACCAAGTGGGTGTTTAGGAACAAGCAAGATGATCAAGGAGTGGTTGTGAGAAACAAGCAAGATTGGTGGTAAAGGGTTCTCCCAAGTTGAAGGCTTGGATTTTGGAGAGACCTTTCCACCGGTTGCAAGACTAGAAGCCATTCGTATCCTTTTGGCATATGCTTCACACCATAAAATGAAACTTTTTCAAATGGATGTGAAGAGTGCCTTTCTTAATGGTTTCATTAATGAACTTGTTTTTGTCTCACAACCTCCCGGGTTTGAAGACCCAAATTATTCTAATCATGTGTATAGGTTGTCCAAGGCACTCTATGGATTGAAGCAAGCTCCAAGAGCTTGGTATGAGAGGCTAAGGGACTTCCTACTCAAGAAGGGCTTCAAGATCGGGAAAGTGGATACCACACTCTTCACCAAGGTGCTAGATGTAGAGATCTTGTTTGCCAAGTATATGTCGATGACATTATATTTGGGTCAACAAACCAAGGTCATAGCAAGGAATTTGGTACATTGATGTCCAAGGAGTTCGAGATGTCGATGATTGGCGAGCTAACCTTCTTCCTAGGCTTCCAAGTGAAGCAATTGAGGGAGGGCACCTTCAATCTCAAGAAAAGTACACTTATGATGTGCTCAAGAAATTCAAGATGGAGGATTGCAAGCCAATCAAGACCCCAATGCCTACTAATGGCATCTCGATCTCGATGAGGAGGTAAACCGATCGACCAAACTCTTTATCGTTCTATGATTGGTAGTTTACTTTACCTCACCGCTTCTACGCCGGATATCATGTTTAGTGTGTGTATGTGTGCTAGGTTTCAAGCAAACCCTAAGGAGTCGCATCTTTGTGCGGTTAAAAGAATCCTTAGTACTTAAGGCACACCCCTAGCATGGTCTTTGGTATCCCAAAGGAGCTCCCTTCCAACTAGTTGGATATTCCGATTCGGATTACGCCGGGTGTAAGGTTGATAGGAAGAGTACCTCTGGCGGGTGCCACATGCTAGGAAGATCACTTGTTTCTTGGTCCTCAAAGAAGCAAAATAGTGTGGCATTGTCAACCGCCGAGGCGGAATACATTGCCATGGGAGCAAGTTGTGCACAAATCTTATATATGACCCAAACACTCTTTGATTACGGCGTGTTTTTAAAAGAAGTTCCACTTTTGTGTGATAATGAAAGCGCCGTAAAGCTTGCAAATAACCCGGTTCAACACTCTCGCACCAAGCACATAGATATTCGCCATCACTTTCTTAGAGATCATGTGGCTAGGAAAGACATAACACTAGTTGGAGTTAAGAGCGAAGAGCAATTGGCGGATATCTTCACCAAACCACCCGATGAAACAACCTTTTGTAGTTGAGAAGCGAGTTAAATGTGCTTGATCACTCTAATTTCACTAAAAGATGAGTTTGTGTGAACCATGCATTCATATGTAATATAACATGTTTAATATGGTAATGCACATAGGCTTGGCTAACGTGGTTAAGATAACCGCCCTCAAAGCGTGTGACAAAGCTTAACCGCGGTTTAAACTTGCAAGCAACCTAGGTTCACCTTTCGTATTGCATAAGCATATGCATGTGTGTTGTTTGCCCTTTCTTTTTCGGTTAAGTTTCTTGAGCATCCTCTATGATAGTCCACTTAGGGGAGCATTTCAAGCTCAAGTCACTTCAATACCCCTCTTGTGGCCATATGATGTCTCCTTGGCGCTTCCATTCGAATATTTTGAGCTAAAAACTAAATTTAAGCCTATGGCAAAATAATTGAAAATGAGTGTTTGAGAGATGGTTCTCATATCAAGTCCAATCAAGTGTTATTTGGATCTTATTGGGATTGGAACTTGGTTGGGAGAAAGACGCAAAAAAAAAATTTGAAAAATTCTATTTTAAGGCGTTGGACGCTACCGACGGACGCTCGGTGTCAATTGCCTCAGCGTCCGTCGCAATCGTCCGGAGATTAAAGTTGCCCGCTAAAAGGGCAACGGACGCTCTCCCAAGCGTCCGTCGCGGTCAATGCGACTGGGCGTTTCAAATCGGCTCTGGAAGCCCGACGGACGATGCCGTCGGACGCTCCCCGAGCGTCCGTCGCATGCCGACGGAGCGTCCGTCGCTCTGCGTCGGAGCGTCCGTCGCGAACTTATCGGTGAATTTTTTTTTGAAAACCCCGATTTCTTCTCTGTCTCGCCCGTTCGCTTCAGTCCGCCGCCGCGCCGTTTTTCCTAACCCTAACCGTCGCGGATCCCGTTCAGCGCCGCCATCTGCCACCTGCGCCGCTCCCCTTTGCGCCGCATTTCCACTCTGCCCTGCACCGCCGTGTTTTCCCTCCACCTCGCGCCCAAGGACCTCCACTGCTCCACATCTGTCCCCTGCTCTAACCCCTCCGAGCAGGAGTGCTCTAGGTCGAAGGAGCTCTCCCTGTTGGAGGTCGGTTCTTCCTTGAGGTGCAAAGGTGAATTTCCCTTTTGATCCACTTCTGTGATCCTTTCATTTGCCAAATTGCAATTCACCTCGTCCTCCTCTACCTACCCTAATCCATCCTCTCTCTATCTTGACTAGAGTGCGGATTGAATTGCGAATTGTGGTTCGCGGTTGATCAATCGGGAATCTCACCTTCTCCTGTTTTTTGGTCAGAGGCTCGAGGTATGGCAGTGGATATAACGATCTACTCTTTCCTAGATTCATGCTTCTAATAGATCCTTACCTCTAGTTAATTGCTTATGGTTTATATATCTCTATCTATCTTTGACGAGCAGGGTCAGTTGGTCAGTTGATCAGAGACTCAGACAGTGAGCAGTGTCAGATAACTCGGGCAAAGCCCGCGAGTACGGATCGAGGCAAAGCCTCGCGAGGACAGTCTAGGGCCGGCGTGCCACTCTTTCAGCTGTTTGGTTCTGAGGTTTGTCAGTGGTTTCAGTGACAGTGTTTGATTGGCAGTGGGGTTGTGGTTTGATTGTTGAGGTTTCCTGTCAGTGAGTTGATTGCCAGAGCTTGAGATATGGCAAGGACGAAGAATGCCGGTCCCGTCCCCGGTAGTGGTGGTGACCCTCCACCTCCACCGCGTCCACCCACTGACCGCGGGAAGGGCAAGCAGAAGGTAATTTCTTGAAAGCGCAAGAGGCCAGCAATGGATCCAGATTCGGTAGCCGCGCTTGCAATAGCAGAGGCAGCTGAGTTAGCGGAGCGAGGAGGACGTCGCGCCGGCTTGAGGCTCTCGCCTCGCCGTGGAGCGCGTCGTGAGTCCCCTCCACCTCCAGTGTCAGAGCCCGTCGAGGCTTCAGAGGCACCAGCGACAGAGCCAGTCCCAGCGACTGAGCCGACAGAGGCCGTGGGCCATTCTACTATTGGAGAGCTGATGAGCCGTCGAGTTACTCGTTCCCGAGGCTCAGGTGCACCACCTAGCCCTCCAGGACCCAAACTCCCAGATCCAGTGAGGCACCAGGTCAGGACACTTACAGCGAAGCAAGTCCAGCTGCTTCGATTCGTCGACTTCCAGTCCTAGTTCCCACCTCAGAGGGACCCCCGTGCCAGACGTGAGTTCTATACGACAGTGCACGAGGATTTCTACCGAGTGTATGTTGACACCGATGCTCCTCTCAGGGCCCACAGGTGTGCCCATCTACTCAGATTGAGGGGGTCGGTGGTCCAGAGATCCTACAGCATCTCCAGTACATTCAAGGTTTGACAGACTTGATGGACGCTCAGGGCATATCAGAAGGAGTGGGTTTACCAGTTCTATGCTTCTCTGTGGATCTCACCTGATCACGAGTTCCTCCACTTCGCATATCAGGGACGTGACTTCAGGGTTACAGCTGCCAGGTTCCGAGAGCTCTTTCACCTCGGATCTTCACCTACCAGGATCCACAGTCTCTGCTATGGGGATCAGGAGGCCCCTCGCAGACCTCACGATGTATTGTACCATCCACAGACTTTGTCAGTCCGTGTTTTCAGCAGCCGTTCACTGAGGGTTCGAGCCGTACGCCACGAGACCTCACTCCTCTGGCTCGGATCCTCCACGAGGTTCTCAGACGGACTATTCTACCCAGGATTGGAGCTAGGACACTATTACTCGTCTGCAGCTTTGGCTCCTAGCTCACATTGTTCGGAAAGAGCAGTTCGACCTCTGGGATTTGATAGTGAGCGAGCTCGAGGATATCATAGCTGCTGGGTTCAGAGGTCATTGGCAGCTATAGTTCGCACATTGGATCTCATACTTGATAGTTGCCAAGACTGGGTCAGGTGTTATGAGAGTTACACTTACGAGTCAGCGACTGAGTTCCCAGTCTACTCGATGAGCCAGCTTGTGGCCCATGGACAGTTGCCTCGCCCCAGCAGAGCCTACAGACCAGGCACGAGCAGGCCGGAGTGCCACCACAGTCAGCCGAGGTCACCGATGCCACAGTTGAGCAATTGCTCAGCAGAGCTAGCAATTTGGATGCTGAGATCGATACAGCTGCAGAGACAGTATTTAGAGAGGATCTCGACTCTGACAGCTCTGACGAGGACTACCACCCGTGCACGAGTATACACCTATGACACATGACCACGAGGCTGGAGGGTCAGGCACAGCCGCAGCAGCTCCAGCTCCAGGCTCCAGTTCTTCAGAGGCTACCCTGCTCACTATACTCTCGAGGATGTAGGAGAGCAGTCTTGTCAGGCAGAGGAGCAGAGACGACAGGCTGCAGATCTACGGAGGCTCACTGAGCAGCAGCTAGCAGCTCAGGCTAAGACACAGGCTAGGCAGGATGAGTTCCAGCGCCACTTCCTAGCCTATCAGCTGCAGCAGGCAGAGATCCAGAAGACTCAGACACTTCTACTTGAGCGTCTTCTGGCCTCTAGCTCCGGCAGACCTCCACGCCACACTTTCAGTTGCCCGCCGTCTCTCAGCAGCAGCCACCGCAGCCTCCAGTAGTTGTGGTGCCCACTCCAGCGTTACCGTCCAGAGGACAGCAGAGTCAGGCACCAGCTACACCTCCCTTCCAGCCAGCAGCTTCTCCAGAGTACCAGACTCCGAGGACCCAGGTGTCCTCTTGGATAGCGTCACCCGGAGAGTTCCAGACGGATTCACTCCTACCCGGGAACTACTCTAGCAGAGGCCTCGCGAGATCTGTCAGCTTCATATCTTGAGATCACGGGAGAATACTCACCAGAGCACCTCAGCAGGTCACACCAGCTCCAGAGACTGCAGTGGATCTTCCGGCGACAGGCACTCACCAGTCCTCAGTTGCATCGTCGGAGATCGCACCTGAGCAGTCGGCACAGACAGTCACCACACCTCCAGCTGCCGTTCAGACGGATGCCATATCTCTAGCAATGAGGTTACAGTGGTAGTGTCCTCTCCCGGTCAGACTCAGCCTGCAGAGGTTGCAGCGGCAGTGCCCTAGTGGCACTAGCAGTGACACCGTCCCCCTCGCCTCGAGTTTTCACTCGTTGGGCCCCCAGGCCCGCTACCACTGAGGCAGGACCGTCAGAGGCACCAACAGAGCCTCAGCGAGAGTCAGTTGAGACCGCAGCTCCAGAGGTGCCAGTGACAGCTTTAGAGACCACCCCAGTTGCACCTACACCAGCAGAGACCGTGTCAGATGAGTCAAACGAGTCCGACCTTCAGGACTTCATTATGCTGGATCACAGAGCTGCCGCTACTTTCGCCTTCTTCTCCAACCCCAGACTCTTAGTTTTTGGTGCTAGACGCCAAAGGGGGAGAGAGGGTCGAGTATAGAGATAGGGGAGGGATTTGGATTTTTGTATGTTTATTTCCCCGTACTCTTTCATCATGTCTATCTTTTATGCATTTGTCTATATGTGTGATGTGATGATGGTTGATGTATATATGGTTGCATGTGACAAACTCTTGATTTTCTCTAATACATCTTGTGAGTTGTCTCATGTTCATGATATATCTCATTGCTTAACGATATTTGAGCTTCCGCGCTTTACTCCGATACATCCTTTGAGAATATCATGAGGTACTGCTTTTTCATTCATACTCATAAGTACCATGTTTTGTGATTTGGCTTGGGTGAGCAAGTATGCTTCATTACAATTTCACTAACCCTTGCTCAACCATTCCAAGTCACCCTTGAATCTTAACCAAAACTCTTATCCATACTCGAAGTTCTATTGTCGTCAATCACCAAAAAGGGGAGATTGAAGAATCATGGCCCTAGTTGGTTTCGGTGATTAACGACAATTAGAGATTATTATGGCTAACGTGTGTTTTGCAGAGGCTATGCGTAGCTTAGCCATAGTGATCAAGGAGAATGGGCTATAAGGGTCATCACTTAGCCCCCAAGATGGATATCGTTTCGGTTCTTAAGGAGACATGATGAAGACCCTAGAATGATAGGCTAAGTGTCATAAGGAGATGAAGGGCACTTAGAATTAGATAGGGCTTCACTTTTTACCTTTGACCGTACTATTAAGAGGGTTGAGATTAGTAGCTTGACTTAGGAAAGCTTCATGTTTAGGTGTGGTGCACACTTGACTTCCTTAGCTCTAAGCAAGCCTATGGTGACCGTAAGATAGCCTAGAACAACTTCCATATTCATCGCGACGAAAAACGGAGTTGTCAAAATCGTTTTCTGGGCGTCGGACGCTCCTGGCAGGGGCGTCGGACGCTGTCCGTCGCGTCGGACAAAGGCGCCGGACGCTGGGTGGTTGAGTCCACAGCGTCCGTCGGCCTTCCAGAGAGGTTGTTTTCTGGCTAAGTTTTTCAGGGCGCGTCGGACGCTGTCCGTCGGCCAGGCGTCGGACGCTGCGAAGAGCGTCCGTCGACCTTCCAGAGAGGGTGTTTTTCAAACCCTAGCCAGAGCTCAGCGTCGGACGCTGTGGCTGAGCGTCCGTCGCCCAGTGACGTAGCGTCCGTCGCTGGGAACAGTGTGTCAGAACTAGCCGTTAGACAGAGGCGTCGGACCGTCCGTCGCCTAGGCGCCGGAGCATCCGTCGCCTCAATTATGAACAGAAACTAGCCGTTGGGCATGCGACGGACCGTCCGTCGCCTAGTCGACGGAGCGTCCGTCGCCAACTTAAAATGTCAGCCCGAGGGAGTTTTCAGAGGGTCTATTTATAGCCCCTCCCACTTCTCTCCCACCTTGCCTTTGCTCATTTGAGTTGCTGAGTTTGTTGAGAAGGTTAGGAAGAGAGCAAGAGCCCTAGAGAGAGAGAGTGATTCGCGAATCCATTCATCCTCTCTCTAGTTCATCCAAGAGTTCAAGTGTGCATCCTCTAGTTGTGAGGCTTGAGTGAGTCAAGCGAAGATCGAGGCTTGTTACTCTTGGTGATCGACATCACCTAGACGGTCCGGTGGTGTTCGGAGGAAGGTGATCGCCGGAATATTGTCGGTGGCCCTTCTCCATCGACGTTTGTGATCGGTTGTGGGCGATTCACCGAGCCGGAGTGGCGAAGAATCAGCCCGTAGAGAGCACTCATCCCTTGCGCGGATTGAGAGGGAGCTATACCTTGCGAGGTGCTCCAACGAGGACTAGGGAGAGTGTCGACTCCTCGATACCTCGGCAAAACATCGCCGTGTCAAGCATCTCTTTCCCTAGCTCTTTATTACCGCATTACTTTCCGCACTTGTCTTTCATTTCATACTAGAATTGTGTAGGAAGTTTTCGCTTTCCATTGCCTTGTTACCGCTTTCTAGCTAGGACACACAAGCGGTAGGCACTAGGGGGTTAATTGACTCTTTTTAGGTTTAAATTCTTGTTTAGAAATTAAAAAGAGCCCAATTCACCTCCCCTCTTGGACATCTTGATCCTTTCACTTCTTTTCTCTGAACTACAATACACTTAGTTTACACTTTGTCTTGTGCTAACTTCGAGTGTCTTATTTTGCTTGACTGCAGGATGCAATAGGCTATAAAACCTAAAACAATCAGCCGGTTTATTAGCTAAAAAAAACGATCAGCCGAACATGTCTAGATTTATGGGTTTGTACTAGAACTTGGGTGGTTGACTTGTTTGGAGGTCACGCATGGATGCAATCAATGAGTTCTTATATGGGATTGCGCAGGCCAATGCATCCAGCATGTGTTCGGGCAATGGTGATTCCGAGGTCTTCCCGTCAATGAGTTCTTTAGATGTGATTGTCATGCAGTACCCTGGAAATTTCCTCCAGATTCCAGCCATGCTAGGGCAATGAAATGGCAGAGATGCAAAGCAGTCTGATCCTGAAGGACTTGTGTGGACAAGGGTGTCTCATTTCCCGATTTGAAACTCAATAACGATCAATGTCCAATGAACAGCAGCGGGTAAAGATCCGTCCACAAATCACGATTCAGGCCCGTTTGGAACACAGGAATTACGCAGAAATTTTATATAGGAATCAGTTTATTTTCACAGAAAAAAATACAAAAATAGAAAAAATTCCCGCGTTCCAAACAAGTCCTCAATCTTGCAAAGCTTGATGCTGCAGTACACAAAGGAGCCGTTGAGAGGAGAAACAATCCCAAACCGGACCTTTGGCATTGCAGTTCCGAGCTGGTGAATTTCGACGCAGGCCACTATTATGGGGTGTTTTTATATTTTTGCTATTATTAACAACAACACTCATTCGAATATCACTTTTACTTTCAAGGCCACTACTATGGATGCAATTAACGAGTTCTTGTTTGCTAGGGCACCGCAGGTCAATGGATCCAGAGCTCGACACATAAAACTGAGGTCTTTGAGGCGTTCCAGTCACTTAGTGCAGAGTGAAATTCAATATAACGCGTTCTAGTCCTCTGGTGATTTGAGTGAGCAAGTTCATGAGCTCTACTACTTTTTTCTTAGGGAAACTGGAGGGGCATGCCCCTACTTGAGTTTATTGAGATTATGTAAGGAATTACATAAAGTGTTTGGAGAGAAAAATTAAGAGAAAAAAAGAGGTAAAGAAACTAAACCTTGCTAGCGAGATCAGTCTAGTATGCTTAACCATAATTCAATTGACGAAAAGTACTTTTTTTTTTGCGCAAATTCCTGTTTGAAGTATCTCTTTGACTCCTGGATGAGCTCTACACTACTCGTTCTATTCGAGTGAACATCCAACAAAAGAATGGCACATAAATGTTGAGCAGCCAATAATTAAGGAAATATTAATCAGCAAATGGCGTCTGGTGCTAAAAGCGCCCAAATACTAGAATCGATCCAGGACCCATGGAGGTTACGCAAACACAGTTCGTTGAAAACTCTAAGAGTCTGTTTGAAACGCGGGATTTTCACAGAAATTACGCAGAAATTTCATAAAAATCAGTTTATTTTCATAAGAAAAAGTACAGAAACATGAAAAAATCTCGCATTCTAAACAGGCCCTAACTGAATTGCCTAAAAAAAATTCTAACTGAAGAACACTACAACAGGCTTACAGTTACAGGAAATGGACGCCAACGCCAACAAACCATTTTCTCACGTCTCTAGAGCTAGAGGCCTAGAGGTGCAACCTACAGCAACGAGGCGGCGGCTGTGGCTTGTTACTTGTCCGTGCAGTTGCCGACCTCGGCGGGGGCGGAGCTGCCATCGGGGTCCTCAATCCGAGAGGCCTCATTAACGGCGGCACCTGAGCTTCCGACGTCTGATCACGAGCTGAGCCCATCGCGTTGGCAGCGTGCCCCGTGCTCCTCTCCTCTGCGCTGGAACTGGAAGAGAGAAGAGCTAATGCCAGGACCAGGAGAACAACGCCGGTAACCAGGCGAGATGAGAGTGTCATGTTGGCTGCTCGACCTGAAGTCCTGAACTCGTTATGTACTTACGTTCTCTCTAGTTGCATAAGATTAGTCTTACCAGCACTGCAGCACCGCCAGAAACACTGTTCAGACCGACAAAAACTATTATCCGTCCGAGATTTTAAATGTCTCCCGGTCATGTCATTGTTCATCGTTACTGCTAATCACACCTACTGCTAGCTAAACACTATTTAGACCCCTGTTTAGATTCCTTTAAAATTTTAAATTTTTTATCACATTAAATCTTTAAACGTATATTATAGCTATTTTCTTTTTCCAACTCTCCATCTCTGCCGGTGCGGCATCAGCGCACCCACGCGTACTAGTATAAATATCCCGTCGTTGAAGTCTACTACAGTACTCACAAAAGGAAAAGCAGATCAGAATCAGACTGGAGTCCGGGAGTGCGACAAATCTTGACTCAGCCCCGTTTAGATTTCACCCAAAAACCAAAAATTTTCAAGATTCCCCGTCACATCGAATCTTGCGGCACATGCATGGAGTACTAAACGTAGACGAAAAAAAAACTAATTACACAGTTGATCGAGAAATTGTGAGACGAAACTTTTGAACCGAATTAGTTCATAATTGGACAATTTTTACCAAATAACAACGAAAGTGCTACAGTAGCCAAAAACCAAAAAATTTTGGATCTAAACGCGCCCTCAGTATCACGAGGATGCTCTCTGCTGTGAACGGGCTGCTGATGTGCCATGATCTCGGGATGCGTGGAACTGCGGATGGTCTTTGAATATTTTGTGCTAGTTTTGATAGCTTACCCGGTTCGTTTGGTCGTTTTAGTGACTAATAAGTCAGCTGATATTATTTTTGACTGTTTTTTTATGAGAGAAAAAATATTATTTTGCTGGCTGATAAACCAAACGAACAACACATTTGCATATTGGCTGAAATAAACCTAGAAAAAGTACCGAAGAATCGCAAACTATTCAATACTTTCAGTGGCATATTGGTGTTACATTGTGAATCAAATTATAATTCATGACAGAAAATTATGTTTAGGGTTGTTTGAAAGAGTTCCACTCTTTGGTTTTAGTTCTAGTTCCTTGATTCTCTGATGGAGAGATTCTAGTTGATTCTAGTGCAGTTCAAATTTTCAGAATTGATTCTAAAGTTAGGGCATGTTTGGTTACTCTAGGGGCACCTAAAGTTTATTAGTGAGCTCTTCACTAAAGTTTAGGGGCATGTTTGGTTACTCTCTCTAAAGGTTATTAATAGCTTAGCACAAAGACTCTTTTACCCCTCATTAATGGCGGGCAGAGAGAGAGGGAATGGATAAGACATGGTTAAGAGTGTCCATGCGTCATTTAGAGATGTTTAGCTCCCATGAGCCAACTAAAGCAACTAAACTTTAGGGGGACAATTTAGGGGTTGTTTGACACTTTAGGGACTAAAATTACCTAAATTTAGTGGCTAAACTTTAGGGGGCTGTAACCAAATAAGCCCTTATTTTAGCAGTGAATGAACAGTAAGTAGTGAGTTTTTTTAGCTCCAAATAGAGAAATGATTTATATATGTTTCTCACTAGGATCTGTGCAAGATTTTGTCGTTGACTTGAGGAGTAATTCTTATGAAGAATCTTAGGGGTTGTTTGGGAGTGCTCCGCGGAGCTGATTTTCAGGTAGAATCACTCCTTGACTGTCAAACGTATTTTTCAGCAAGAACTAATTCTCTGTTGATTTTGTAAAGTGATTCTCTAAATTGAACTAAGAGGCTGAGAGCTGAAAAAAGTAGCTTCACCTAATTCTGTGAAGTGATTCTTCATACTGATTTTGAGAGTTTAGGCTAAATAATTAAAAAGAATCATTTTTAGTTATAGAATCACTTCACCAATAAATCAAGAAGCACAGCTAGAGAATTAAGGAGCACAGCTCTACCAAACATACCCCTAAGTGGATGTGGCCGGATAGCTACATCAGGGAGTACTAGTTGCTGGATCTGGATGAACAACTGTGGCACTATAGGATAGAAGAATGCCAGGCATAGACTAGAATAAAAAGAATGGCTGAAATGCTGGGCAGCGAAGAAGGAACTATAAGTCAGAGAGAACGGTGATCGGTGCTAAACACCTAAGTAATCCATGACCAAATATAATGGAGGTTACACACAGTTGGCTGAAAACTCCAACTGAAGAACACTACAACGGGCAAACCGGAAATGGGACGCCAACACACCATTCTCCCGCGTCCCTAGAGCTACCGCTAAAACTAGTAAGCTACTAGCATGGCGGCGGCGGCGACGACGGCGACGGACGTAACCGAGCCCCCCGTGGAGTTGATGGCCTCGGCGGGGGCGGAGCCGCCACCGCTGTCCTCAAGCCAAGAAGCCTCAACGGTAGCTCCGGAGCTTCCAATGTGTGATCACGAGCTGAGCCCATCGCGTTGGCACTGCTGGCAGCGCGCCTGGTGCTCCTCTCCTCTGCGCTGGAACTGGAACTGGAAGAGAGCAGAGCTAATGCCAGGACCAGGAGCACGCCGGCAAGCAGGCGAGATGAGAGCGTCATGTTGGTTGCTCTGCTTTCGTCCTCAACTCGTGACGGCTCTGTGTGTGTAGTAGCTGCATAAATATCTCAAGGAGAAGCAGAAGTGACCTGGAGTCCAGGGAGTGCGACAAATCTGACGTGTCCCCTTCTTCACGGGGTTGCTCTCTGCTTGAACTTGAACGAGCTGCTCGTGTGCCATCCATGACCTCGGGAGGTGTAGAACTGTGGATTATCGAGAGCAGTATCCTAATTCTGTGTACGACCGCCAGCGGCTGCTGCTGTTGTTCACGGTGATAGGAGATGAGCTCACCTTCGCCGTGAAATTTTTTAGTTTGGAAGCATCTTATATATGAGCTACATGCTGGGCTGAATTTATAAGGAAAACGGGACGGTTCGACTTGGATTTGTAGGTGAATTCTCAATCGATGGGTCGTTGGCTTTGGCAGACCAAATGCATCTAGCACTGCTTTTTTGATACACAAATCCGAGGTTTTTGTGCGTTGAAATAAATGGAGTCAGTGCACTGCACACAACGAAATTCAGTCAAATGCGTTCTGCAGATTCTTGGGGTTGGATAAACAAGATTTATATATGTCCCGACTGCTGCTTTCTTTTAGTCTACAGTAGTACTCCTTCCATCCTAAATTGTAAATCATTCCAAAAATCTTGGAGAGTCAAAGTTTCTTAAGTTTGACCAAACTTATATAACAATATAATAATATTTATGATGTCAAATAAGTATCATTAGATTCGTTATCAATTATATTTTCATAGTATACCTATTTGATGTTATAAATCTTTATAATTTTGTCTATAATTCTTGGTCAAACTTGAGATGTTTTGACACTCTAAAATTTTTGAAATGACTTAAAATTTGGGATGGAACGAGTAATAAACTAGTGGAATGGTACGGAGATGTGAAGCAGGCAGGACGAGAATGAAATATTATACTATATTGACATACGGAGTACTCCATAGTAGTACACAGATTGCTTCAGACGGTGTGCAAGAGGGCGAGAATCCTACCATCTGCTTGAAGGACTGAACTGAAGGACAGCTACGAGGATGGCGGCGGCGGCTGATGAAATGGCTCAAAACGAGCCCGGGGAGTTGATGAGCGGGGCGGCGGCGGCGCTGCCACAGGTGTCCTCAGACCAAGGGGTCTCAACGGCGGCTCCAGAACTTCTTGACGGTAACCATGGCGACCAGAACCTGGCGGCATCGGCAGCGGTTGCTGTGGCAGCACAGGTGATTTGTAGCAAGCCGGAGCCAGCCCCTGCCTGGCCATGGTGCACGTGCACCTCAAAGCGAGCGCTAGGATCACAAGAGCTCGGGCAACAAGACGATACGAGGGCGTCATCTCTGCGACGTGATGTGCTCTATGGAACTTGTGCTGGCCTCACTAGCTATATCCACCATTCATGCATATCCTGAACTTCACCAGAGGAGAACCCCTTAGCTCAAATTGGTTTTGGATGACCCACGCACGAGGCCACGGCCCACGAGGGTGCTCTGAATGAGGCCGTTTTATGACTCGTACGGCCATTGACGTGCATGCATGACTCGTGTTGTCGGTGGCCCCGCGTGCCTGTCGCGCTAGCTACCGCTACCAGCTCCGATCTCTGAAGTGAATGCACCCGCAACTGTAGAGCAGTACTCCTAGAACACAGTGTGTCACATTTGTTTTTTGAAATCTCAGGTGGTACAGCAAAATCATACCCTACGAGTATGGGTTTTGCTACGGTATTCCTAAATGACTGTGAGCCGTTCATTGATTTCGATCCGATGATCACGATGGCCTAGGTAATAGATTAAATGTATATTTATTATTTTTTTATTTTATAAAATAGGATAAATATGGCAAGTTTTAAATATGAAAATCTTTTCTAGATTTGATTGATGTATGCGTGATCACTGACTGATATGGTAAACCTTTTTTATTTAATAACTTTGAATTTGATATATTTTGATTTGCATTAAATTTTTAGCGTGTGTATGCATTTATTTTTAGGTGTTAGTGCATGCAACTTAATTTCATTTGTAAATTTAGAATTTGATAGAAAAATGTTTGTAACTTTTGGATTTAATAAAAGTTTGTATGGTATATATTAATTTAGTAACCTTTTCTTTAAGTGCGGCAAAATCTAATATTGATAAAAGCTATATGCTGAAAACATCACACATATTATATGTGTATATGAATCGAATAGTTTAAATTTAAATTTATATTTGGATATCAACTTGATTTTAAAGACAACAAATATGTACTTACTTTATCTATTATTTTACTAGAATAAATAATTGTGCATGTTAAAATTTAATACATGTGTTTCCAGGGAAGAAGGAAGGGGCCGGCTAGCCAGCGTGTCCATGATTATAGGGAAATCAGCTTGCATGTAGGGAATTGGTGCATGTCTTCCTGGATTTTTTTTCCATCATTATGGGATGTGGCAAGATTTTATTTTGTTTTTGTATATTTTTAGTTTATTAAGTAATGTATAAAATGTGAAAAATCAATGGCTCAGATTGATTTGAAATATTACCTCTTGAAAAATCAATGCATACATACGCTAAAAATTTAATGCAAATCAAAATATATCAAATTCAAAGTTATTAAATAAAAAAGGTTTACCATATCAGTCAGAGATCACGCATACATCAATCAAATCTAGAAAAGATTTTTCATATCTAAAACTTGTCATATTTATCCTATTTTATAAAATAAAAAAATAATAAATATACATTTAATCTATTACCTTCTAGGATATCGTGACTATCGGATCGAAATCAATGAACGACTCACAGTTATTTGGATTGGGAGTACAGTAGCAAAGCTCTACGAGTATACAGTACGTACTTGTTTGCCAGATCTCAAGCAGAGGCCGCAGAGCCCTTGAGGTTGGCATGCACGCACATGGAGTAATTCGGCATGGCCTGCTGCATGCTTGCGTCGAAAATGGAACAGGCCAAAGCTACTGCCAGGATCACACGGGAGCTCCGGCGACCAGCCGGTGAGCCGAAAGTGCCATTGGAGATGCTTTGGAGTTTTTGAACTTTTCACGGGATTGCTGATGGCCTCGACACGCTCTGAACTTTTTATATTGGAAACCAAACTCCCTGGACAAAAAAGAGGAGACCACACTGGCTCGCACTCCGAAGTTGAAATATGAGATATGCTCGGGGCACTTCTATCCGCTTGCTTCTTGTTGTTGTTTGTCCAATAATATTTGCAACGGTGAATTCTTTGGCAGAGGTGACAATTTGGTTTAGTATTTGCTTCCTCATCGCTCTTGGTACTCGGTGCAATTGCTCATTTTGCTTCATAATTGTGGGCATCGTATCCAAACCACTAGTGATGAGACACGATATTATCTACAAGTCTGTAGTTGGAAGGGAAGACTGCAATCCACCTATAACTTAGACGACGGACATACCACATGGTCTGAGGTTTGAGGATAAGTTGTGTGGAGGGTGATCCTTTTGTAAAGCAGAAGGGCGCCAAAGGCCTAAGCGTAGCGGAGAGGAGGATGACAAATTTGCTATGTAAAGAATGTGTTAAATTGTTGGTAGCAACGTCAGTCTCGTGGCCCGAGTGAGCCAGGCGGCTATAGACGATGAGCGCGGCAAGCCCCGCGACCACCGTGACCAATGTGTCATAAAGAGCACCCTATTCGCGAACTAACCATAGATCAACTAGTTGTGTTTCTTGTGGTAAAATCTACTCATCCATCGACTTAACATGTATGTTCGTATTTTTCTAAATTTATTTTAGAATAACGGCACTATGCTTTCAGTAGTAGACGATGTCTCCGTCGATAGCGAGACAACACGGTGATTTTATGAATCTCGACATCTGTCAATTCTTCTTTTTTTTTAAAAAAAAAAAAGAGCCCCCATTTGTATACACGAGTTTAGCTTTCTTCTGTCCGGCACAACACAAATGACTAGCACAGAGGGCGCGTTCCGCTGCGCCGGTTCTTGCTAAGCGTTTGTTGTGAGCGATAAAGGGAGTTGGTTTTTTTTATATACTGAATCAGTATATCTACTATAGTATGGATAATTAATCAAAATTGCTATTATGGTCCAATAACAGCCCAATATAAAGATGACTGGCCTAATAGAAATATTACAAAAATTTTATTGTCATGATTGATATGAATCACCATACTACACGCACTTTATAAAGTGTGATCACTCATCTATAAAAAAAGATAAAAAATTGAGAAAAAAAGAGAATAAAAAGCTTAAATAAATTTAAAACTAAAAAATAATAAAAGATTTTGGAAAGTAAACACTAAAAAAGATTAAAAAAAATATACGTAACAGCTCAATATAAAGCTATGCAGGCAGGCTCTTTATTGTTATGATTGATATGGACTACCAAACTACATGCACTCTAATGCGTAGGATCGTTACATTTATGAAACAAAAGATAAAAAATAGAAATACTACACAAGCTCTTCATCGATTGCTTCGATTGATGTAGATCATATATGAACTCCGTTGAATAGAATCATGTATACATAAAATATTAAAAATAATTAAGATAAAATAAAATAAAAATAAATAAAATTGAAACTAATAATAAATGAAAATAAAAAAATTTAAAATATAAAAAAGATATAATAAGAAAGCTAAACATAAAAAAAATAAAATAAAAAAATAAAAAAATAAAAAAATAAAAAAATAAAATATCAAGTCGATAAACAGTGTTTGATGGTCGGCATGGGAGGCCAGCGATTTATGCACGGTTGAAAGAGTACATATTAGTATCGGTAATGCTTCTTAGCGGGCGTCCGACCCGCCCGGACGGACCCGACCCGCCACCCCCGACCACCCAGCCGCACCCACCCGGGAGTCTCAGCCTTATCTTCACTCGCCCGTCCACTTGCGCTTGCTCCCGCATCACGCTCCCACACACTGCCTCGTCTCCTCCGCCCCTTTCCCACACCGCTCCGCGCTAGGCTCCTCCACCGGCGTCCTCTGCCCCGGCTCCTCTGCTCCGGCTGCTCCGGCCTCCTGCGCCCACACCTCTCCTCCTCTAGCCTTCTCCACCCACCAGGGTCGCTACCATGGGGGATGCGGCGATTGTAGCGGCAGCGGCAGCGACGGCCATGGATCCACTGGATCCGGAGGCGGTGGCTGCAGCGACGGCCATGGATCTGTCGAATTCGACGACGACGACCGTGGATCCACCAGATCCGGCGATGGTAGCAGTGGATCTGGAGGATCCACGACGAGCTGCCTCATCCTGCTCCCTCCCATCTCGCGCTCCTTTCCTGTTCCTCTTCCTTCTCCTTCCCCCTCCTCCTCACGGCTGCTCCGTCAAGGTAGGTCACTGTAGAATCATGGACCCTTGTGTTTAGGCGATTAACGACAATACTAGATCACCTTGACTAACGTGTGTTTTGCAGAGACAAAGTCATATATGTTAGGTCATGAGTGATGTATTTTGAATGGGCTTAATGGATATTCATGCCCCCAAGATGAAAATCGTTTCGGTTGCAAAGGATGGAGATACTTGACGAAGACTAGGCTAGTTCTTAGTGCCATAAGGTTGAGATGGGCACTAAGTATAGCTAGGGCTTTTGTTTTTCCTTTGACCGTACTATAAAGAGGGGTATGAGGTTAGTAGCTTGACCTAGGAGAGTTTAGGAAAGTGGGTATATGCACACTTGTCACAACTAGTCCTAGAGACCTTGCTTTCAGCCCTTGATAAACCCTAGAAGTGGTAGGAGAAAAATCCCTTGAGAAACCTCAGCGAAAACGGTTGAAAGAGAGGGAGAAAGAGGCTCTGGACCACTCTGCTAAGTGAGCACCGAACCAAGGAGAGTAGTCCGGTGGTCCCTGACTTAGGCAGATTCTCAGCTCGAGGAGCTCCGGACCACCTGTCTGGAAAGCACCGGACCATAGGAGAGTGGTCCGGTGGCTTGGTTCAGAGAGTCAGAAGGCTCCGGACGAGTCCGACGGTGTGTCCGACGGCTAGTCCGACGCCTCAAGACAAGAAGTTTGGTCTATGCAGAGAGCACCCTGGCTCCGGACCAGAGCGTCGGACCAGGGCACCGGACCAAGGAGAGTGGTCCGGTGGTGTGTAAAAGAGAGATAGGTTTTCACTCAGAGAGCACCGAGGCTCCGGACCAGAGCGTCGGACCAGTGCGTCGGACCAAGCAGAGTAGTCCGACGGTGCCTGAATTTGAAACGTGAGTGAGCTCCGGACCAGTGTGCATGGTCCGGTGGTGTGAGCTCCGGACTAGTCCGGTGGCTACGCAGAGAGAAGAAAAAGTAAAAACGGCTAGTTTTCGAGGTGGGGACTATTTATAGTTGCCCCCTTGGTCCTTAGAGGTCTTCTTGGCCATTGTTTCAGCTGGTGACACCTTGAGAAATCTTTTGGAGAGCCAAGAGTCTAGTGAGGGAGAGATTAGAGAGAGTTCATCTTGTTCTTCCCTCCTAGAGTGATTAGGAGTGACTTGTGTGCATCCATCCACCTTCCTAGCCTTGAGTGGGTCAAGTGAAGGTCTTGTGCTTGTTACTCTTGGTGTTCGACAGCACCTAGACGGTTTGGTGGTGTTCGGAGGAAGTGACCGTCGGAAGATTGTTGGCGGCGCTTCTCCAAGCTTTTGTGATCGGTTGTGGGCGATTCACCGAGCCGGAGTGGCGAAGAATCAGCCCGTAGAGAGCACTCTACCCTTGCGCGGGTAGAGGGGGAGCGATACCTTGCGAGGTGCTCCAACGAGGACTAGGGGGGTGTGTCGACACCTCGATACCTCAGGAAAAAATCGTTGCGTCCATGAGATTCTCTTTTCCCTAGCTCTTTACATTTCCGTCTTGTTTTTACATTTCCTACTAGAATTGCTTAGGTTGTCTTTAATTCCTATGAACTGCTACCGCTTTCTAGTTAGGACACACGAACGGTAGGCACTAGGGGGTGATTGGCATTTGATAGGTTTTTATATTTGCTTTAGAAATTTAAACAAGCCCAATTCACCCCCCCCCCTCTTGGGCATATTGATCCTTTCAATTGGTATCAGAGTCTTGTTGATCTAAATTAGGCTTCACCGCCTAGAGCAAGATGTCCCATGGGGATGGACCGCCACCCATATTCGATGGGGATGACTTTCTGTATTGGAAGGTGCGGATGGAGGCCTACCTTGAGGCCTGGATGTCGGCGTTCACAAAGCCGCCACCCAAGGTGGATCGGTGTTCGTCGAGGACCCATACTTTGAGAAGAACAATGCCAAGGCAAAGAATATTCTTTTCCGTGGCATTTGCAAGGATGTGTTCAACCGTGTGCGGAATTGCAAAACCGCGCATGAGATTTGGACAAACATTTGTGCTCTACACGAGGGCACTAAATGTGAAAGAGAAGAGCGCTATCACCTTATCATTGCTAAGTTAAATGCTTTCACCATGCTATCTCATGAAAATGCTAATGAAATGTATTCTCGCTTGAATGTGCTTGTAGAGGAGTTGAATGGCCTTGGACTCTCTCAAATGACACCAGCCGATATGGTGCGCAAGATACTTTGTGTCCTTCCAATAGACAAGTATAGCCACATCGTCACGATTCTTCATCAAGGCGATCTCTCCGCAACTACACCAACGCAAGTGTTGGGCAAGATCAATGCTCATGAGATGTACATGAAGATCAATGATGGAACTTCATCATCCTCCAAGAAGAAGGAGAAGGAAGAAAAGAAGGACTTGGCTCTCAAGGCATCTTCCAAGGAGAAGTGCAAGATTCAATATGTTGTTGAGAGCACAAGTGATGATGATGATGAAGACAACATCGCTCTCATGGTGAAGAAGACCGCCAAGATGTTGAAGAGGCTAAACAAGAATGGAGTCAAGTTTGACTCAAAGAATAAGAAATTCTTCACAAGCTCTTCAAGGAAGCCAATCTCCCAAATGAAGTGCTACAATTGCGGCACTCTTGGTCATCTAGCCCATGCATGTCCCGAAGAGAAGAAAGACAAGTTCAAGAACAACAAGTTCAAGAACTTCAAGAAGAACAAGGGCGGCAATGATGACTCAAGTGATGACAACAAGAAGCAAGACAAGCCATACAAGAAGAAGAAGAACTTCAACTTCCACAAGAAGAAGAAGGATGACAAGGCTTACATTGTGGGTGATTGGCTCACCAACATTGATGATTCAAGCGACTCCTCCGATGATGAGAGTGAAGAAGAGAAGGTGGCCGCTTTGGTGATTGGTTCTTCGATTCCACCGCCACCTCCTCCTTCATCGCCGGCTCATCCTCTACACACCTATGCCTTATGGCTAAAGGTGACAAGAAGGTACAAAAAGAGGATGATGGTGATGACCTCTCTAGTGATGATAGTGATGATGAAGAAGCACCTTCCTATGATGAACTAATTAAAATTTGCAACAAATATGCTAGCATCATAAGGAAGTACAAGAGTAAAAATGACAAACTTCTTGAAATCAAGGAAAACTTGCATGATAAGCTTGATAACTTGTCTAGTGCTAATGATGATTTGAAGCTTGAGATTAACTCTCTCACATCTAGCACTATGGAGCTCAAAGCCTCTCTTAAGCAAGCCAATGAGAAACATGATAAGCTTGAGAGGTCATCCCAAGAGCTCCTCACAAGGTTTAACTTGCTAAAAGATGACTACAATCAAGTAAAAAGTGATCATGGCACACTAGTGGTAGCAAATGAATTACTTACTCAAGATCTTACACATGTTGCTACTAACCCGTGTGCTAAGTGTGCAAGTGCTACCTCTTGTGATATCAAGCTTGATGATGTGGCTCTTGAGCAAAGTGTAAAGTGCAAGGGCAAGAGAGTTGTAGAAGCCGACAAGTATGATGATTATGTGAAGATGAGTGAAGAGAACTCAAAGCTCAAGGAAGAGCTCATCAACCTCAAGGCAAACAAGCCCTTCACCATCAAGTCGGCTCTAGAAGAAGACAAAGATGCCATCACCTTGATCAACTCTCTTCGAGAAGAAATTGCCAAGCTCAAGAATGACAAGACCAAGCTTACAAGTGGCCTTGAAAAGTTCACCAAGGGCCACAACCTCAAAAGCGAGCTTCTAATGAGCACCGTCATGAAGAGTGACAAGACCGGTATTGGGTACAAGGAGAACCAAGTGATGAAAGATAAGGTCAAGATTGAAGCCAAGAACTACTACAAGAACAAGTACAATGACTACAATCAAGAGAAGCCAAAGCCGAAGCCTAAGAGGTGCTTTGGATGTGGACAAATTGGTCATCTATCATTTCAATGCAAGACTCCACTTCCCAAGACCTTGCCCAAGCACACTAGGCCATTTGCTCATGATGCTCACTATGTCATCAACAAAGATTCCAAGGGTAGACCACTTGTGGTGTTTCTTGGACCACCAATGAAGAACAAGCCTAGGGTTCTTTGGGTTGCTAAGGAGTTGGTTGACAAGGCAATGGGGCCCCGCACTAAGGGGGTTCCCAATCAACAAGCTTAACTCCAAGTTGCTTGTGTGTAGGTGAACTACAAGACCGGTGGGAGCCATTGGGTAATTGATAGTGGTTGCACTCAACACATGACCGGCGACCCCCGGATGTTCACCACACTTGATGAGGATTGTGCAAATCAAGACAATATTACTTTTGGGGATAATTCAAAGGGCAAAGTTCAAGGCTTAGGCAAAGTGGTTATCTCCCAAGATCAATCAATCTCAAATGTCTTGCTAGTACAATCATTGAGCTTCAACTTGCTATCGGTTGGTCAACTTTGTGATCTCGGGTTTCATTGTCTCTTCACACCAAATGAGGTGATTGTGACCAAAATTAAAGATTCATCAATGATATTCAAAGGGTTCCGGCACAACAACCTCTACTTAGTGGACTTCACTTCAAATGAATCAAACTTGCAAGCGTGTCTATTCTCCAAGAATTCTTTGGGTTGGCTATGGCATAGAAGATTAGTTCATGTGGGCATGTCTACCTTAAAGAAGCTAGTCAAGAAGGAAATGGTTAGAGGAATCAAGGATGTGGTGTTTGAGAAGGACAAACTTTGTAGTGCATGTCAAGCCGGCAAGCAAGTGGCAAACACTCATCCAACCAAGGCTTTCATGTCAACCTCAAGAGTCCTAGAGTTGCTTCACATGGACTTATTTGGCCCTACCACCTATGCTAGTCTTGGAGGAAATCTCTATTGCTTAGTGGTAGTGGATGACTACTCTCGGTACACTTGGGTGTTCTTTCTTCAAGACAAGGGAGAGACACAAGGCATCTTCAAGAAGTTTGCTACAAGAGCTCAAAATGAATTTGATGTGAATATCAAGAAGATTAGAAGTGACAATGGCACCGAGTTTGTGAACACAAAGATTGAAGATTATTGTGATGAAGTTGGGATCAAGCATGAGGTGTCCGCCACATATACTCCACAACAAAATGGTGTAGTAGAGAGGAAGAACCGAACACTCATAACTCTAGCAAGATCTATGCTTGATGAGTACAACACTCCCGAGAAGTTTTGGGCGGAGGCAATCAACACCGCTTGCTATGCGGCAAACCGTCTCTTCGTCCAAAGGCTATTAAAGAAGACCCCCTATGAGCTTGTCAATGGGAAGAAGCCGGATATTTCATTCTTTCGGGTGTTTGGTTGCAAGGTGTACATCTACAAGAAGCGCCAACACTTGGGTAAATTCCAACGGCAGTGTGACATTGGTTTCCTTGTTGGTTATTCACTTAAATCCAAGGCATACCGTGTATTTAACAAAGCCACCGGCTTAGTTGAAGAAACGTATGACTTGGAGTTTGATGAAACTAATGGCTCCCAAAGAGCGCTTGAGGATATTGATGTAGGTGATGAACCCTTGAGGGAGGCAATGAAGAATATGCCAATTGGTGCTATCAACCCGCAAGAGGTGGAAGAAGTTGAAGATGAAGCAAATCAAGATCCTTCTCCACCGCACACGCCTCAAGTTGATGAAGGAGATCAAGTGAGGGAAGCTCAAGAAGACACTCACATTCCTCAAGATCAAGCCGTGGACGAAGCAAGCAATGTTGAAGCACCACATCCTCCTCCTCAAGAAACAAATAGAAAATCAACATCCATCCTTCAAGCTCACCCCCATGATCAAATCATAGGGAGTCCATCAAAGGGAGTAATGACTCGCTCTAGACTTGCATCTTATGTTGAACATCACTCGTTTGTTTCCTTTGTTGAGCCTACTAGTGTAGAAGAAGCACTTGCGGATCCGGATTGGGTGAATGCAATGCATGAAGAACTCAACAACTTCACCCGGAACCAAGTGTGGACACTTGAAGAGAAGCCAAAGGATGCAAGAATCATTGGCACAAAGTGGGTGTTTAGGAACAAGCAAGATGATCAAGGAGTGGTTGTGAGGAACAAAGCAAGATTGGTGGCAAAGGGGTTCTCTCAAGTAGAAGGACTTAATTTTGGAGAGACCTTTGCTCCGGTTGCAAGACTTGAAGCCATCCGTATCCTTTTGGCGTATGCTTCACATCACAAAATGAAACTCTTTCAAATGGATGTGAAGAGCGCTTTCTTAAATGGTTTCATTAATGAACTTGTTTATGTCTCACAACCTCCCGGGTTTGAAGACCCAAACTTGCCTAATCATGTGTATAGGTTGTCCAAGGCACTCTACGGTTTGAAGCAAGCTCCAAGAGCTTGGTATGAGAGGCTAAGGGACTTCCTAATCAAGAAGGGCTTCAAGATCGGGATCGTCGACACTACACTATTCACCAAGAAGCTTAATGGAGAGATCTTTGTTTGCCAAGTATATGTCGATGACATTATATTTGGGTCAACAAACCAAGACCATTGCAAGGAGTTTGGTGACTTGATGTCCAAGGAGTTCGAGATGTCAATGATTGGCGAGCTAACCTTCTTCCTCGGCTTTCAAGTGAAGCAAATGAGAGAGGGGACCTTCATCTCTCAAGAAAAGTACACTTATGATCTACTTAAGAAGATCAAGATGGAGGATTGCAAGCCAATCAAGACCCCAATGCCTACTAATGGGCATCTCGATCTCGATGAGGGAGGTAAACCGATTGACCAAACTCTTTATCGCTCTATGATCGGTAGTTTACTTTACCTCACCGCATCTAGGCCGGATATCATGTTTAGTGTGTGTATGTGTGCTAGGTTTCAAGCAAACCCTAAGGAGTCGCATCTTTGTGCGGTTAAAAGAATCCTTAGGTACTTAAGGCTCACCTCTAGCATGGGTCTTTGGTATCCCAAAGGAGCTCCCTTCCAACTAGTTGGCTATTCCGATTCGGATTATGCCGGGTGCAAGGTTGATAGGAAGAGTACCTCCGGCGGGTGCCACATGCTAGGAAGATCACTTGTTTCTTGGTCCTCAAAGAAGCAAAACAGTGTGGCATTGTCAACCGCCGAGGCGGAATACATTGCCATGGGAGCAAGTTGTGCACAAATCTTATACATGACCCAAACACTCTTTGATTACGACGTGTTTTTAAAAGAAGTTCCACTTTTGTGTGATAATGAAAGTGTCGTAAAGCTTGCAAACAACCCGGTTCAACACTCTCGCACCAAGCACATAGATATTTGCCATCACTTTCTTAGAGATCATGTGGCTAGGAAAGACATAACACTAGTTGGAGTTAAGAGCGAAGAGCAATTGGCGGATATCTTCACTAAACCACTCGATGAAACAACCTTTTGTAGGTTAAGAAGCGAGTTAAATGTGCTTGATCACTCTAACTTCACTAAAAGATGAACTTGTATGTATCATGCATTCATTTGTGATATAACATGTTTAATTTGGTAATGCACATAGGCTTGGCTAACGCGGTTAAGATAACCGCCCTCAAAGCGTGTGACAAAGCTTAACCGCGGTTTAAACTTGCAAGCAACCTAGATTCAAATTCCGTTTTGCATTGCATTTGGATAAGTGTTGCTTCTTCGTTTCTTTTCGGTTAAGTTTGTTGGTCATCATTAGGTTCAACACTTAGGGGGAGCAATTCAACGCTCTAGCTTCAGCTAATACCCCTCTAGTGCCCCTAAGGTGACCCTTGGAGCTTTATTGAACTATTTTTTTATCAAAACTAATTCTAGCCTATGGCAAACTACTTCTAAAATTGAGGGTTTGAGAGATGGTTCTTATGTTAAGTCCAACAAGTGTTCCTCTCTGCTCTTTTGTGTTGGTACTTGGCTAAGAGAAGAGATTGGAGAGAAAAATAGGAAAATTCAGAGCAATATTAAGCACCGGACCACCCTCCGGACCACTCTGCATTGGTCCGACGCAGTGGTCCGACGCCCTGTCCCTCACTGCATAAATCATCTCCAGCCAAAGAATCCGTCGGACCAGTGTCCGACGCTGCACCGGACCAATGTCAAGTTGTCCGGTGCCTCTGTCATTCTGAACTATTCACCGTCGGACCAGTCCGGTGCTCCATCGGACTTGTCCGGTGAGTTGTCTGGTGCTGTTGTCCGGTGGTCGGTTGCTCTCTGCATTCTATTCTCTGGTACCGTCGGACCACCCGTCGGACCAGCCACCGGACCAAGCAGAGTGGTCCGACGCTGTGAAAATTTGCGGATAACCCCCCCCCCCCGCGTGCGCGTCTGTTTAGGCACTGTGTCGTCTTTCCTCATCCGTACGCCGTCGTCGCGCCGCCAGTCGCCAGAGCTCCGCCCCGCTTCTCCACCGCGCCAGTGCCGCCAGCGAATCTCTCTTCGAGCTCCGTCCTCACCGCCGCAGCACTGCCCTCCTCCTCGCCGCCGCCTGCTGCCAGCACTGCTCTGCTCGCCTCGCGCCGCCTTCCACAGTTCCGCCGCCGAGGAGCCCACCTCGCCGGTGATCTCCCACCTTCCTGCCGAGCTCCTGCCACTTAGGGTTTCCCCCACTCCCCTCATTCGATTGCCACAGCAAGATCACGACCTAGGGTTTGCCCTAACCCTAGGGTTCAGGATTTCGACGTTCATCCTCGAACGAAATCGGGTTTCGACGCGTTCATCCGCGACCGTTCATCGTCTTCGTCCGCGACCGTTTCGTTCCGTCGTCGTCGACTCCGCTACGTCTCGCTAGGGTATGGTTTCGGTTTACGATTTCGCGTTTTGTCGAGTCGAGATTGAATTATGCCCTAGAGTTATTCCTTGAAAATCCATATTCAGTCCAATCCACTAAAATTCAATTGCCAATTGTAATTCGCAGCTGGTATATCCCGTTCGGAGAGTGCTTTGGTACTTGTGATTGCTCTGAATAGTTACGCTCTCTTACCTCAGGTATATTGTCAGCACTTCATTCTATCACTTATCTAGATGCTTGCTTCCATACGGTTTCTTATCTCTAGATGTTTATATATGCTTATGTATACCCTGTCTACTCTATCCAGCAGCAGTCAGTGGCAGTTAAACTCGGGGCAAAGCTCGCGAGTAAGGATTGAGGCAAAGCCTCAGAGGTTCAGTCCAGTGGCTTGGAGGCCTCTCTGACAGTTGTGATTGTGGTTTGCTCAGTTGCCAGTTGGCTCTTACAGCTTTCAGTTGTGGGCAGTGGATCTTGTGATTGTCAGTGGGCAGTGATACTTCGCTTATTTCAGTATGACTCGCAGTACTCGTGCTCAGGCAGCTGGGTCTGGTGGTGATGCTCCTCCTCCTCCACGTCCTTCCAGAGACAAGGGCAAGAGGCCAGTGATTGAGAAAGCTAAGAAGAAGAAGCGCAAGCTTACAGAGGCTGAGAAAGCCGAGGCAGTGGCCGATGCAGCGGACCGCGCAAAGCGAGGCGGTCGCCGAGGTACCGTAAGACTCGGCACCCCTCCGTGGGATCTTCCCACTTCTCCTCCAGCTGGGTCACATACTGAGGACACTCCACAGGAGCCAGAGCTTGTCACAGAGGCTCTTGGGACACCGTTGGCACCTACTTCCTGGGGGCGCTCCACCCGCTCCCAGTCTGCTCAGTCACCGCAGTCAGCGGCTCCCACAGCAGCCTCAGCTTCAGTTCACCTTGACCTGAGGAACCTTACAGCGAAGAAGGTGAAGAAGCTCAGGTTCGTCACTTTAGAGAAGTGGTGTCCGGATCAGAGAGACCCCAGAGCTTCACCTGGTTGGCATACACCTCTCATGGAGGATTTCTATTGAGCAGCTCAGTTGACCAGTATTCAGATTTGACCACACAGGGTTTGCTCCTTAGATAGCATTGTTGAGCTAGCAGGTGAGGAGATCCGTCCATTCCTAACTTACCAGCCGGGACTCGCCGATTTGTTCGGGCGTTCCGGTAACTATATCGAGCGATGGGTCAGAGAGTTCTATGCATCAGTTTGGGTAGATCCGGAGCACAAGTTTGTGCAGTACACCTTCCGAGGCGAGAGGTATAGGCTGTACTTGACCAGACTCAGAGAGATCTTTCGCTTCCGTCAGGAGGGTGGTGAGTTTGACCTGCACTACGAGTGTTACCGAGGAGCTTCAGTGCCTCGCAGAGCTCGAGGAGGCCGTACTTTGTCAGTTCAGGAGGTGGCTCCTCTGTTCAAGCCACCTTTCTCAGAGGGCTCCAGGCGCACTCCAGCTGAGCTCAGGCCTACCGTTCATAGATTGAACGAGGTGCTCCGTCGTACTCTGCTACCTCGCACGGGCTACAAGGAAGGATTGACCAACATGCAGCAGCTTCTCCTTCAGACCCTGGTATCTCAGACACCATTTGATATTGCAGACTTTCTAGTGTCAGAGATAGAGGATGTGATAGCAGATGGCATGAGGGCCCGACGACAGTTTCCCTATGCTCACTAGATCTCTGCGATTATTGCTATTGAGCTAGAGGGAGCACACCCTGGACTCCGTGCTCTATTGGATCAGTCGCCTACTTCTTTCCCAGATTATAGAGTCCTGGGGTCGTTTGATAGCCGGTTTGGAAACCGGGTCCTCCGTCTTGTCAGAGAGAGGACAGCACCAGCTGACAGGGCAGATGTTGATGCTCAGGATGAGGCCATTCGGAGTGTTGAGCAGCAGGAGCTCCATGGTCTAGATACAGGAGCGGATGTGACTCCAGAGGATATATCAGACAGCTCAGATGCAGACTTCCAGCCGGTTCCACAGATACCCCCACGGGCGCACGACACTGAGGCTGGCGGTTCTGCCTCTGCCACAGAGACGATGATGCTCAAGATCCTTGACAGAATGAATGAGCAGCAGAGTTCTCTAGTCACTGCAGTCACTCAGATACAGCAGCGTCAGGATGAGATGCAGCGACAGTCAGAGGAGCGCCACTTCGAGATGCAGCGACAGATGCTTGCTATGCAGCTAGAGTCTCAGCGTCTTCAGTTACAGTCCCAGCAGCTGCAGCAGTAGAACATGACATTCATTGCTCACGTGATGAAGTGGACTGGCGCTCCTCCTCTAGAGTTCCCTGCAGCTCCTTAGATTCAGATGATGAGCACTTCGCAGCCCTCTCAGTCAGTTGGGCAGCTTGGAGGGCCTCAGTTCTCAGTAGGACCCTCAGTTGGCCCCTCAGTGGCCCCTGTCAGCTCAGCCGGTCAGACAGTCACTCCCACCCCAGCCATACAGTCCAGTGGACTTCAGGGTGCTGGATTGACCACCCCGTTCTAGTCACCGGCGACTCAGGTGACTCAGTGGTTGGACACATTTGGACCTACTCAGCAGTTCACCCCACTTACTACAGGTTTCACTCCTCTTACCGCTACACTGGGTGCTACTGCTAGAGATCTGTCAGCCTCTTTCAGTGATATCATAGGTTAGCCGTCCCCCACTGGTCCTCAGATTGCAGCAGAGGTCGAGGCCGAGCTTGTCGCACCGACAGCTGATCAGCACCGCTCCTCAGTAGCTTCCTCAGAGGCTACCCATGACAGTCGGGCTCCAGCCGTATCTACCCCTCCGACAGCTGTAGTCGCTACCGATGCTACGGTTGTCTCCTCCACTCCAGTCCAGCCTCAGCCGTCTCCGGTTCTTCAGACTCCAGACGAGTCAGTGCATGAGGCACCACCGGTCACAACAGCTCCAGAGGCTCCAACAGAGACACCAGCACCAGTTATTGCTCCCACTGCTTCCCCAGCTACTGCTCCAGAGTCTTCGACCGCAGCAGACCTGTCAGCTTTCGACCCCCAGACCGCTTCACTACCAGCTACGGACACTCAGGGGGAGGATTCAGATGATGAGACATATCTGGAAGCTTTCAGGGTCCTCGACCGCTCTACGGCTGCTTCCACTCCACCTCTAGATGTTTAGTTTAGGTGTTTCGATGCCAAAGGGGGAGAGGGAGAGTCGAGTAGATGGGCTAGCTTTAGGGGGAGCTAGTAGGACTCGTTCTTTTGTTGTGTATAAACTCTATTGCATCATGCATCACGTTTACCATCTTATTGCATTGTATGATATGTGTGATGTTTGAGACTTGATGGTTGTGTGACATGTGTGGACTTTCCTATATTTATATATCATGTCACTTGGTTATGTTATTGCTTCCGCGCTAATCTCTGATCTTTTGGCTATAGCATATCCTTTTTGAAATCAAGTACTATATTCATCTCATATCTATTGTGCTTGTCATGGCTTGAATGGTTAGGCATGTACTTGTCTTTCTTATTACTAACCCATGCCTATCTCATGTCAAGTCATGTCTTCTCTTATCAAAATTCACTCATTATTCTCTACTCGAGCTTGTATTGTCGTCAATCACCTAAAAGGGGGAGATTGTAGAATCATGGACCCTTGTGTTTAGGCGATTAACGACAATACTAGATCACCTTGACTAACGTGTGTTTTGCAGAGACAAAGTCATATATGTTAGGTCATGAGTGATGTATTTTGAATGGGCTTAATGGATATTCATGCCCCCAAGATGGAAATCGTTTCGGTTGCAAAGGATGGAGATACTTGACGAAGACTAGGCTAGTTCTTAGTGCCATAAGGTTGAGATGGGCACTAAGTATAGCTAGGGCTTTTGTTTTTCCTTTGACCGTACTATAAAGAGGGGTATGAGGTTAGTAGCTTGACCTAGGAGAGTTTAGGAAAGTGGGTATATGCACACTTGTCACAACTAGTCCTAGAGACCTTGCTTTCAGCCCTTGATAAACCCTAGAAGTGGTAGGAGAAAAATCCCTTGAGAAACCTCAGCGAAAACGGTTGAAAGAGAGGGAGAAAGAGGCTCCGGACCACTCTGCTAAGTGAGCACCGAACCAAGGAGAGTAGTCCGGTGGTCCCTGACTTAGGCAGATTCTCAGCTCGAGGAGCTCCGGACCACCTGTCTGGAAAGCACCGGACCATAGGAGAGTGGTCCGGTGGCTTGGTTCAGAGAGTCAGAAGGCTCCGGACGAGTCCGACGGTGTGTCCGACGGCTAGTCCGACGCCTCAAGACAAGAAGTTTGGTCTATGCAGAGAGCACCCTGGCTCCGGACCAGAGCGTCGGACCAGGGCACCGGACCAAGGAGAGTGGTCCGGTGGTGTGTAAAAGAGAGATAGGTTTTCACTCAGAGAGCACCGAGGCTCCGGACCAGAGCGTCGGACCAGTGCGTCGGACCAAGCAGAGTAGTCCGACGGTGCCTGAATTTGAAACGTGAGTGAGCTCCGGACCAGTGTGCATGGTCCGGTGGTGTGAGCTCCGGACTAGTCCGGTGGCTACGCAGAGAGAAGAAAAAGTAAAAACGGCTAGTTTTCGAGGTGGGGACTATTTATAGTTGCCCCCTTGGTCCTTAGAGGTCTTCTTGGCCATTGTTTCAGCTGGTGACACCTTGAGAAATCTTTTGGAGAGCCAAGAGTCTAGTGAGGGAGAGATTAGAGAGAGTTCATCTTGTTCTTCCCTCCTAGAGTGATTAGGAGTGACTTGTGTGCATCCATCCACCTTCCTAGCCTTGAGTGGGTCAAGTGAAGGTCTTGTGCTTGTTACTCTTGGTGTTCGACAGCACCTAGACGGTTTGGTGGTGTTCGGAGGAAGTGACCGTCGGAAGATTGTTGGCGGCGCTTCTCCAAGCTTTTGTGATCGGTTGTGGGCGATTCACCGAGCCGGAGTGGCGAAGAATCAGCCCGTAGAGAGCACTCTACCCTTGCGCGGGTAGAGGGGGAGCGATACCTTGCGAGGTGCTCCAACGAGGACTAGGGGGGTGTGTCGACACCTCGATACCTCAGGAAAAAATCGTTGCGTCCATGAGATTCTCTTTTCCCTAGCTCTTTACATTTCCGTCTTGTTTTTACATTTCCTACTAGAATTGCTTAGGTTGTCTTTAATTCCTATGAACTGCTACCGCTTTCTAGTTAGGACACACGAACGGTAGGCACTAGGGGGTGATTGGCATTTGATAGGTTTTTATATTTGCTTTAGAAATTTAAACAAGCCCAATTCACCCCCCCCCTCTTGGGCATATTGATCCTTTCAGTCACGAGGACCCCAGATCTTAGACCTGCTCCTCGTCCTTCCCCTTCCCCCCTCCTCCTCTTCCTTTCCAGCTTTCCCCCTCTGGACAGTTGTGTCTGTTTGTTTCATCTTTTTTTTGTTTCAATTTGTTGTTCTGTTGTTTTAATAGTACCAAACTGTTGTTTCAAACGTTTGAGTAATTTGTTTCAATAGTTGTCCACATTGTTTCAGTTTTACTTTTTTATTGTTGTTTCAGATGATTTTGTCATCTTGCTTCAGTATCGTTTTTATCTGTTGTTGCAACAGTTGGTTTTCTCTCTTGTTACATCACATGTTTCTATGTTATTGCAGTATCTTTTTGTTGTTTTGCTTCATATTGTTAATTTATTGCAGTAGAGTTTGACCTTTGTTTTATTGTTTTTCGTTGTTTCCATGGGTAGGGCAGCGATGGTGCACCAGTTGGTCCCTCTCTTGTTGCATCACATGTTTCTATGTTGTTGTCGTATCTTTTTGTTGTTTCGCTTCATATTGTTAATTTGTTGCAGTAGAGTTTGACTTTTGTTTTATTGTTTTTTGTTGTTTCCAGGGGTAGGGCAGTGATGTTGGAGGCGGAGCGATGGCGGATCCATTCGCGCGGGGGGAGGGGGAGTATGGGGAGCGGATCTGTGCCCGCGGAGGGTGCTGGCAGCGAGGGGGGTCAGATTCGTGCGCGTGCAAGGGTAGCACGGAGAGCAGGAGGGAAAATCCCTCTTCGGGGATCGTGCGTAGAGCGCTGGGGAGTTCGTTCGGATTCGTCAAGCGGGCTCAGAACTAATCTGAGCGGGTGGGACGTGCGGAATGGAGTACGTGCGGGGAGTGGGGAGCGGCGTCCGGACGACGGGGCGTTGCTCCGGACGTCCGGGCGCTAGTGGTTCCCTATTAGTATTCCAACTTTTTAAAACTTGCACCTTTTTTTCCAGCGGCCAAGCCCGTCACCCGGATCCTCCGAGGAATGGACTCGCAGTCGCAGCCGTGGGATTCCGGCTTGCCAAAGACAGCCTGTCTACCGAACTGGGGCGCACCCTGAATAGGTAACAAAGACGAATAGAGCGGCCCTCGAATATTTATGGAGTCACGCAGCATCGCTGACAAGATGTACTTCCAAATCCGCTCCAAATTAGGGGGTGTTTGGATTCCAAAGCTATGATTAGCTCATTTTTTAGATACCAATTAGAAACCCTAAACGTGAGCTAATTTAAGACTAATAAAAAATAATGAGAACTAATTGATAGTTAGAATCAATTAGTCTTTATTAGCTTACGTTTAACTATTTTTATAAAATAGACTAATCATTAGCTTTGTGATCCAAACACCCCCTTAAACAAACTCGTTTGCAAACGAATTCGCCCTGTGCTTGGTGAAGCTGGGCACGTTATACTCACTTCTCTGGTTCTTACTCTGATCTGAAAAGCAACAGGCAAATTTACAGCAAAAAGAATGGTGCCTTCTGCAGGCAGGCATGACTACAGGAGCTGTACTGGCGTCTGGCGACGCGTCGAGGGGTGCTGAGCGAAGCAAAGCAGGTGCCGTACAACGACGGCGAGAAATGTTGGCACCCCGGAGGCGTTGCCGTAAAGCTACCAAAACGAATGAAGCCCAAAAAGGCGGTCCGGAAAAGGCCGCCGCCCACGGTCCATCTTTTGCCTTGTTCCTTGGCTGGGCCCACCGCGGCACCGTCCCCTCCTCCCCTGGCCGGCTGGCCGGGTCCCCTCCTCCACTTTTTATTTTACGTCATGTGCTCATTTTTTTCTTCTCTTCCAATCCTACTGTCAACTAGTACCAACCCAAGCACTGACAACGCAAGCCGTAGGACGAGATGGAAACGAAGAAATGGTGCGCTGGGATGATTGGAAAAGGTATGCAAATATACGCGATGGGTGATATGTGGACTCCTTGACAGCGGCAGCTGGCTTTGCCAACAAAGCAAAATTAGGTCATCCTCAATGGAGAGTTTTATATCTCAGTTTTTAATGTTCTAATATGTTGCAAACAGTGCTGGATAGTTTTATGGGGATGAAACTATCTCTCTCCCATGAAACTCTTATAATATCTCTTCATAAATAAGATACTACATCGGTCTATTTAATGCCCATAAGACTCTATGAAACTCTCATCGAACTGATCTTAAGTTTAAGCTTTTTTTCTTAAGCGTACGAAGCGCTGCTCAGCTGTATGGAGATTTAGGGTGCCAATTGCTCTCGAGTCTGCACTGTAACTTTGTTTCTGAATAATCAACAAGCTTTTCTTTTCCTAAAAAATAAGCTCTTTTGGAAAAATAAGGCCAACGGGTTGAATGGACTGATGCCTCAATTCGGAAAATAATAAAAAAAAAGGTCTGTAATATTACGTAGAGCCACGATTGTTCCATGCGTTGATGATATGCATGCAAAACCATTTTTCTAAAATCGTATAACAACCCTAATACTAGGCTAATACAATTTGAACACTGTCATTATAATTTTACAAAGTTGGAAATATGTCATTGGTATCACAATAACATGTGAGACTCACACAGGTTAATGACATATGGGTCATGATGACATATCTCCAATTTAACAAAATTATAATGATAGTCTTCAAATTTTCCCATTATTAAATAGTGTAAATTACTTAGAACGGAGTAGTTTACTTATTGTTAATCAAATGGTGCGTCTGGTTATAATTCAGCTGTACAAATTGTTGTATACTCTCTTCGTCCTATTAAAAGTGCCGTTTTAGAATTCAAAACTTTTTATATGATTGTTCGACTTATTCAAAAATTTTGTGTAATTCTTATTTATTTTATTATAACTTATTTTATCATTAGATATACTTTCATAATGTTTTATTTATTTTATGCATAAATTTTTTGAATAAAACGAACGGTCAAACCAGGAATCTAAAAGTTAAAAACGATATTTTCAATAAAACGAAGGGAGTAGGAAGCATTTTCCTTCAAATTACTTGACTATAAGTAGTAAGAAGCGAGTAATGACTGATGCAAGCTTTTGTTGCCCTCTCTTTTTTTTAATCTCGATGTATGTTTTCCAAAGGAATTAATATTTGTGATTCAATAATCATCATCCTTAGAAACATAGGAATTTTAGAGGATTTCAATCACACAGGAAAGTTTCCTATAAACCTCTATGGAACAAAGGATTGGGACCTATAAAATTCCTCACAACTGCTATGAAATGCATGAAAACATAGGAATTTTGGAGAATGAAATCGCAACAAAACAGAGGAAACACATGATGCATCAATCAATTGATAAACTGAAATGAAAGAGAAGAAAAACAAAGAAATGTGATTCTCTATGGGTAGCTGACGCGTGGACCATATTACAATCATAGTAAGCATGTGTGTTATTATAATAACACAATGTAAATCAAACAATCCCACCACATTCCTAGTGGAGATGGCACCTAACTTTTTTTCCGCCCAAGTGGGCAAATTATTCCGCGTTGGCACGGCCGCCCTCCGCCAACTTTCCAGTGCGGCACCGGCCTCCTTTACACCTCATTCCCACCGCCACCACCACATCCACAGTTGCCAGTTGCCAGTTGCCACCCCAGCACGCTCTCGCCGTCGCCACGGCCCTATATCTCGCGCCTCTCGCCTCCCACTCTTTCTCCATCCGCCCGCTCGCCTCCCTGCTACGCTTCGTGCCGCCGCCGCAACCTCTTCCGTTCCGTTCCAGGTGAGCGAATCGAGGGCCCCTTCCCGTATTATACTTCTTTATCAATGCTGCTGTTTCTTGTTGCTGCCGAGGATGTCTAGAGGACTGGAGGCTGGGTGATAGGATGCACTGGGGTCTGGGGGTTCGCTGGTTGTATTAGGTTCTGGTGGACTGTTAGGTGCTGGATCCGTAGTAGGAGTAAGGTTCACCGAAGTTGCTGAGACTTTGTTGGTGACCTGTGGGCTGTGGATGCTTCGATCCTGTGTTTATGTTAAGGTGGCTAGTAGTATTACACTAGGTCTCTTTGCAAATTTTCAGTATTCATATTAGCCTGTGCTAATGGATCCATGGTTCTTCTGTGCAAGTGAGCTCTACAGGGCTCTTTGTGATTAGTAGAATTTATAGAAAGGAAATTTGTGATCTTCATGTTTAGAGCCGTTTAATGACCACAGAACTGTATTGGTCCTCATTTAAAACTTCCGAAACTGTGGCCTTATTTTTTTATTGGTTTTATAATTCCATCTACCTGTAAAAAAATTTGGCAAATTTTGTGCTTCTGCAGAGCAGTTTGGCCTTATAGACAAATGTTGCCCTTCAACATTTCTTAAATGTTCGAAAATGCCATATGACTCATGTCCACAAATCATGGAGATGGAATTCTTTCCACACATCATGAAGTTTGTGTATTGGACACCAATGCGCTTGTGCTGGATTCCTTCAACTGTCTGTTGTCAGATGCATCTAATGCCTTCTGATCAGAAAATGCCAAATTCTTCAGTCAGCCAGTTGCGAGGAATCATAACTGGCCACAATCGGAAGTGCTGGCTGCAGCAGCACTACAGAGTAAAACCTGTAAAAATCAAGCAGCATCAGCCGCCGCAGCTGTGGTAAAAGTACAGCCGAGCAGAGCAACTTTGTTTTCAGTTGTTAGGAAATCACAACTTTGTTTTCAATAATTGACTATGTTTTTGACTAAATCTTCAGGGACTGGTGTCATTCCTTGTGCTATTGCACAAAGCGTTTACATGTATTGAAGTTTAGATGCCTCAGAGTCCAGATCAGCCTGACCTTTTTTTGTATATTAACAACTAAAAACTAATTGTTTAATATAGCTGGAAAATTATAAATTAATTATTTAATTGCACAAAGGGTTTTATTCTTTTAAGATTAGCGGTTTCTGATTACACTTAATTTGTTTTTGCTTGACTTCTCACAGATACCATTGCTTGTGTTTTTGGTTTGTGTTTGATAAATATTACTCCTCAATGGGAATATAGTAGCCTCTTTTTCCGAGTCAATAAAAAATAGCCTGTTAAGATGTGACTCATGTTTTCTGATGGGAGTAGGCACATCAGCCTTTTCTCTCACTGAAGTAATTAGCGCATATTAGTCTACAGTCTTGGTAAATGTTTATCCTGATAAATTGTTTTCATTCATGCAGATTTCAGGTCATTTAACATAAATGGCTGATGCAGAGGACATTCAGCCCCTAGTCTGTGACAATGGAACTGGAATGGTCAAGGTAATTGTGGCCACTTGGCATCATATTTTCTACTGATTCCTTCTTTTTTTTTTTTTTTGCAGACAGCTTTTATAATTTGAGTTTCAGTCAATGTTAAGTATTTTTTTTCATCTCTTATAGGCTGGCTTTGCTGGAGATGATGCTCCCCGTGCTGTTTTCCCAAGTATAGTTGGTCGTCCACGCCACACTGGAGTCATGGTAGGGATGGGACAGAAGGATGCTTATGTTGGTGATGAGGCCCAATCCAAGAGGGGTATCCTGACTTTGAAGTACCCCATCGAGCATGGAATTGTAAGCAACTGGGATGACATGGAGAAGATCTGGCATCACACCTTCTACAACGAGCTTCGTGTAGCACCAGAAGAGCATCCAGTTCTTCTTACAGAGGCTCCTCTTAACCCTAAGGCTAACAGGGAAAAGATGACGCAAATCATGTTTGAAACCTTCAGTGTTCCTGCTATGTATGTTGCTATTCAAGCTGTCCTTTCCCTATATGCTAGTGGCCGTACCACTGGTAAGTGATCAAATAACTAGTATTTTATTCGTGTGCATTCATTTTGATGCTCTGGAATCTTAATCTTGTATGAACAAATTGACCAATGGTGTAATGTCTTAGTTGCAGATTAAAAATAGCTAAAACTAAATCTGATTCACTAGAATCTTCTGCAAAAGAACACCTGGAACAATTTTTTTATCGTTACTGCATAAATGATATGGGGATAGAAATATGTTTTTAGTTGCTTAATGCCCATTGGGATTTTGTTTTGGTTGACAGGTATCGTCCTGGATTCTGGAGATGGTGTCAGTCACACTGTCCCAATCTATGAAGGCTACGCCCTCCCGCATGCCATTCTTCGTCTCGATCTCGCTGGTAGGGACCTCACGGATTCCCTCATGAAGATCCTGACCGAGAGGGGCTACTCTTTCACCACCACTGCCGAGCGGGAAATTGTCCGTGACATCAAGGAAAAGCTTGCATATGTCGCGCTCGACTATGAACAAGAACTCGAGACCGCCAAGAGCAGCTCATCAGTTGAGAAGAGCTATGAGCTGCCTGATGGGCAGGTGATCACCATAGGCGCAGAGCGGTTCAGATGCCCGGAGGTGCTCTTCCAGCCATCCTTCATCGGTATGGAAGCTCCAGGAATCCACGAGACGACCTACAACTCCATCATGAAGTGCGACGTCGATATCAGAAAGGACCTGTACGGCAACATTGTCCTCAGTGGTGGGTCCACCATGTTCCCTGGCATCGCCGACCGCATGAGCAAGGAGATCACCGCGCTCGCGCCAAGCAGCATGAAGATCAAGGTCGTTGCTCCGCCAGAGAGGAAGTACAGTGTCTGGATTGGAGGATCAATCCTTGCATCCCTGAGCACATTCCAGCAGGTAACAACAAGTTTTCCAGCGGTTATTCTGTTTCTACTATCTAAGTTTATTTGTGAAGTTCTGACATCAAGTTCATCTTTTCCCTGCAGATGTGGATCTCAAGGGCTGAGTATGAGGAGTCTGGTCCAGCTATTGTCCACAGGAAGTGCTTCTAGAGTCTAGGACGTCACCTAGCCTTATTCTCCTCGCGGAAGTATCTTTCTTGACATATCTTGGGTGGTTGCTCTGCTATAGCTCGCAGTTTTTTGTGTATGCCATATATATATCCCATATGCTGTAACATTGTGGAGTCAGCTGAGCACTGTATGAAGTATGTAGTTTGATTTGATATATATATTGATTGTATTATTACTCGATTCTGTGGGTTCTTGGATATGCCTGGAATGTGCATGATTCTTTCGATTTAAACATTGTGTACCCCATAGCAAAGTTGGCGCTTGCAACATCTTTTCTGTTGATGTAGTTGTGTTGATCCTTTAAGTTGGCAGCCTCTATCGAAAATATAGTTATTTCTTCGCTTCCAGATTTGCCAAGTAGCGATGATGAAAGTCTCTATGAAAAAGGGGTTCTGATGTTGAATCTTAGCTTGCTGCATCATTTGGAAGAATTTTGCTGTTAGGTTCCAACTTATTCCAAGATGTTGCCAACAGGTTTGGCTAAACGGGCAGCTGATTGTTAGGTTCCGTTGTTAGCTTGCTGCATCATGTTGGGTGTTTTCATCTTCTTGATCACAAATGGGACATTGATTTGGATGTGGCAAGCCCCTCTTAGCAAGAGGTTTGCAGGTCCAACATCTATTTCTGATCGCAAGCCAAAGGAATACCTTACATTTAATCGAATGCTAACAAAATGCCAGACTAAGTAATGTGATTTTCATGTGGTTTTGCATGTACATTCGTTCCTGTGAGAAATATTTGGTTTGTTGTCTAATTATTTACAGTTTATTATCCCCTTTATGTGTCAATTTTGGACAGATAAAAAGAGGAGCAATATATTGAAAATTACTCTGCCAGCTGTATCAGCTGTATCAAGTTTTCTCATACTCGTATTCATATGGTTTGTTTGGATCTGTAACTCGAGGTACAAGCTCCCTACTTTTGTTGTGTATTTCCCCAGGAATGTTTGCATATGTTCTCTATTTCATATTCAGTCTTTTTTTTAGTAGCTTTAACATAGTATCATTATTCCTGTCAGTCAAACAAAGAAATAAAAAAACTTGGAAGAAGATAATATCAGGAGTTTTCAGCACTTCTGATGCACTTGGGGATGCGACGTTTCCCTCTATTAGTTTCAGAGAAATTGTACTAATAATAAACATTTTTTCTTGCTCCAACATGCTTGGACCCGGAGGTTTCGGGCATGTTTATACAGTAATGAATAATCTTTTCTTATAGTAGAAAATCATTGCATTTCCTATCTTGTTTGGTCTAAGAAATATGGGATTGTGCAGTTAATATTAGAATGTGGTAAGACAATTGCTGTGAAAAGGCTTAGTAAGGGTTCTTGCCAGGGGGTATTGGAATACAGAAATGAAGTAATTCTCATCGCAAAGTTGCAGCACAGAAACCTAGTTAACTTCTTGGTTTCTGCATTCATGGAGATGAGAAACTATTGATATATGAATACTTATCAAACAAAAGTTTGAATGCCTTTCTTTTCAGTATGTTCCACTTTGTCTTGCTTTTCAGTAATTATTAACTAAATCAACAAGCATGACTAAGGTTATCCCTCAATAATCGGAGGATGTGTCGAGCCGTGGCCTAGCCCAAGCTGTCGATGATCACCTAGCGCTATCAATTAACGTAGGGAACGTACGCTACTACGAATGGTTCTACACATGCCGTAACAAAGCTAAAGGAAGCCGATCAATCGAGTTGGAACCTACACCGTGGCCGTTGAGCTCCTAGTTTGACTGTTGGTGCCAGACTAGAATGGAAGAATGCCCATAATACTGAAATGAAGAAGAATACCTCACTAATAAGAAATAGAGCTACACCCATTGTGCTTCCTTTCTTTTACTAGAGAGAGTAGTCCAAGCCTCTAAATATCTTGAGGGCTTTGTGTTGGATCTGATGGTTGAGCCTTTGTTCTTTGCGAGCCTACCTCTTGCATCGACTTAACATGGCTGATGCCAAGGCTGTCTCAACGCCTATTGCTACTACTGAAGTGCTTAAATTATCAGATGGCTCGCCACCGGCTGATCCAAAATTATACCGTCAAGCTCTTGGGTCCTTACAATATCTCTCTTTGACTCGTCCTGACGTCTCCTTTGTCATCAACAAGCTCTCTCTAGTAGCTCTTAGGTTCCTAAAATCCTGATAGAGCTCATGGAAATAGGGGGAGCTTGCACCTTTTTCCCTAAAACTCCGTAAGATTTCGGGCATGTGCTCAGCCCCGTGTCGTTCGACTAAGTCATCGATTAAGTGTATGGCTTGTAATTCGCCCACATGCCGAGCATCCAATTCCCGGTGCATACCCTTTACTAAGGGTACCAATTCTTCTTCTATACGGAACAACTCTTCCATCGCTTCTACGTCAGAAGGCAAAAGGGGGCGAGAAGGTGGAGTAGAAGGGGCACGGGCACTTCCCGAAACTGCAGTACCCCGCTATGGAACAACCCCTAATATTTGTTCCTGGGTAACCTCCTCTGGCTGTAAATAAGGGTTGGGCACCTCCCGTTGCTGTACTTCTTCCCCGGGGGAATCTGGTGCCGTGGGGATCTGGCCCGAAAGTCCTTGGAAAAACGATGAGGACGGGGTAAGAGGCTCCTTCGGGGTTGCCCGCTTCAGATCCGGAAGGCCCCTCATCACTAGGCCCAGGCCCTGGTGGGTTCTCCTTAGCGGAAGCATCTGGGCCTGAAACAAAAAAAAAACAAACCAGAGAAGGATCCAATTAGAGTAGAGGAAAAAGCGTCCCTCCTCCTTCTTATAATATAAAGTAAAAAACAAATGAGTGAAATCAAAATCAAAATAAGGTAGGGAATTTCTAATCATCTCTCGGCTGTTTTTTTTCAGTCGTCGGTCGAATTTTCTTTGGGCTGTTTTGTTCGGTGGGCTTCTTCTTGTTCAGCCCGTTTTGTGTTTTTGGCAAAGCGAAGCTGTCATGTTTATCTATTGGGTCTCAATGCACGCTTGATGATCCGATACGCCATTATCTTTTCGTACTCCGCGCCTAACCTTTCCTCTCTCTTCCTCCCTACGCCCTCCTTTCCCTTGTGCTTTCTGTTCATCTTCCAAAAGCGGGAGGAGGTGCTGCTTTGGCGGCAGCCGCAGGAGTGCCTATGATGTAGCGCCTCTCCCCTTCTCTGAATCGGGTTTTGATTTCTTGGTGTTTTTGTTTTCACTGTTTGTGTTCGGACTTTGTCGATTCATCTCCTCCCTTCGAACATCTGGTGGAAGATCTCATTCACCTCGTCCAACCCGGCTGGCAGGGAGAGCTTGTTGATGTTTTTTTTTCTCGGCGTAGGTACCCTTCTCCTTCCCCTACCCTACCCGAATCCTATCTGCTTGTAGTTTGCTTCCGTTCGTTTTTTAATGTTTTCTTAATTTTTTCTTAATTTTTTCCAGTCATCTATGATTTAGAGAATCGATTTTGCAGATAATTGATCTTGATTCATCGGACTGTAAATGTATTTTAGCACTTTCTCATGCCTTCTCTCTCCCCTGAAGTATTCAAAAAAAATTGATGCACAGATCCCTAATCTGTGTGCTGTACATTCAATATTCCAACATTTTTCTAGAAAGTGATTCATTTGTTTTGCTCATGTCTTTGTTTTATTATAATACATTGCAACAATGAATTATCATATGAAGGTACAGTAGTATTCTTAAAAAAATGAAGATTATCACTCTGTAATAATAGCTTTGTGTGGCTGAAGGGATCGATCTATACAAAAGCGTAACAATAGATTAGTTATTAATTTTGGTTTTTAGGTTGTAATCAATTATGATTGACTAAAATCCATATAAGTGGTCCATACATCATTTTCAGTACTTACTTTTGCACACTCTTTTCTCCCTGGAGTAAATATACTGTTGTTTTCTTTGTTTACTCCATGAGGGTTTAATTTGCCTTCATTATTTTTTAGACTCTTATGGACATAATTTAGTATTGCTTGAGATCTTGGTGCTAGATGTAATTCTTTTTTGTTTTCTTTTGTCTTGCTCTTTTGACCCCCTGCACATTATTGTTGTTCCTGCAAAGAGAAAATTATGGAAGAATTCACATGTGTGTCAATTTAATTTTTTTGCAAGGAAATACTGATGTAAAATATTTCATGTATGTACCTGTGTTTTTAGGGATCTTTGCATTGACAATATTTAGATTTGTGTTTAATTTATTTTCTGGACTGTCAACCTGCAAGAAATAGAAAAAATCCAGTGTTAGTTTTAGTTCAGTTCCGATAGAATACAAGTTCATTTATTGTTCAATGTAGTTTAAGTTCAGGTTCAGTTTTGTAGAATCTCTTTTCATTGTTCAATCTATCTATTTTTATTGTACAATCTTTTTTCAGTTTAATAAGTTCAGGTTCAGTCATGTAGAATCTAGGTTAGGTTCAGTGTAGTCTAGTAAAACCAAGTTGGCTTAACTTTGATTTATATCCAAAATCAGTTACTTATTCTAGAAATGTTTTAGTAAGTTTGATTGCCAACTTATTGAATTATAGTGTTCCCCAAAGTGTTGAATTTTTTTAAGCTTACCTATATCAGATGAGTGGAAGTTATGCATTGTTATAGTTACTTTGTCCTCTATGGTAATCAAAATAGAATCAGATATATTGTCTGGATCGTCATATATGCCTCAAACGTGTCCAGTCCTTTTCTTTTTAGACAGGTCATAGGTTCTTGATAGAAATATGTACCTACTTGATTATCATTGGAAAGGGCAGTTTTCCAGAAAATAGAAGGTAGGGTTTTGTAATTCAGATAACCTTGGTTGTGATTCTAGGTTAGATACAGTGTAGTCCAGCAAAACCATGTAAATCTACATTCAGTTTTGTCCATTAAAATTTAGTTTAAGCTTAGGTTCAGTTTTGTAGAATAGTTTGATTGTTTTGTTTTCAATCAACTTTTCATTATGTCATTGTGTCAATGAGCTCAATTTGTTGTCCGTAGGTGGTTGTTGCCTACTCCTTTACAGATGGTGTCAACCTGTGTTTCAAAGATGAGCCCAAACCTACATCTATAGGGCGAGGGACAACAAAAACAACCTGCTGGCTGCACATTAATTGGCAGATATGATCCAAGAGTTCAAAGAAGGGTGGGGGTGAAGATCTAGTTACAGAAGGATATCAATCACATATTCACATGTCCTAGAGACACTGCAGGTGAATTCTAGAGGGGTCTAGCCAAAATATTGCTTGCAGATTGTTGGTGGTACATTTGTTTTACTAGAAGTTTGTACTTAATCCCAAAATAATAGGTTTGTCTTGCATATGAGATTTCTGTAATTTTACGAATCTTGAATCAGATTTGTTTTTTTAAGTTTGTAAGCACGATTGATTAGATGAGATGCAAATTTTCAAGTCCAAAGACTGGGGGTAGCAGAAAGTGATGAAATAGGATGAGTAGTAGCTTCTTGTCAAGTGTTTTATCACCTTGACTGGCATGTTCACCTGTTTTGGTTTTGCTTTTCCTTCCGTCCGCATTGTTTTCCTTCCGCTCTTCTTATATTTTAAATCAGTTTCGTTTCTCTTTGGTGTGTCGTCTTCCGTTCTAGATTTCCTCTTTTCTTTCTTATTTTTCAAGAATGTTATCTTAATGTTTTTTTAGATTTAGACCCACTATGATAACGGGTTTTATCCTACACCTCTTCTAGTTCGCTTCTTTTTTTCCCGACATTGTTTGTTGCCGATCGGTAACTATTTTTTTTGTTTGTAATTATTTTATTCCATGTGCACGTGTCCTATTTAGATTAGTTTTAAAAAAAATTGACTGAGACAAAAATTAAAATCAGTCGAATGATGGGTAGTCACTCCCAGTACGGTAAGGTCGAGAAGTCCACAAACCACTGAAGAAAAATTTGCCAATCAATCTGGACATTAGGCGCTCTATAACGGACATGATGATAATTTCTTTTTATTCCTTTAAAAATTGATCCAATGGGCCGGGAATTAAGAGCTCGTCGGTCCTTTCCCATGCATCGTACAGATCACGTATACCTTGCCCTAAATTAGTATTTTCAATCCCGTTCGCATTAATCCCCGCAAGGATGCCGCTATAGCTTTCGCCATTCTGGAATCAGGGCAAGAGTACTTCATATCGGAAATCCCGGTGAGCTTCGTAAGACGGCAGAATCCTCCCGGTTTCGTTCAAATAAGGACTAATTTTCAACAAAATTTGGACCCCACAATCATCTTCATGAGTTATTACTGGTTCTGGTTCTAGCGCCAGGAGCCGCGTGAAACTGAAACACCTACGAGTGGGTTTGATTTGAGCATAGCTTTTACCATATTCCTCCCTCGATTCGCCATTCATTCCTTCACAGCTGAGACAATAGCTGTGTCACTGACTGAATCCGCTTATGCTTTCTCCTGCCGCAAAAGAAAAGGTCACTCCTCCGGACTGTGCGTTGCCGGGTAGGATGTATATAACACAGAGAGAGCACAATGCCATTGTTGCTAAGAAAAGTCGTATGTAGACAAAAACTACATAGCCCTGTTGGCACGATGTGGCTTTTGTGAATAGTGAGTTTTTAGCAACCCGGCGGGAGGGACGAATACCAGACTTTCAACGAGAAAGTAGTTGCTGAGGATAGAGATAACGAGAAGGTGCTTGCGTCCCTGAGGGGAATGAGATTTTTCGAGCGAGGAGGTGCCCCTAATATTTGAGGCTTAAGCCGGTAGCCCTTAAATCAAATATGCAGCAAGTAGTGATGATCCACGAGTGTAGTAAATATAGTTGAGGTCGTAATTTTGCTACGGCTGGCAGCTTCCACAAGAAAACCATCGCTTGATTGGTCAACAAGATTCAATATAATCTTAGGGATAGCTATAGCTAGAGGACTTCTTTATCTTCATCAAGATTCAAGGTTGAAGATAATTCTACAGGGATCTCAAAACAAGCAACATATTATTGGATGATGAAATGAGCCCCAGGATATCTTTTTTGAGAGTACACAGTACAACGCAGACACTCAACACACACGCACACTCGCCCCTACGAACACACGCACGCAAACCCTACCCCTATGAGCACCTTCGAAGGACTGAGCCGACAAATCTTGAAGTTCACGAAGTCACCAGCACCTTCGAAGGACTGAGCCGACAAATCTTGAAGTTCACGAAGTCACCACAAGCGCCTCGCTGTCGACGGGAACGTCGCTTACCACTTAATGCGTAGCGCAGAAAAACCTGGAATAAATTCAGAATAAAGTGTCGCACTCAGGATTTGAACCCTGGGTGAGAGCCCCCCAACCAATGGCCTTTGTCATTGCGCCGCGAACCCCTTGATGAGCCCCAGGATATCTGATTTTGGTATGGCAAGAATTTTTTATGGCAACCAGCAACAAGGAAACACAAAACGCGTTGTTGGCACATAGTGAGTGATGCATATATTACATTAATGAGCTTTACGAATAATTGTTGTGCATGAACCAAAATAAGTTTGGTTTTAATAATGGGGCATTGTCTCAAACAGTGGTTACATGTCGCCTGAATATGCTTTGGAAGGTGTGTTTTCTGTCAAATCTGATGTGTATAGCTTTGGAGTTTTAGTTCTCGAGATTGTGAGTGGCTCAAAGATCAGCTCTATGCACATGACAGAAGATTACCCCAACCTTATAGCCTATGTAAGTATTATTACGAAATACTCAAATAACTGCAATTTATTGTAGATTTGTATCTTGATGGATGGGACATGATCGATGCAGGCTTGGAACTTATGGAAGGATGGGAATGCAAAAGAATTTGTTGACTCATCCATTGCGGATAATTGTTCACTTGATGAGACTTCACAGTGCATCCATATCGGGCTCTTGTGTGTTCAAGACAACCCAAATGCTCGGCCACTCATGTCATCAATTGTGTCAATTCTGGAGAATGGAGATACATCACTTCCACCTCCAAAACTCCCAGCATATTTTGCAGAAAGGAGTTATGGAACTGACGGAGCAGCAGAAGCTATTGTGAATTCTGCAAATACGATGAGTGTTACAGCGTTGGAGGGACGCTAGAAGTATAATTCCTGCAAATACCAATTAGTAAGCTTGACTATTTTTTGCAGCTGTGTAAGACATGAGAAAGGAACATTTTGATATAGTACATAGTAAGCAGCAGCTTAGATAATGCATTTCAGCATCACTGGCTTTCAAATCAAATGGGAGAAGTGTACAAGGAATTTAGTGGAATGGTCGAGTATATTGGTGTAAAATATTTATAATTTGGGTTTCTTCTTGCATAGTTGTCATGAAATTCATGTGCTCCAGATGGGGCCTTAGAGGTTACTACTTGTATCAAGTGACAATAATTCATAATTGAGTACTTTTCTTCTAGGCCCTTTCTGGTTTGACAGTAGGCATTTCTTTAACCAACAACAACAAAAAAAGAAGAAGCAAAGCTGCACAAATCTTAGTCAAACGTTTATGCATATATGATTTCAGTTTCTCTTTTAAGAAATGAACATTAAATTCTGAACACGCAGTTGTTTGTCGTATGTCGCAGAACATGATGAATGTTGGGTAGTAGAAGTAGAAATCCGTACAACTCATCTCATACAGCGAGGCAGGCAGGCAGAGACAGCAGCAAGTCGAAGGGAGCTGTGCTTTGTGCCTCAGGCTGGCCAGTCCATGGCAGCGGCTGGAAATGCGTCGGGCGGGCCAGATGGGGCGAGAGAACGGCACAGCTGCCCTGCTGCCGGGTGCAGTGCAGCTGCTTCGGCCGTCGGCCCACTCCCATCGAGTCTCTCCGGGCGTGTTTGGTGTCCCGCATCCGGTGGCCTGGCTATGGCCAGTTAGAGCTTAGTCTAAATGGTACATGTAACCGTGTTTGGTTGCATGTAGGAGCAGAGACTGGCTAAGTCAAGAATATATTTGGTTTGCTTGTACACAAGTATTTCATGACACTGCACAGCGGGTCAGCGCACTCCGTCGTGCTTCACTGAGCCAGGCTGCGAAACTGGCTCAGGGTGCTTTAGATCCCGTGCAGCACAAGCTGTAAGACTGGGCCAAGTGCATCAAACACGGTAAGTTACATCCGGAGAGAACGCGAGCCCCCCTCTTGGCCCGCTGGCCGCTGCTGCTGCTCTGCTGGAACCCAACTTTGTCTCGCTGGCAAGGCAAGCGCGCACGGATCGTGGCTGGCCTGGTTTCTGGTCTGAGAAAAGCCCAGCGGTTTGGCCGCATGGCCTCCTCCAAACCAAAATAGAGGCTCCAGGCCGGCCCCCGGGCATACCGGTACCGGAACTGGAACGCGGTTGTTTGGCTGTTCACCCGCGCCTTATCCCCAACCTCGCGCTCGCGCACGACCAATCCCGTCAGCGCGCTGCGCTGCGCCAACCTGTCGTTGACCTACTGAACTCTTTGTCGTACGTACGCCACGGGTCAACTCCATGCTACCCCTGTCGCTACTGGACACTGGCTGGGTCTCCACTTGTTTTGCTCGCATGCCGGCATGCCGCCCGGGATACCCACCCAAACCAGCAGCGCGGCCGGCGCCAACCCGCCTGTGAATTCCACCATTTCCTTGCCGCAACTACCACCTCCGCTCCGCCCCCCGGCCGTCCAATATATGCTCGCGTCCTTGTCCCGGACGCCCGCACTCACGATCACAATCACATCAGCAAAGCACCCAGCTCGGAAGTCATCACAATGCACTTGACGCTCAGCCCTGCAAGGACGACGACGAGGAAGGCGGCGGCGACAGCGCCGGCCGCGAGCGAGCCGTGCCACCCGGCGCTCGCGCGCCTCCACGGCACTGTCCGCGCGCTCAGGGCTTGGTCCAGGTCCTGCGGCGGCGGCGGCGACGACGAAGGCGGATCCTCCCTCCTCCTCCTCCGGGCACGGCCTCGCGCTCCTGGATGCCGTCCTGGCCGCGCTGGGCGACCTGCTCGCAACGCCGCGCGCCGCGGCGGCCCTCCACGACGCCACCGACGACCAGGCCGCCCTCGACGGCCTCCTCGCGCTCGCGGACGCGTACGGCACATTCGACTCAACGCTGCTCGCGGCGAAGCAGGCCCTGGCGGACGCGCAGTTCGGCGCCCGCCACGGGGACGGCGCGGTGGTCGCCGCGTCGGCGCGCGCGCGCAGGCGGACCGAGAAGGAGCTGCACCGCCTCGCCGCCACGATGCGGCACGGATACGGCTCGAGGCGCGCGGCGGCGCCGGTGGTGCCCGGCTCGGCGGACGACGCCACGGACACCGAAGTGGTCGGCGGGGTGGTGGAGGCGACCGTGGCCGCGGCGGAGGCCTCGGCGGTCGTCTTCTCCGGGTGCGCGGCCATGTCGCCGGACGTGTTGGACACGGTACGAACGGTGGCGTCGCACGGGTGGCTCGCGAGGCTGGGCGTCGTACCGGACGCCAGGAATGTGGCGCTGGAGATGGCGCCAGCGGCGTTGCAAAGGCTGGGGAGCTTGAGGACCGCGTTGCTGAGCTGGAGAGCGAGAGCGAGAAGGTGTTCCGGAGGCTGCTGCAGGCTAGAGTTCTGCTCCTCAACATACACAACCCCTTGTAATTACTGGACTGCGTTGCAGCCAAGATCAGAGGAGCAAACTAGGAAGGAAATGTGCAGATCAGAAACGAGTTGGGCAGATATGTCATTCTTTGCTTCTGCGCAGAATCACCTCCTTCAGCTCAAGTGGTACTTGATCAACGAACAAAACATTTCAAATTTTAGGCGTAGTATAACACTAAGACCCATGCGCATCTTTCAAATCTGTAGCCAATCTCCAGAGACAATAGGCTGATAACTGGAAGAACATAAACTATTTTTAAGTTATTACAACAATGGTTCTTAATTATAACTGCATTTTGTCCTCCAAAACACTGAAGTGATGTGTATGAACATAAACCAATTACAGGGAGAAAAAGACACAACTGAAGTGATGTGTATGAAGATACAACTTCAGCAAGGCAGACGGCAACCACCAATCTTCAGCACAGAGATTGAATTGTACATTTGCTGGACACAAAATTGTTAGCTATGGAGAAACAGCTAGCAACACGGCACCACCTTCTATATCAGCATTACACTACCCCTATTGGCCTTTTAGAAGATGCTGGACTGTCTCTCCATTAACGATAACATAGGGTTATTCTACCATCATCTCTTCTTGATATTTGAATATCAGGCACTAGTTTTGTGATGCCAACCAGCAGGAAACCTTGCGATTCATAGGCGTTCAATGTTCCCACATCAGAGTAGGATTAACTGTTGAAAGGATAAACTTATATCGCACAAATAAGGAACTCAAAGCTGAACTGGCAGTGCAGGTGCCTGAAGTTGTCTAACAATATGAAGCATGTTTGCACATCTTGCTGGCCCTCTTGAAGCTAAGAATGTTGCAAAAACGACCAGGGTTGCAAAAATTGCTGAAGAATGTCTGGCTATTCAATTCAGGCAATCCTTTATTCAAATAATAAAATTTCAGGCAATGTCACCAACCAGGTACCGTAATGGTTGTGCTTCAGCCAATAGCCCTAACCAAAAGTACCTCCGCCAGACCAAAGTGGAGAACTAGAGCAAACTCATGAATCCTAACAAATTACCTGGAATTAAGCAACCTTTGCAGAATGATTTGTCAGGAAAAAGAATCTGAGCAGAGAACTGAAAGGAATCTTTCAACCTTTCCTAATCAATCTTGATCCACCAAACAGGATAGCGCACAGTTGAAACATGACTTTTGAGTTCCAAGCTTTAAATGCCACAACTATGTCCATGGCACTAGCTCTATCAACCATGTCATACAACTCTGAAAATCCATGCACCTTCTTGTTTAGTTATCTCCAGTACACAAATCTCCTACCTGTGGCACTATCAATCCGTTCTCCATCAGAAGTTCGCCAAGCACCGATGAACATGGCTTACTGACATGATTTCCCATGAAGTTGACAGCATCCTTCTATTATTTACTTCTCCGATACGTCCAACAAGCAATCCTCATGCTCAACAAAATCATCACCGCTCTCTCTGGCATCAGCAGTGGCACCTGAAGCCATATTGGCACTTGAATTGGCATTTCCAAGACCACGCCGACGCAGGAGCATGAGCTCAACGAGTTTGGCCCTTGCCTCAGAGACATCATTCGACTCAACAAGCTTTCCATGATCATACATCTCCCTCAAAAACACCATGTGCCGCTTTCCTTTCACCCAGAGGTAGAATATACCAGGGTGATCCAAGAACACGTCCCGCACATTGACATGGATCCCAAAACACTTCCTGAACTGACTGAACTTCTCCACCTCCACCATCTTCTCCACGGTCAGGCTCAGGAACTCGTGCGCAATCCCTACCGCCCTCTTCTCCATCTTCCTCCTCGCCAACTTCGACACCCTCTTGCTCCCTCCAGCCCTCGGACTGACGACCTGATACGGGCCAGTGTAAGGCAGCAGCTGCCACTCCTTCACCTTTTTCCGATACTCCTTGGTCAGCCTGAACCCCGGCGGAAACTGCAGCTTGAAGGCGTACCTATCAGGCCGGGTCTTCTCCACCGCCGGGGTGAAGTCCTCGGACGCCGGATCGGCGACGAGGTGGAGAATGTGGGTGTTGGGCTCGTCCGGGTTAGGGGCAAGGCGGAAGAGGTGCGGGTGTCCCTCGACGACGGAGTCCTCGAAGTCATCGGGGAGGGCGAGCTCGCGCCAGACGCGGAAGACGGCGCGGAGGGGCACGGAGCGAGTGACCGACATCGCAAGGAGTCGGTGGAGCGTCCGCGCCGCGTCGGCGGGGGAGCTGGCGACGGCGAGGAGGCCCGCGGCGGCGGGGTGAGGGAGAGGGAGAGCGGGAGCGGGGCGCGGAGGTGGAACACGCGCGGGAAGAGGCGGAGGAAATGGAGCGGGCCGCGGCGGTGGAGGCGAAGCGGGAGGCGGCGCGCGAGGTTGGGCAGCGCGAGCGGCTCCGGGCAGGCCCGCAGCGCGTCGATCAGCGGCGACGCCGCGACGAGGGGCAGGTGCGCCGTCGCGAGCCGCTCGAAGGTGTGGTCCAGGTGCCGCGCCGCCACGTGCTGCGCCGCGGTGGTCTTGCCCCGCGCCAGCAGCAGCCGCGCCGCCACCCGCAGCGGCAACGGCATGGGGGATTGGGGGACGCCCCGCGGCGGCACGTCCGGCTCCGACCGGACCGGCTCGGCTGGAGCCGTGCGGCCCTTGCGACCAGGGTTTTTGTTTCCGAACCGAAACCGTTACCGGCTGGTTTGATCGGTTACCGGTCTAAACCGGTTTGGATTTTGAATTCAAACCCCGCAGTTCAATCGGTTTTGGACCGGTAACCGGTCGGTTAGGGCCGGTTACCGACCGGTTTGAATGGTAACCGGTCCAAAACGCCGGGTGGATTTTTTTTTCTTGAAAAAATCAATTTTTTTTGCATGACCTTTGTGCATAATGATGTAAATAGAACACACAATTCATAGAAAATAGTGTGATACAAATGGTCAACCCCACAATAATATCATAGTGATGCACTAGCCACAAATTAACGACGGAAATAACGTAGTTCACCGTTGCAACAACAACAAATCGTCCATGGAAATACTTTGTGTCGTAGACATGCGAACATCATGGTCACTGGCGTTGAATATAAGGGAAGATCCCGTTTCGGCACCCCTCCTCATACTCCGCGGTGGACATTAGAGCGATATCGCGCGACTGTAGCCCGGCCTTGTACTCTATCCATGATTGGCCCGTCCAATGAGCTGTGGTCTCCCATTCCTGCACTAACATGTTGTAGAAATTCGGGTCTTGCCATTCGTAGACCCATCTAGTGGCCGGCTGCGTGCTGATGTCAGGAACGGGGTAGGTATAACACCACCCCCGTACGATGTATCACTGTACGAGGAAGAGGAGTACTGTGGCGTGCCGTAGCAGTCCGTCGGGTCGTAAGCTCTCCTCTGCGATTCCGGCTGCCCATGGTCGCGGTCCTGAGTAGCATGTATGAAGTCCTTCTCGCCTGCAGCCGACCATAATTAGTAATAGTGAATAGTCATAGACATTAAAAAAATGTCTGTAACAATCGATACCTGTGAAACGAAGTCCACCAGCATCACCAGCACCACTACCACCAGCACCATCTGCAGAACCCCCAGCCCCACCACCACCACCAACAGCACTAGGTGGAGCAGCTCCAGGGTCATCGTCACCACTATGACCGCCTCCACTGTCAGTTGCTGAGCTGCTGTGATCGGACTCCTGGTACTGTGGACTTTGCTCACCCTCCTCGCCATCATCTGTCGAATCATCGCTGGTGACAGGTTGTTGCACTCGCTTCCCTTTTTTTTCTAGCTAGGTCCCGTCTGGTATTTTCTTTTGCCAAGATGCGTGTCACCCACATGTCTACGGGCCCAATCACTGATGGGCCCAAGATCGTCGGGGTCCACCTGGTCTCTGTCATCACAAAGAATGAATCATATTATTAAAAGTATGGTTCGTTAGTGGCTAACAAAGTACATCAACGTACCTCACAATATGGGACGGAAGAGGGATGTCCGTTTCTTCATCCTCTTCGTCGAGAACTGGAGCCTAGTTGGATCTGCCATACTCCATCCAGTCTTGAACCGGATTATCCCTTTCGTAAAAGGATATCTGCGTGAACTGGTCAATGAAGTCTTCTTCCTCACGCCTAGGTGGTCCAGATGCATCCGCGAGTCGCAGACGAAGATTGTAGTTCACATACACTAGCTTGTTAAGTTTTTTGTGGGACAAGCGATTCCGGACCTTCGTGTGCACCAAGGCAAATGTATCTCCAGTTGCGCTCGCATCCACTAGAGGATACACACTGTGCAACAAGCCTCAGCGCAAGTTTTTGCAGATTTGGAGTGCTCCTGCCGAACAACATCCACCATTGAGCTGCAAGTGGAACCCATTATGTTAGGTATGCGCTCAAAAAAATAAAAAAAATGAGTTCAAAAGTACTCTTACATGGGGTTGTCTTGGGGTCCGTGGCCATTTTAATGGCCAGCTCACTGTCAAACTCCCCAAGGTGTAGGCGGAATGATTCTGCCTCCTGTAATGCCAAGACAGCGAAGTGCACATCCGTCATTTTCCCAAATGTTTCCTTGAGGCCAGCAAACATTTGCGGAGTTGGATTGAAACGGTATACAAGCCTTGGGTTGAGGACAGCAGCTGCAACATACGATGCACGACAAATTAGCAAATGGTAAATACTCAATATGTAGAGACATGGATTTTAACAATGGTTTTGATCGCACCTGGGCCCACATGCGTGCCATAGTACACGTCTGCAATCCTGCCATCCATGATAGCCTTGTACTCATGCCATGTTGAGACATTTGTTCCAAAGAGGGCCCCCATCTCGTTTTTGCACTCTTGGAAGTTGTACACTACCTCCACAGGTTAGGTCGTCTATCCTGATCAGCGAACCGAAGGAACATGTAAATTGGTGCCACTGAATCGATGATGTATTTGAGTGTTTCCCACCACTGTATACTAGACAACCTTGCGTGAGCATAATGATCTTCCTTGGAGTTTCCCCACCTGCTATGCAAGAACTCGGAAGATCTCATCCACTGCATAAAACGATCACGCTTCCGATGGAAGCTCTCCATGAACATGTAGTTGGTCCCAAACCTAGTGGCATTCCATTTGACCAACTCACCACCAATGGCTTCCCTCATCATTGCATTCAACTGGCCATGGTTGTGCAGCCAAGCTGAAATGCGCTTGCATACGGAGATCATACCTGCATGCTCCGGCCTTTTACCAATGTCCTTCAGCATCAAGTTGATGGTGTGTGCAAGGCAAGGTGTCCAAACAATATGCTTGTACTCCTCGTTCAATCTATGGCATGCTCTCTTGAAGTTGGCGCCGTTGTCCGTGACGATATGCACGACATGCTCAGCACCTATCTCCTCAACCACCTTGCGAATCAGCTGCACAAGTAGGCACAACATTTAGTGGAACCGAGAAAACATAGTGCATGTGAACTGGCATAATATTTTGGACGTACCCCCCAACAAATAAGATGAATCTTGGCTCCTGCCCGTCACATCAACTGACTTGTGGAACCACATGACGCTGCCAAGTTGTAGTCCTCCACCACCGCAGGGGTCTGCCTCTGTGAACTAGACCTCCGAAACATCCTCTGCAAAGGATTGCCCCCCTGCGAAGCAGTACCACTACCACTGCCACCTCCATGCTCATAAGCGCCTCCTCTCCATTGCACCCCCTCCTGGTACTCATATTCTGCTCTGGACTGATTCATGGATGCCTGCAACTGAGCCTCGTACTCGTCATTGTCAAGGGGGTGGTTGCCCTCCGCTGCAGCAGCCTCTCGTGCAACTCTCTGCCGAGAGCGGTCACTAGTTGTCTGCCTAGTTCTGTCGAGATCCTGCTGAAAGTACTCCCGGACGTCTCTGGGCACCTTGCTGCAGTGGACCACCTGCGTCCCGCGCGCAGCCAAATGCTGCTTGAATCGGGAAGCACCACCCCCGGCTTTTTGTTTAAGACAGTAGTTGTATTTCCAACCGGGAACAAGATTCTCACCATGCTCCCATACCACGTCTCTGCGGTCTCTCGGCATCTCCTGCACAAATGGACAACACAAACAAATCCAACACATGCATCAAATCATACCGCAAATATATAGCAATACAACAAATATATTTTATAAAGAATCTAATGGTACTTATTTACTATAATAAATACTAAAATCTTTGTATATAAATTCAGCTAAATTTAAGACTATTTGATTCAACACTATTTAAGAATAATATCATCTTTAGGACGGAGCGAGTACTATATTTATTATAAAAAATAGTTTTCAAGGATGCATCTTTTGTTTACCTTAACATATTTCATGGGAATTACATCATGTGTCAATATTGACCCGTACTAAATCATAAATCCTATATCAATAAAATCTTAAATCCTAAATCCTACATACATCCTAAAGCAAATCCAACCGCAAATCCTAAATCCTAAACCAAATAAACCTAACCCCTAGATACATCCTAAGTCAAATCCTACCTAAATCCTACAATAAATATTTTCTACATCATATACTCCATCAATCCTACATCTTAGAACTAAATCCTACAACTAAAGCAACTACAAATACAAAGAAATGAAAAAAACAAAAAAAAACTCACCGAGCCAACCGAGCGGTTACCGAACTCACCGGTCGGTAACCGACGCCGTCCGAACGGTAACCGCCGGGGGGGTGAGTCGGTGGCGCGCGGTCGGTAACCGACCAAAATCACTCGGTAACCGACCCGGACCGAGCGGTTACCGAGGCTCGGCGGCGGTCGCGGGCGGGTGGGAGCGGGTAAGGGGCGGATAGGGTTTGGGGGGCGGCCGGGATCCCCCCCCCCCCCCCCCCCCCGACAGCTCCCTTATAGGAGGCGGCAGGAGGCAATGGGCCGCATGGGCCCTTAACGGGCCGGCCATTTTTTTTCTTTTTTTTTCAAACTTAAACACGTCTAAAAAAATAGCAAACGAACTCCAATTTGAAATTTTTTTACACCATTGGACTCTATAAATCGTGAACTATTTTTAGGAATTTTTTCAGAATTTTTTTTAACTTAAAATTTAAATTCAAACCGGTACCGAAACCGAACCGCCCGCGGCCGGTTTGTCGGTAACCGACCTTACCGCGGTAACCGTTCGGGATTAAAAACCCTGCTTGCGACACAGGCGCTGCCACGTCGTGGGCTGATGGGCCGATCTGCAGGTACGATCTGGGCCGTTTGGCTGAATGGACTCAGGATGTGGAGATGCAGCGCGGCCTGCCAGGCCTGAGGGTTTCGGTGCCGGAGTCCACCATATTTTCCGCTGAGGTCGTCCTCCTCTTCGAGTTCTGTAGTTGAGCACCTGATCAGGTGAGAGTTGCATACGCGGCTGGTTTTCAGTCTCTTATTTATTGTCACTACTTACTGTTCTGATGCGGAAACTGCTGCGCTTGGCATTTGCGTGGGACGTGGGTTGAAGTGATCTCACTGTGACCAAGGGACTCCGATCCCGTTCCAGCCTTCGTTCTGAAACGAAGGACTACTCTTCTTGGATCCTGTGAAAGAGTGATGCGGGGGGTTTGTGCCCGAGGAACCCTCATCAGGAAGGAACAATGATGCGGCTTCCCAAAGGAGTGATGCGCCATTGCGTGTGTGCACTTTCCCCGCTTTTTCTGGAGATTCCATCCATGGCATTCTCTCTTTTCCTTTCCTTTCCGTGGTTTCTTATTTCGTTGATAAAGAAAAGATGTGTTTCTACCGTGCTTAAAAACACATTATCTACATAGAAAGAACCAGGATATGTCTTGACTGTTCTGTAGATCTTTAACAGTGTCATCAAATGTGAAATAATACACCTCTGAATGTCTACCAGTTTTTTGTAAGTAAGTAAATGTCTATCAAGTTTGCCACTATAGTTTCTTCTCGAAAGAATTGTTTTCTTGTTGAACTATCCAAACAAAATTGAATTCAGAAAAACTGTGAACATTATAGCAGCAAATATGCGGTTTTTCATCAAGAAGAAAACAGATAGACACCCAAATTTGAGTTGGAGAGGACTTGAACCTTAGTGGTGGAGGCTCATTTTCTAAAATTGAATTATTAGGAATTAGGTGTCCACATACAAGAATCCAAGGAACCATATCATTCATTATTTGCCGGTGAAATCCATTGCGAAATATCAGTCCAAATAGGTAGGACAGGCATGAACATGAACCATCGGAGGGTTGCATCAATCATGGCCTGTGGTCCCTGCATTTTATTGCACCGACGCTGTCCAAGCTTGCCATCAGCCCATCACAAAACTGCAAAAAAAATTTCCTTCCACATGAGGTTTTCTATTTTTCAAGTCAAAAGGAAAAGCAGAAAATGCTGAGAGCAAATGGAGGCCCTACAATCTCTCCCCATAACTCTCTGTGGTGCCCTTTCGCCATTGACCAAATCCTGTCCACCCTCCAATTCTCCATGCAGGCAAAGAACAAGGGGGGTGAACATCTCCTGCGCCAGTGCGTGACGAGGAGATAAAAAAGGGCAACAGCTCAAAAGGAGAGCCTTTTGGTTTTACCCTGCTTCTACTGCAAACAACCATCATGGGCGGGCAAAGCTGACCAGATCAATGATAGAGTTGGCGACGGTCAGAGAGGGCGGAGCAAATTTGCTACGGTGACAAGGGAATACCGGGACATATATATACATCGTTATAAGGTGGGTAATTCCAAGATTTACTGCAGCTCTCGCGTGGTTTAATTTCGTTGTGTTCATGTTTTTATTAATTCTTGGAATTGTGTTGAGGCTTTCTGTCTGCCATTGACAATCGTTTTGTATCGGTTAAAAGATTATTAGAGACATTGTCTTGAAAAAAGATATCATTTTCCTAATAATCATACAATGTCCGAAATAAGTTGTTCAGCATGGTGCTCTCGGAGCAATGTGCCAAAAATCCTCTGCATGGAAATGGCAGCTGATTGGTGTTTTGTTGCCTAAAGAACCAAACAAAAAAAAAAGGAACAGGCTCTTGAAATGTCAAAAGATTGTTCAGAAACCAATAGTCCAGAAATTTTGTTCAGGAACCAATATGTCAGAAATCTAGAGCACATTTCCCGTCATTTCCCGTCATGGTCTACACAGTCCAAAGATAGAAACGTCACATTCGTGCAAGAGGCCTAATTCCAAGGAGCGAAGACTATTTCTTCTTGGAAATCATCTTCCTCCGAGGATCCACTGCGCTCAGGCAGGCGCTGCTCCAACACCATTACCACGTGAGCAAGGACAGTCCGTGGTCTCGCCTGCCCTCGCCCCTCGGTGGCTCCCCGCTTTTTCCTCCCCACCAATTCCACCCTGTTTTTTATTCTGATGTCGGCCTCATCTTTCCGGGTGTGGTCTCCATTCGCTCCCCGCTTTCTTTATTTATGAATATGAAAGGGAGGACAGGGTTAGATGGGGCGCTGCTGCGAGCGTGTTCGGCATCACGCCACCACTTCACTCCCTCCCTCGCCACTGGCTCTTCTCAGTGCCTGCCTCACTAACCTCACCATTGCTCAAGTCAAGTGCAGAGCTCGCATAAATAGGCTGGACCCGTGGTGCTACTCTCCTGTCCTCTTCCGGCCTTTTTCCCCCTCTGGAGCTTGGGGGTACTCTGCCTCTTCTTCGTCGTCTTGGCGTCCTCCAGTGCTCTGCCTTCCTGAGCTGGCTTCTTGTTCGCAGGTCAGGTTCCTCAGTCCGCTGATTTTCGTTTCGTGTGCTTTTGTTTCTTGGAGCGGATGGATCCATATGGAAATGCAACGGCTCCCGCTGAGGGGCATTGATGGGGTCTCCTTCCCATTTCGTTAAATTTTTGGATTCATGGAGCATGGGCTGGTGCGGTGCTTAGCTGCCATTGTCGTGTGGCTTCTGATTTGCCTTTTGCTGGGGATCTTTACTGTTTAGCCTCCTTTGCCCTTTATGCTACAAGGACATACTTGCCTTCAGCAACAAGCATGCAGTAGTCTGCTGATTTTATTTGAGGCGTGCTGCGTGCATACGATTCTCCTCTCGGGCGAAGGAAAGCAAAAACCTTTTAGAGATTTTATTTATCACGATCTGAGGTTCTTGATGTTAATCTTTTCCTCTGGCTGCTTCATCTAACTTGTTCTTATGGGTTAGGTTGGTAATTGGTGCCTCTTTAATTTTGGGCGAGCATAAATTCAGGTGTTGTTCAGAAATCAGATCAAGCAAATCTGCTATCTCCATCTCCTCCCACTTTCTGAAATTTGCTGTTCTGAGTTCTAAAGTACTACAATTTGTCTGTTCTTATGGGTTCAGAAATTTGCTGTACCATCTGGAGTTCTAAAGTAGTACCGGAGCATCTATTTTGAGTAGTAGCTAGACACAGAAATTTACTGGTACTGTTCAAATTAGTTAGTTTTGAACTTTTGATCTTACCAAATGGTACAGTAATTGTGCCCAGAAACCTCACTGAAGCATGGTAAATTACTAAATTTCAAATCTTGATACTTTCTTATTTCATTCACTGCTTATTGTAAAGGGTAAGTAGTTTATCTGGCAGTGCAAACCCTATGCCTTCACATTCAGTGTTCAGCTCAATTGCTCAAATCAAAGACGTGTCGCTTAAATTTGTCAATTTAACCCCTCTACTCTGAACTCTGTGAGCTGTTCCTAATTTTTGTGCCTTTCTCCATTAGTTCAAATTAATTTCTGTTGACATCTTACTGGTTCTTGGAACTGCAGGAGCCATGGCGAAGGACTACCCAGCTTCTCCCAAAGCCCAGCAGCTGCAGGAATCCAAGAAGCAGCGCCTGACATACATCCTCGTTGTAAGTGCGCTCTGCATCGCCTTCTACGTCCTCGGCGCATGGCAGAACACCACGCTTCCAAAGCCCATAGGCAACTCGGAGATCACCCGGGTTGGCTGCGATCCCACTGCCATGAGAACACAGTCCTCTGGCTCTGTGCCGTCGTTTGGGCCAGGCTCCGGCGAGGTGCTCGACTTTGACGCACACCACAGGCTCACCATCAACAACACAGACGGCGATGGGGAGCTGCAGCAGTTCCCGGCATGCCCTCTCAACTTCAGTGAGTACACGCCGTGTGAGGACCGTACTCGCGGGCGCCTGTTCGAGCGCGCCATGCTAGTGTACCGGGAGCGCCATTGTCCTGGCAAGGACGAGCAGGTCCGATGCCTCATCCCGGCACCGCCTGGGTACAGGACCCCCTTCAGGTGGCCTCAAAGCAGGGACTACGCCTATTTCAACAACATCCCCCACAAGGAGCTGAGCATTGAGAAAGCAGTGCAGAACTGGATCCAGGTTGAGGGCGACAAGTTCAAGTTCCCCGGTGGTGGCACGATGTTCCCGCGTGGCGCTGATGCCTACATAGATGATATCAATAAGCTCATCTCGTTATCGGATGGGAAGATCAGGACGGCTGTTGACACAGGTTGCGGGGTAAGTGGAACAACACCTTCCTTGGGTTTAGGTTCGAGACAGGATGTGGGTTGTGATAGTGCTGATGCTTTTGTTGTTGATGAAGGTTGCTAGTTGGGGAGCTTACTTGCTGAAGAGGAACATTATCGCCATGTCATTTGCGCCAAGAGACACGCACGAAGCTCAGGTGCAATTCGCACTGGAAAGAGGTGTCCCTGCCATCATTGGTGTGATGGGGAAGCGCCGGTTGCCTTACCCATCCAGGGCATTTGATATGGCACATTGCTCTCGCTGTCTGATTCGTTGGAATGAACATGGTGAGTACTTTTGATACCTCTGGTGTTTGATCTGGTGTGTATCTTTTCTACATTTTCAAGTTCTCCTTGGGGGTAGAAAAAGAACTAACTTAGTGGTTGTTCTCAAATTTCTTTTAGATGGGCTATACCTTGCTGAAGTCGATAGAATTCTAAGGCCAGGAGGATATTGGATTCTCTCGGGTCCTCCGATCAATTGGAAGACGCACCACCAGGGGTGGGAGAGGACAAAGGACAACCTCAACCAAGAACAAGAACAGATTGAGGATGTTGCGAGGAGCCTTTGCTGGAACAAGGTGGTTGAGAAGAGGGATCTCTCCATCTGGCAGAAGCCCAAGAACCACCTTGAGTGTGCCAATATTAAGAAGACATATAAGACACCCCATATCTGCAAGAGTGACAATCCTGATGCTGCTTGGTATAGAACGGCTTAACATATAAAGATATGAGTGCTGATAACCCATTTAGTTGTATATTACTTAATTCTTTTTCCATTTCATATACAGGTACAGACAGATGGAAGCCTGTGTTACTCCATTGCCTGAAGTAAGCAACCAGGGAGAAGTGGCGGGAGGAGCGGTGGAGAAATGGCCAGAGAGGGCATTCTTAGTTCCCCCCAGGATTAAAAGGGGCACGATTCCTGGATTGGATGCAAAGAAGTTTGATGAGGACAAGAAGTTGTGGGAGAAGAGGGTGGCATACTACAAGCGCACCATACCCATAGCAGAGAATAGATACAGAAATGTGATGGACATGAACGCAAACATGGGCGGGTTCGCTGCTTCTTTAGTGAAGTACCCTGTGTGGGTGATGAATGTCGTCCCTGTTAACTCTGACCAGGACACCCTTGGGGCAATATATGAGCGAGGGTTCATTGGCACATACCAGGACTGGTGTGAAGCTTTCTCAACGTATCCAAGAACCTATGACCTCCTGCATGCTGACAATTTGTTTAGCATCTACCAAGACAGGTAAGGAAATTCTGCACTTCACCCTTTAGCCATGCTCATGACATTACTGTTTCCTATCTTCTTGTTAGCTTTGTTTTATTTGGCCATCATTTTGTCAGCCTTTGGCCTTGCCCAGTTGATGACTGCATGCCCTGCAGTCTGCAGTACAATTTACAGGACTCTAGTTTAACTGTTATCCTGGTTTGTGTTTTTCTGACATTTGAAATATGCCTTCTGAAACTGACCTTGGTTGCTCACATGAGCTCTACTGTCAGCAAGTGTGGGAGCATTGTTTCACCTCTGAAATATCCATATGGTAATGTTTTACAATATACAGGCCCTCACAATGTGTTTTTTCCTAAACATTTCAGGTGTGATATAACCGACATCCTCTTGGAGATGGATAGGATATTAAGGCCCGAGGGCACAGCTATAATCCGTGACACAGTCGACGTGCTCACTAAAGTCCAGGCAATAACCAAGCGGATGCGGTGGGAAAGCCGCATCATGGACCATGAGGATGGCCCCTTCAATCCAGAGAAGGTTCTCATGGCGGTTAAGACGTACTGGACTGCCAAAACGGAGGAGGAGCATTAGCACACAGGCAACACAGCTCACTGAAAGCCTGAACCAGGCTTGTTCTACCAGTTGCGAGGATGGCTTCAGGGTTTTGCCATCTCTGTAGTATGGGACCGCTTGGGCGCATGTTCCTTTCACCTTTCTCTAATTCTTTGTAGCTACAATCAGATGAGAAGTTGAGGGAGGGGTTGATTGGACCTCTAGTTGATACAGGAAAACCGGTTTTGTAGCAGGGGAAGATTCGCTGGTCTGTCTTGTGTAGGTTCCTGGCCCTGTTCCACGAGGGGTTGGGCTAGGTTTTAGTTTGTAATATGATGGCACCGAGCAGGCAGTGTTACCGATATTGGGATGACACTAATAGTAATAGGTATTTATTCAGTTTTCCTCTGAACACTGAAGTGCTTGAAAATTGAAATTGAAGGTTCATTTCTCATGAAACCAGAATCTTGTTGTTCAGGGTCTCTTTGGGAATGGAGGGTTTTCAAAGGAAAAGCAAAGAGGAATAGATTCCTCAGGAAAGTTTCCTCAACTTGCTGTTTGGATCAAAGTAATTCTGCATTCCTTTCCAAAGGAAAGGGTAGCCTTGCTTCACAAAACAAAGGGAAAAAACATCCAAGGAAACCTAAAGGAAAAATTCCTGCAACATTATCTCATGTTTTGTAGCCTGTAGCTTCACTTGGGCACATGTGACATTCTTGTTTTCATGCAATACAAACACCCCAAAGTTTCTATTACTGTGTTTTGAAATCCTAGTTTTCTGCTTTCCGCTCTGTTCTATTCCTATGTTTTTTTTTCCATTCCTGTATTCCAAAAAGGTTCTGAAGGTTGCTCATTTTATGAATCTTGTAGCCTGAAGTCTGAACCTACTGCAGACGACATCATCGTTTGCTTCCCTGGCTCGACCATGAACATGTTCACTTGGGTCTTCTTTGTACAATTTCGCCCTTACAACTAAACTCGTAATGCCAGGCGCTACGTATTTTCAGTGTCATAATAGTAATAAATAAATGTCAAAACATAAAGCATACAAACTCGATCACTTGACTCATCTCCTGCCTCCAACTCTTCAAGACTTTCAGCGCACTACGCGAACAATTGAACACCCTAATTTAGAGGATTCTTTGTCCTTTTCTTTTCTTTTCTTTTGGCTTAGTGTGCTTGCATGCGTCTTTATTCTTCATTCGCTTTATTAAAGCTCTGGCCTTCCTAATCGTGAAATTTCTTATGCCAAAGCTAAAAGCTAATGCTTGTCATTATGTCTTGACGCCGTCCGCTCTTGAAAGATAGAGACGGTTAACTGAAGGACCGAGAACGGCGATCAGAGGGGGTGAATGGAAGCCTCAAATTTCTCTCGAAATATTCGGGTCACTCTTCCCAAAAACCAAACCCAGTTGTTGGGTGCTCAACCTCCCCGAGCAACGCGAGCGGGGATTCAGACGAAAACGGAGAAAAGAGAGCTCACCAGCAGTGGAGGAAAACTCACCGAAAACCCCAAAGACCAAGTTCTCAACCTCTATGGAAAAGAGGCAACAACCTAGGTAAAACGGGCGAAAACAGCAAACCAACAAAGGCTCCGGACCAGTTCAGACTGGACCACTGGACCAATGACGAGTGGTCCGGTGGCTGGTCCGACGCCCTCACCAGCCGAGACCAAAACGAGCAGGGAGCACCCGACCTCCGGACGACCTGCTCCGGACTAGTCCGATGCTACCTCCGGACCAAGGAGAGTGGTCCGGTGCTCACTCTTCCCACTGCCGAAAACGAACAGTAAGTACCCGACCTCCGGACCAGACCGTCGGACGGCACCGTCGGACTATGCACTTTGGTCCGACGCGTGGCCGACTCCCTCAGCAGAACCACCGGACCACTTGTCAATGGTCCGGAGCTCAAAAGCTGAGTAGTCCGGAGCTAGGTCCGACGCCCTTCGCTGCTTGACACGGCTGAGGTCAAGACCACCGGACCACTTGCTATGGTCCGGAGCTAGGGGAAAGTCGTCCGGAGCCTAGTCCGACGCTCACGAGCAGAAAGCTGTTCTTCGCGAAAACGGATTTCTCTCCGCCAAATCTTCCCAAAACTCAACCAAATGATCACCAACTGCAACCAAACTTTGTAGGCATGTTCCTAGTGCAGTTGGGGAGCTATCCCGAAGAAATCATCGCTCAATTTGGCTTAGAGCAAAGGGAGGAGAAGAGATTTGGGGAAAAACTTAAGAACGAAGAACACCGCAAAGAAATCGCCCGATCTGTGTGCTCACAAGGTTTTAAGATAAATCCTTCGGTGCAAAGATGCTCCTTACAAGCACGAACAACTTGGTTCAAACGGATTTAGCAAGGCTACTCCCAACAAAAAGAAATCATCTTGAGAAAAAAAAGAGAACAAAAAGCAAAACGCAAAGAACACAAGCAAAACGGGGACACAATCACGAAATCGAAGCAACCATGGCTTACGGAGGTTACGGCCGATTCCTCGCAACAAACTCAAGTTCTTACAGAGGTTGGTGAAATCAACCTAGGGATCTCATGAACTAGAGAGAGGGTAGAGAGAGAGAGTTGGGGCAAATGATTAGGGTTCAAGAGATAGGATGAGGATGCCCCTTCATCCTCTATTTATCAGAGGCTTTGGCTATTTCCCAAAGACCCCCCCTAGATACAATGAGTGAACTACATAGCCTAAGCATTGCAGTCCAAGCTCCGGTAAATATCTCCCTCGATTTGAATGGACGGCCCCGCTTCCTGCCAGGAGTTGCCGTCGCCTCGACGCAACCTCCAGGATTCCGCCATGTGCCATCCCCGCTTCCTCGGAAGCTCCGCCTAGGTTTTGAGGCCTAAACCCCGGAAACCCGTCACCGGTAGCTTTGGGCTCAACTACCGAACCCCGAGTTTTGCGGCCCAAACTCGGAAACCGACGCGGATGGTTTTGAGGCCCAAACCACCAAACCACTCGACGCGAGCCACCTTGTCTTCGCCCGGTCGGACTTCGAGTCCCCTGAGCCTCCGCTCGGCTCGCGCGTCCACCGTCTTGACTTGGTCGACTCGGTCTACCTCTATGTCTTCTCGCACTCGCCGGTGCTAGGCACTAGCCACCACAGCTAGTCCGCCGGCGCCCATGGTCCCTCAGTCCGAGCTTCGCTTCCGCCCTTCACCGCTCTCAGTCCATCGGCACGGCAAGCCTCTACTCGACCTTCTCCACGTCATTGACCACTGTCACTAGGCATAGCACCTGCACACCACAAGCCGATAGACAGACACACATTTGCTTTCGCAAAGAGGTTAGAAGTAAACGCTCAAACTGAAACACTCATGTGTTGGTCAATCACTCATCATCAAAACTGAACATTCATGGGTACTTATCTACCATATGTTCGCACTAATAGACCCAACTTGTTTGCCTTTGTTGGCTAATTTCATGCCGACAAGTCAAAGAAGAAAACTGCAAACTTTTACGTGTTTTTAGCAGTCTATTGCCGAGTAAGGCAGTATGAGCTTTCAAGCAAAAACAACAACAACAAAAAAGAATTGGCAAAGCCCATGTAGAATCTAGAAGCCATCCTAACATACACAACTATTTTGAGTTTTAGATGAACAAAGGGTCGCATGCGTGATGCAACCTCCTTAATAGTAGGTATGTTGGTGTCGTCTTATAGACAAATTCGTGTGTTTGATACGTAACCTTAAGATGATTTATTAATAGGCAGCTCATATGCCACGGTTCTTCAGTTTACAGATTAAAAAAATAAAAATTAGTGAGCATGTAACCTTAAGATGACAAGTCACATAATACCAAAATTCCTCAATTTGTAGATTACAAATAAGAATTAGTGTGTTATCCTTGTGTCCTAAAAGGAGTGCATATCTTGTTTTCGAGAAGTCAATCAATTTAAAGTTTAATCAAATTTAATGGAGTATTAAAAAAAACTTGTCTCAAAGTTTAACCAAAATTCCTCGCTTTGTAGATAGATTATATAATTTGAATTAGTGTGCTATCTCTGTTCAGCAGAAATTATAATAGTGTTCTGTAAGAAAGAATAAACTAAAATAAGACCGAAAACATAAAAGCGAAGAGAGACCTCAAGTACACAAGTGTACTCGCCCTAAAATACCATGCTTGGGTTTGGGTAGGTGAGGATTAGATTGGAGTCCTTTTCTTTGTCCGAGAAACGAGTTTCGGATCCAATTCCAGTCTTCCAGAGCCAAAGAACAGTTGAAACCAGTTACATCGTATACTCACATGTCCTTGGCGGATTTAGTGGGAAAAGGCTTGTCAGGTTCTCTGCACTCATTGCGTGCTGGCACTTTAGTTTGCAGCGAGATTTCCGGAAATCTTCTCCTAACACCCCAGGTGGACTTGGACTTTCGACTCCACCACGCCAGCCAGACAGCATGCTGCAGTTGATTCAAGACGGAGCTGGTAGGTTAGGCGTGAGTGGAACTATTATAATACAAACTTACAATATTATTATTTATTTTTTTGATCAATCCGATGCTTCCAAAACGGCCGCATGCGTACATCAAACATCAACCACCGCAACCATCAATAATAAACGTGCGCGAGGACTTCCGAAGCTAATGGCGACATGGCATGGCAGATTTGGCCTGAACCAATTTTCCTTTTTTTATATACTCCATAAGGTTGGTTTGTTTAGTACGTAGTTCGTGCTTAGGGATTGGTTGAAGCCTTGAAGGTCGTCATAGGAAGGGGAAGAAACATTTGTGGAGCTGCTCTTTTTCTGTTAAGGAATTTGTGCAGCTACTCTTTTTTTGTTGAGGATTTTGTGGAGCTGCTTTCATTCAGTAGTTGGGGCGGCCTTTGAATTTAAGGGATCGTTTTGGCATGCTTATCCAATCTTAGGTAGATCAAGCTGGCAGTACTGTACAAACTCTAGCTAGATCAAGCACTACAAAAGTCATTTGTATTGCCTTTTTCTATCATCAATCAACTGCATAGTCTAATTCTAGTTGAATCGTATTGTAATGGGAAGAAGAATCCAAGTCTTGCGATGCCCCTATGATCATGATCTGTTGCATTTTTTTTCCTAGTTCATTCAGTTGACTACATCTGGCCGGGGATCAGCAGCAAATGTGATTAATTAGACAGAGAAATAAATATCTGGTCACTGTGTTTTCATGTAATACTACTACTGCACGATTCGAAATAAAATGACTGCACAAAAAAAAAGTTAAAAAAGGTGATTGAAGAAAGTAAGAAACTGCTTCAATTATATATGTGCTCATTTTTCGCAACTATATGCCAGTTCGACACGGACATGAGAATGTGTACATGCGCCGGATATTACAGTGGAATATGCTCAAAAGGTGGGCAACGGAATAAACTGAAAAGGAGGCCATATTATGAATTTGAGTTGTCCCTTGCACTCGGAATTTCCATTAATGTGAACTACTTGCGGATCTTTTGGCATGTTAATTGCTAACGAATTTTCTCTGGTATTAAGAATATACTCCTCAAAGGCTTGATAGGAAAGCCGAAAGCGTCGTCCCTCAAAGGCTTGATAGGAAAGCGAGTCTCGGCTGGTATGCTAGCTCATCGAATCGGATGCATTAGCGTTAACGCGCGTTTGTTTGTGATGGACATAGTTTACACTTGACTACTTGAGAGATGAACAATAATTAATCTCGTAATATATACTGCAAAAGAGAAGGAAGGTAATTTACAGGAACAAAACTAGTACGACTTTTGTAGAGCATGGTATTAGCAAAAGTATATATTGACGTACTGTATAAGCAAAGGAAAACAAAAGCTAATTAAGGCTAAAGATGATGAACACCATCCTCTCTAGATCTTTACACTTGCGATCGATCGGCCATCATCACAAATTTGTCGTCATCGTCAACACCTAGATGCATCTCGTGCTCCCATCCCATGTCTCTCGCCCCACAAATAACCCTCATGCAGCAAGCAAGGGGGAGGGAGGGAGGACGAGAGCTAAACCAAAAGCTAATTAATCAACCAAAACGAAACCCCTCACAAATTTTGTCGTCGTCATCATAATCATCAGGCGCGGAAGCAGCCGACGAAGCGCGGCAGGTGCAGGTGGTGGTGGTGGTGGTGGTGCGCGGCTCCACCGCTTGCCATGGCGGCGGCGGTGCCGTCGAGGTCGACGAGGTGGTGGGCGCAGGTGCCTTGGAGGTCCTGGCCGATGAGGTGTTCCACCTGGACGAAGCGGTCGACGCGGCATGGGATGGCGATGGCGCCCTGGTGCCGGAAGCCGTACTCGCGCTCGGCCTCCTCCAGCAGCGCGCCGAAGAGCGGGTGCTTGAGGTGGCCCAGCGGGACCGCGAAGCGGCGCTGCTCCTCCCCCTCCAGGCCCACGCGCACCGTCACGCACCCCTTGGGCGCCGCCGCCATCTGCTGCTGCTGGTGCTTGCCGTGCATGATGGTCGCCAGGCGGAAGGGTGGTTGGTTGCTCGATTGAAGAAGAAGAACAAGGAGCTAGAGGGGGCTGGTGGTTAGAGGCAGGAAGAGAAGGGCCAAGGGTCGGAGCTGGAGATGGCGAGGCGGAAGACGGTGAGGGAGGAGTCGCGGAGGGAGGTGGGCACGTTGGACATGGCCTACTCCTCCACTTTGTCTCTTGTCAAGCAAAGTTTTGTTTGCGAGGAAGAGGAGGAGAGCTGCGGCCGGTGCTGCGCGAGGGGGGAGCGAGGTTGGGAGGCGGAGGGGCGCGGCTTTTATAGCCGGCCCCGGCCCCGCGCACGCCGGCCGCCAGGTGGGGCTGGGGTTCCCTCCCACGCACCGGGTCTCCGTGCGAACCGAGAGACCGACCGCGGGCGGATGCGGAGGCGGTGCCATTTGCGTGTGCGCCGGCGCGTTGCGTTTTCTTCTCTTTTTTTTTCTTTGTTTGCTTTGGGGATAAGGGAAGGGTGGATCAGGCTCAGGAGATCAGATCAGGCGGTCACCGTTGCGGACTTGCGGTTGTTGCGGGTTGCGGCCGTCGCGTTGTTGGGTTCAGATGACGATGATACTAGTCAGGCTTCGCGTCGATCGGGTGGGCGGCCTTGACGAACTCTCCTAGTGGAAGGCAGGTCTTGGATGGGGGTGTTTGTTTTGGCTTCCGAGTTTTTCTTGTACTATATCATTTGGTTGACCGCCGGGACATGACACGATGAGTTTTAAAGGTTTTATATATATATATATATTCATTCATTCGTTCATGGGTGATCATTTCGCACTAGGAACGAAATAGTCTCCTCATTTGGAAACAGTATGCCATGGCCTCTGGCCACATGGAAAAGGTTGACGACGATCGACGATCGCGGCTGCCCAACGGCAATCCAACGCGTGCATGTTGTTGTCAATTGCATCCTTGTTGATCCGTTCGTTTGGACGCGCTTCCGAGTTGACTGGGGCGAGAGGTTACTTAATTGGCTGATGATGCCAAACTTACGACGACATACGTGGTTCCCTTTCGAGCCGAGCTCGCGCTCAAGTCAATGCTGCTCTGCTCTCTCTAGAGCCTCGCTACACGACGGTGATCGATCAAGTTCAGCACACACGACGAGACAGCAGCATGCATGTTTTTACACGTACTGCTGCATGCCTTGCCCTGCGCAGAATGATTGCATGCCTGGCGTACACGTTTCGCATTATGGTTCGTGGACAAGTTTTACTATTCCTCCGCTCAAGCCTGAAGCCACCACCATCACCTGAAGCTACGTTTCCACGCGGGGCAGGGCAACCACCTTCACCTCACCCTGCCGTGTGTGTCCCGCCTGCCCTGCGGATGCGGGATGCTGCTGCTGCCGCCCGCTAGCGAGATCTTTCGTGGAGGATCTGGAACTCTGGGTTCTGTTGCCATCTGTCCATCCGTCCGGGAAGAGAGGCTTCCGGCGTGCACCACATGCTTTGTACGTGTGGGCTAGCTATCTGCAACATGCTTTGTACGCCGTCACGGTGCGGCGTCATGCGTGGTGACGATTAATTATATATGAGGGTATCAGCAGTGAAGATTGTTCGAAGCTACTAGTACGTACTAGCTTATCGAGCAAGCCCATCGATCGAAAAAGGATGCTGCGAGGCTGCTGGTTGCAACTGCAATGCCCATTCAATTCGGCTAGCTGGGTCGTCATACGGCACGACTCACCGCAGCAAGCTTGGCATCTTTTCACACCCCGGCCTGCTGATGATAGCGGCCGGCCGGCATCTCCCTCCCGCCGGGACCTGACCTGGGTTCACCCACAAAGCTAGTAAGTACTAGCTGCGTAGCGGCGCAGCCACACGGGCTAGCTAGCTAGCCAATTATATTATATAGGCTGGCTGACTCTAGAGTTTGGTGGGAACTAGCGGACCTGGCATGTAAAGAGGTTTTTTTTTTCTTTTTGTTTGTTGGTTGGCGATCGTGTATGTACACCAGAATGGAATCATAATGCGTGTCCTTCCAGCCGATCGTGTACTAGCACCAACCAACCAACCAACCAACCGACGCCGCGCCTTTTCTTGGACTCCTGGACGCTGGAGGGAACGGGAATGGCGAGTAAGATTTGGCAGCTGGAGTGCGTGGTAAAAAAATCTCTTGCGGAATTTGGGAACCCACCACGGCACGGCGCGCCATTCCAGATCGATGATCCTGACTTATTACAGATATGATGGCAATTCAGGAGACCCGTGCGGTGCACGTACAGTAAACTACAAATAAGCACGGTAAGACCTAGCTGCCACCATCCGATTCACCCCGATGATTGAGGATTCAATTTCACCCTAGCTTTATGACTTGGCAATACTGATTTTTTTTTATCTGTCATCGCGTGCGTGTCAGTAGGAGTGTACGGGGCAATCTGGGGACGGTAGTTGACGCGCCGAGGGGTGGGGTGGGGCCCCAAGTTGCTTGGGTGGTGGCGTCGTCGTACCTCGTACGGGATGAAAACGGTACGGATATTTAGATTTATCCGTATTCGAGTCCGAAGATTAACATCCGATATCGTATCCGTATCCGAATACTAAAATCGGTATATTTATTATGTCGATATCTAATCATATCCTATCCGATATTTCTGATACTATTCGTATTCAAATTCAAATCCAAACAGAAAAATGAAAACAAATATAATATCAGTGATATCCGTTCGTATTTCATCCTTACTCGTACGCATGGGCATGGCAGGTGCTAGGGGCAGATCGAGGTCTGTCTGCAGCAGGACGAGGTGCTACGTCGGTTTGTGGCGTGAGAGTGGGGCCCTGCATGCGCCTAGCTAGCATCAAACTGGGATCATGAATCATGATGATGGTGCATATGCGCTGCGTCGGCAAACTCGGCACCGGCAGGTATTGATTTCGTGTGGGACGTGAGGACAGCGCGGGGAGGGGGGATCGGGTGGAGGCAGGCACGGCCGCAGAACCGGCGCGGGCTTGCGTTGCGTGCCGCCGCCCGGGTGGTGCCGTTTGGTGCTGCTCTGTACTAGCGCACGTCTCTACTATACATTTGTGTGAGGCGGTGTGAGCTGATCGAGGCCGGCCGGCGAAATGGCAAGTTTCGGTAATGTAGGTTTGTTCGGGTGATGTTTTGGTGTGTGATAAGTAAGTCGGTTAATGTTATTTTTAGCTGTTTACTTGAGAGAAGAACGTTGTTTCGATGACTGCTCGCTAAGCCAAACGAACAGGACGTTTATACGAAGGAAACACATACCGTCAATTATTAAGTATAATAGCATAGCAAGCATGGGTTAGATGTTGCAGATTCTATCCAAGTTAATAAGTAGTAGGAGTATACGAGTAATTGAGTATTGTATGCTTAGTATTCATTCCGTAGAAGAAAAGTTCAATTGAATTAATAAGCGAATAAAAATGACCATTATTCTGTTAGTACAAACAGGCTTTATATACTAGACTTAGTATATAAATAGACTTTGTGGTTTTATATGCATGCTTCTTTATTATATATATCAATCATGTGTTTTGTACGCTCGCTCCCGAGGTCACATGTGCGTATGGTTGATGTGATTGCGAATTGCGATTGATCATTCCGTGTTTTTTGGAGGTCTGCAGACTGCAGCTGCAAGGGATAGGACTAACTAGCTGTCTCGATCGGTCTCAAACACCTACTGAACAGGTGACTTGAAAAACGCATACGGAGTAGCTTGCACAGGCAGGCAGGCCGGCCGGCTTGATTCGTGAGTCATTAGTCACGAGCCATGCGCTGTAGTACAAGTCAAAACACAACGATTTGTCTATGCTCTGTTGGAAGTACGCGGGAGATATCCGTGGTAAGTATAGTCAAGCTTTGATGCGCTGGCACGCGCATGCCACTCTTGCACTACAGTTCGCCAATCATGCAGTTCCAGAACTGCCAGGAGATAACAAGTAGTGCAATTTTTTAAAAGGGAGACTAGTTCAGAACTGCCAGGATAGAACAAGTGCAATTTTTAAAAGGGCGACACTGACACCGTCATATGATTTTATAACCAATTGGCGAAGGATTAGAATAATACACTGCACACCGCATCATTTTATATAGGATGAAGACTAGCTAGCTAGACGTCAACTGAGACGGGTCTGCGTCCGCAATGGTTAGCTATTTGGCTAGCTAGATGTGATATGGTAAATAAAAAGTATGAGAGAGTAGTCACTAGCTACAAACAAATAGTGTATCTATTTTACGTAACCCAATACCATGTGAGAGGAGCATGTGGATCCACTAGTATGTATTAGTCTCTTTTATTGTCTCTCACCTCTACATCAACTTACCAAATAGCTAGTACTAACTATTATTATTGTGGATGCTCCATATCAAAAGCGACGTAGCTGTTACTACTTGCTAGTATAGTATTCTGAGGTGCCTCTTGTTGCCGGCAATTGGCCGGAACGAAGCGTTGACAACTTCGAGATCAAACTTGAGGGCGATTATTAGACTACGCACACGCAGCCACACAAATAGCAGTTTAGGTGGCGATGCAGTTGCAGTTACAGTTGCAGTTGCAGTTGCAACGGAATTCAGGTCTCGCGTGTGTTCCAATAATCTGGGAACGGTTCGTTTTTTGGAGCGCTGGCTTTTCCAGCAGCGTCGTCTGGGTAAAGCGACGCCATTTGCTACCGGTGCGCCAGTGCCTCTCGCTGGTCAAACACCCACACGCTATTATATAAAGGATTTCCTGTGGTACATAGAGTCGTCTATTTATTTTGATCGAATAGTTATGATCATATATTACCTCGTATAATATATTATCTCATACGAGGTAATAGATGAAATGCATATTTATTTAATTTTTTATTTTATGAAATAGGATTGATGCATGCGTAATCTCGATGATATAGTAAATCTTTTTTATTTTATAGCTTTGAGTTTGTATATTATGATTACCATATCATACTGTTTTGTATCTACTTTTACACATTTGATTTTGCATGTTTACCTGATTAGGCTGTGTACGTGTCTGTCTACAAGCATGTTTGTGTGTGCGCGCATGCCGGCATGGGTGTGTACGTCACTACGTGGTGTTATAGCTAGCGTGGGTGTACATGCACGTAACGTGTGCGTACATGAGTCCATGCATGTTATAGTTCAAATATAATGCACGTATCTTTTGTCGTTGGATTTTATAAGCCGTGCATCTAATGTGTCATGTTTGTAGATATATATAATCACTAGTAAAAGTTGATATGTTAGCTAACGTTACAAAATACCATAATTTAGTAACATATGCATATAAGTGCATAACAAAAGTATAAAAGTTAATGAGACGTGTTTGGTCGTTGATTATTGGATTGAGCAATTTTAGGGCCGCTTGATTGCTTTCTTTGCCATGCGCGCACGGAACGGAACTCCAACTCCCGGGAAATAAGGGACCAGATCTTTTCTCCCATCATCACCGGATTTGTAGTGATTATTTTTTTATTTTCCTAGATTTTTTATTTATTAAATAATTCATAAATTATAAATAATCAATGGCTAAGATTGATTTGAGATATTTAAAATATGTACCTTAGCATTGCCCTGTATGTAAACGAAGGTGGAACAGGAATTACACCGGTTGACCGAGCAAGCAAACTGCATCATCATATCGAAGTGGAACAAGAATCCTTCGCCGGATTTGATCTTGTGATGTGACTTTGTTATTTGCCCTTCTGAACTTGAACCTTGGTAACTACTGTATACTACTAGCTAGGGGCCCGGTCATGCGACGCTGGCTACTCGCTAACATCTTCGATTGTTTATGTAATATTTGGTTACAAATTCTTCTTTTAATGAAAGGGTTAATCACCCGATCGAGAATAAAGATTTGATCGTCGACGATGGCGAGTTGGCGGCAATGGTTTGCTCCTGCCCCGTGGACTCGTAGTACTGGTTGCTATCATTGCTTCGTCGTCCTAATATTTTTTAGGCTCGCCACAGCAATCGGGTTCGAGCTCCTGAATTAGTTTGTGAGAAATGAGATAATAATAGTAATTTGATCGGTTTAGGATGAAAAAAGGAGTTTGTGCAAGCCCAAGTGTTGCTGCGATCCATTAGCGCGTGTTGGGCTGATGACCTCCTGGAAAAAAAAAAGAGCCCTCGTACGGGCTCAAAAGCAAAGCAGAAGCTGTGAAGGCCGAATGAGTTCGACCCTTACCTTTTGGGCTTTATTTCGCGTTAGCCAAGCGACCAGGCTACTCGAAGCATTTTGGGAAAAGTTACTTTCCTTCGTCGGCTATCGCAAAATCAGTTTTTTTTTTCTCTTGAACTAAAGAAAGTTGGACATAACTTTTTCTCCATTATTTCAAATCAGACATAGGACATCCTTGACTGTTTCTCTATGTAGTTTATCTTTTTTTTATTTGAAAAATCACAATAAATTACAAAAAAATCATAAAATATAAAATCCAATTTTGTAAACATGATATGATATGCTTTACTATAAAATTTTTGCTCTACCTTTAGATCTATACTTTTTAGTGATTAATTCATAACTGCAGTTTCAATGGTCTTATTGTGGTGAATTTTTTATGGTGAACTAATCATTGTATGATTGATATGTAGTAAAAATTCATGCCCATAGATCATGTATGACTAAGTAATAGATTGATTCAGGTTTATGCTTATTAAATAGGTTTAAAATAATTAAAAGTGTGTAAAATTGAAAATATATGTTCTCTATGCAATATTGCTATTGTTATATATTATAAACAGTTATCATAATTATGTTGTCATAGAGAAAGTTACCTGAGAACATATATTTTATATTTTTACATATTTTAATTATTTAAAAATATTTAATGAGCATAAGCCTAAATAAGTCTGCAACTCATTCATACATGATGCATTAGCATGAAAATTTTGCTACATTATCAACATATAATGATTAGTCCACCATAAAAGTTTCACTATAGTAGGACCATAAAAACTGTAGTTATGAATTAATCACAGAAAAATATAGATCTAAAGCTAGAACAAACATTTTATGCTAAGTTATATCATATTATATGTTTACTATATAGATGTATGAAGTCCAACAAAATTAGATTTTTTATTTTATGATTTTTTTGTAATTTACTATAATTTTTTAAAAGATTTACCTGAATAAATATAAAAGAAATAAAGAAAAATCATATAGAGAAATAGCCATGGAGATTATATATCCTGTTTGAAAAGATGGGGAAGGAATTATGTCTGGTTTCTAGTTCATGGAAGAAAAGTTGACTTCTACGATAGTTGAGTGAGGCAAAGTATACTTTTTTTTTGCTTTTTCATTTTCGGAGGATCGGAAGCCGCACACTACATTTTCCTGAACAAAGTGCCGGCACCCCTTGCTACATCATTATCGAAAATGTAATTCCATATATAGGGGGTGTTTGGGATGGTTCCGCACCAAACGATTTTGGTCCACACACAATTCGAGAAATAAAGGTGAAGTTGTGAGAGCATTTAAAGAGATACTTCACAAATTCTAGTTTTTTTGTGGAGCTGCTCCCCATAGTTGTCATTTTTATCCTTTGATCATAAATTTACAAAGTTTGACATACATATATTGAGAACAAAAATTCATAAATGCATAAAGATCTATATATAAGATAGTATGAAATGCTATTACTCAAAGTGTCACTTTGTAAGACATACTTATGCAGTACCATATTATACAACACGATCCAAAGGTACGACAAGCACCCTGAAGCCATCTAGACATCTACTCTCTCCAGTCCATTTTATTTGTACACGCATATCAAGATTTAAACTTTAAAAGCTTTGAGCTATAATTAGACTAATAATTTTTATATATTAAAACATAAATTTTATACCATTAGATTTGTAAGAAATTATACTATCCAATGATTATATATTTATAAACATAAATAATATAATATAAATTAAATGAATGGTCAAAGTATAATTTTGAAGGCCGCGTCATTCTAAATTACGCCAGATAAAATGAACCAGAGAGAGATAAAATGGACCGGAGGGAGCAGGTGGTTCGTGAATTCGTGGGTATAGGCAGAGCCAGGCTGTTGCCTCTTTCTTTTTGCCAAACATATTTACTTTATCCCAGCCCGGTTTTATTAGCATTCGGAGTTTAGTGCCCAGAAATTCCAATTAAATTTAACATAAATTTCTCAATGAATAAAATAAGCATGCTATTATACATTCCTATAGACGGAGACCAGCTTTGGACATGGGCACGGCACTCGTGTGCTGATCATGATAATAGATTGTTCAGACTGAGAGGGTGCATGGCTCTTGAATCTCTTTGGTCTGACAAGGAAAATGAACCGATTTCCATGTCAATCTGGAGACCAAAAGCGGCCAAACTCAAACAAGTTCTAAGTGGGTTCCCACAGTGCCCCGGATAAGACGCTTTACTCACCGATGAGGTCAGTGCATTTGCTAAGCACCTTTTGTACTTGGGGCGCATTTGTTAATTGTCCTCAGACCATAAAAATGCGCCGTACAAGTGTCCGGAAAAAGCAAGGCATGATTGTTTCTGCTGCCCCCTTTTGCATTAAGATAGCTTTGCTTTGCCATATGATAGCAACACGCTGGCAAACAGCAACAGGCAACACCATCTCATGCATTAAGATGACCACATGGCCTCAACGGTTTCACCAAAATCGGAGCACAAATTCCTGTTGGATGTTGCGATCAGCAACTGAGCAACCAAGTTCGGCCATAGGCCAGTATAGCATCATGTAGCATGGGCCAACTGACAACTGTACAATGCCCATTCATAGCCGAAAACGAACAATGTACCAGAACCAAGGCGCAAAACATTACCTTTTCTTCTACAACTCAATTTTGAGCTATCACTTTCCGTTTCTCTTTTTCCCCCTTTTCCCTTTCTCTCTCTCTACAAGCATTCTACAAGAAGCTAAGGCAACAAAAGAAGAGAGACAAAACACCATCTCTCCAACTCCCCATCAACAAAACCAATGGAACCAATTCAAGCAACTACTGGGGCAGCAACAGAATCAATGGTGCCGCCTTGTGTTGCCGCTTCGCATCGTCAGTCCATGCAAAAACTTGGTGTAGCCTAGAAAGCTAAGCTTGCCGTCCGATGGTCTAATCCAGTCACGGACGATGGAATAAGCTGCTGCAGAAAGGTTCATCTCCTGTATAGCAGAAGGAATATAAGTGGATCACCATCTAAGTGAGATCAAATGTTTATTACATCACTCAGTTCAGTATATATCTTCCGCATACCTGAGCTAGCTCCTCAATTGTGATAGCACGGTTTCCTTCCTGCTCAAAGTACTCGAATGCAGTACTGGCGATTTCTTCCCACCGCGGCACAGCCTCAAGCTGGTAAGGGCTTATTGTAGCTGCGCAGAATTCCTCAAAGTCCATTCTCCTATATGCGAGTGGCTCCAGCTGAAGGTGATTACAAAAGCAAAATGAAATGCTGAACCAAACTATATACATACAAAAAAGGAGTAGATAAGGTTGGCCATATAGTCCATATTTCATACCGCATTCAAGATTTCAAGTGTTCTAGATTCTTTCATAGCATCAGTACAGTTCTGTAAAAGAGCCTGCATATTTAAATGGAAGAAAAAGAAAACCTGAGCTCAGTGTGCCAAACATGGAAAGAATTTAAGCGCATCATAATACATGTATAAAAAAGAATACGGACAAGCAAATTGTAAACTGTTATTTATAAGTGCTTACCGTCTTGAAGTTATCGATACATATACGACCATCTCCACTGTCTGGTTCTAACAAGTTGTATTGTGCCCTGATGTAGATAAGCTCATCTTCTGTTATTGCTCTTGACAAGGCCTGTCAAATGAACGTCGAAAATAAAATTAACATGGCTTTCAAATTGGGTAATATGATTTCAGCAAGACCAATGCAATGAGAGGTATCAATAAAGCATATAGTTGTATAACAACAACCAGTCCAGCAGTGTGTGTGTGTGTGTGGGGGGGGGGGGGGGGGGGGGGGGAGGGGGCGGCTCAGCTCCCTCACTGCCTTCTTCTAATCTACAAAACCTAACCAGCTAGTTTTGCAAGGTAGAAGATGGTGTAGTTCAAATGCAAGCCATGTAAAAACAGAGCTGTAAGCATCTAAGTAATATTCAAAAGAAATTTTAACCTCTAAATCATGAAACATATTGAATGGTTTAGATGCATGGCTATACTTGAGTTGTACACAAAATGGTCATACATGAATCATTTCTCATAGTTAAATAGACAGAGGAACTAAAATATCAACCTTCAATGCCGCCCGTTTCAGAGGCGTTGAACGAAGGTATGCTTTAATCAACTTGAATACCAGCATATCCAGGGGTATTTGTTGGTGCACATCTCGCAGCCATGGGTGAGCTGCAACATGCAAACGACACGTAAGAAAATTTCTGTCATTAAAAAAATGAAATTTCAAAAGGAAGTGTTGAATACAGTTGATATACAGAAATTACAAGTGAAAAAAGGAATTGTCAATGAGACTGCGAGAGTACTTACAGAGTGCCTGTGCAGCAGTCATTCTTTTTCTGTAATCCTTGTTAAGAAGTCTTTTGACAAAGTCTTTAGCTCCAGGAGATACTGATTGCCATGGTGAGTCATCAAAGTTAGGGTCAGCTCTCAGCACTGAGCGGAAAATACCTGATTCAGTTCGTGCCCAGAATGGCCTGCTACCACACAGCAATATATAAGTGATAACACCAATACTCCACATGTCTGCTTCTGTGCTATATGACCTATGCAAGACTTCTGGAGCAACATAGTATGCGCTTCCAACAATGTCATTAAGCCTTTCATCTGTAAAGGAGGGAAAAGCATCAGGCTTTAGAACATTTTTTGGAGGAAGGTCAGATCATGTTTTATTTTATGCCAATGGACTTCTAATATATTTCTAAAAAAGAACTCTTTTACGATTGGATGATCCTTGTGTGGAGGTATGTAATACCTGGTCTTATAAAATCCGAGAGACCAAAATCAATTATCTTCATAGGAGAATGCTCTTCCCTAGTGCTGAATAGGAAATTCTGTTAAAAACATCCAAGGGTGGATTTATCAGAAGGAATATACCACAGTTTTTTCAACAAGACAAATCATATTCCGTTTTACACTTATACTTAACAGAGTCCACAGACCTCTGGCTTCAGATCACGGTGAACAACACCCTGAAGATGGCAAAAGGCAACTACTTTTAATATCTGTTCAACAATAATTTTTGCATCCCCTTCATTGTATCTTCCACCTCTGCAAAAAGCAGGCAGTACTGTAACAAAGCTACACCTTGTAATACCTGGACATTTCTCAAGAAAATGTAATACCTGGACAAGATTCTATCCAATAATTCTCCACCTTCACAAAGCCTGATCAATAGAGGTGAAGAAAACATCGGTAAGGCCTATGTAACAGTTAGCAAGTCCTTTCATATATAATGTTATGTGCTGCAAGAGAACATCAACCCTAAGGTAGACAAAGTGACTTTTGAGCACTATCGTGCATACTGTTTCAAGATAAACAGCACATGCAATATTCACAGTTTTTACATAGATCAATATTATGCAAAGGCAAGGAGGGAAAGCATACTCCATGATTATGTAGACATTCAGGGCGTCCTCACAAGCATCATAAAACTTGACAAGATTGGAATGTCCAGATAAGGCCTTCAAAATTTTCACCTCTCTGCGCACGTCCTCAATAGATATCGCTGTTGTCATCTGCAAGAGAAATCCAAAGGATTGAGGTGACGTTTGCAAACTAAAATTTTTCCCCTGGTGTAATGAGCTAGGAATAAAATTGCATGCAATTCAAATAAAGAACTACTCTATATAGAAGGAAGAAACATAGTATACTCAATAAACACATCTCCCGCTCAAATAATTTCAGTAGCATAAGCGAAAACATAGCAGGACAAAATAGTCATTAATTAATTTATGTCGTAACGCTCACAAAAGCGACAATATACATGCATGAAAACATCAATGCAGCCATGCACGTAGAAGTCGCCTATCGTATACTAGGTTTTCTCGACAACTTGCTGCGCAAACATTTTAGATGCCAAGTAAAAATGAGATCAAAATTAAATAATTCAACAATCAGGACAATGTCAGTGGAAAGCAGTCCCCAATATCAACATGTTCTGAGCTTTGGCACCAAAAATCTAAAAGAGACAATTCTTTACTTCCTACACTCTTCCCTATATTTTCTTCTACTTATGATCATATAATATAATGATGCAGAATGGACTAAGTGACTCATGAACTCATGGAGTGAACAACAATATGATGGAGATACTCCAGAATCCAGCTACACTGACAATCTCTCTGACGTCTCACTAAGAACTCAGTCACTGCCAAGCTAGTGATCCACCACTGCATAAACTACTATTCCATGATAGCTTAAAGAAAGAACAAAAAAGCAAGAAACAGGTGATAGATGGATGAACAGTTGAACACTCAGATCATAAAAACAGACAAAGCATTAAATGCGGCATTGCTGAAACAAGATCACTGCAATGTACTACTTGTAACCCTGCAGGGAAATGCCAATGCCAATACCATCGCAAAAAAAAACTGATCACCGTGCAAGGCACCCAAGAAACAAATGATGAACCTATGATTGCAACATCTGCGCTAGTGGCACTGCAGAGATACTGAATTCTTGTTGCGAAACAAACAAGCAAACCATGATCTACTAAATGACAGTAAAAAAAAAAGATCACAACAGGGTGGCAATTCTATTCTGTCCCCCCACCCCCAAAAAATAGTTGGTTCATGATCCGCTGGAGGAACCGAGCCGATTGAAACAGGTAAGATGGTGCGCTCAGTAAAACTAAAAGAGGAGTGTGAGATCACGAGTAAGTAGAAAGACCTTGGCTTTGGAGATGACCTTGGCAGCCATGACCTGGCCTCTCATGTCTCCCTGCGGGCGCGCACGAGGCAGGTGTGGCCGAAATGGCCGCGACCCACCTCCTTGCCGAGCTCGTACTTGGCGGCGAAGTGGCGGTCGTAGCCGAAGCTCTTGTCAAGCTCCCGGTCCACCTGGCCGGCGCCGGCAGCGGCTCCGGCCCCGTGCTCCGGGATCGGGACCTCGACGGGCGGCCTGGGCACCTGCGACGAGGAGGCCGGCGAGCGGCGGCCGAGGCGGCGCGCGAGGGACTCCTTGATGTGCTTGGCGGGGGACGGCGGCGGGAACGGGCGGCGGAAGAACCGGCGCGGCGTGGACGCCGAGGTCGCCGGCGACGGCGCGATGCCGTCGGGGAGCCCGTAAGGGCTCCCGGCCCAGGGGCTGCCGGCGGCCGACGACCGCGTCGGCGTCGCGCCGGCCCCGGCCCTGCCCCCGCGCGGTGTCCCCGCCGGCGACGGCCGCGCGCTCCGCCTCCCTCCTCCTCCTCTTCCTCCCCCTCCCCCTACCGACGCCGCATCCTCCGGCCCGCCGCCGGCCGCCGCCGAGACCGTGATGGTGGTCGCCCCACGCCGCCGTCGTCCGCGTCGACGCCGTGCACGTTCCTCGCGTAGCACTGCCCCATGGCCGCGCCGCCGGTCGGTCGGTCCCGGCGATCACCGGGAGCTCGCGCACGGGAATGCGGGGTCCGGGAGTGGGGGGCGCCGAGATTTATAGCTCCGGTGGCGTGCGAGGAGAGGGGGGAAACGGGGGCCGCGGGGAGTGGCAGTATTAATGCAGTGGACGACGAGGTGGAAGGCTGGCTGTGGTGTGGAGGGGTGGTGTGTGTGACGAAACCAAACGGGGAAAGGAAAGGAAGGTGAAAAAAAAAAAGATGAATTGCGGCAGGGCCGCTGCAGACCCGGCAGTGGCTGGCAACGTAGTCCGCGTTGAGGGTGTGGACTGCGCTTGCCGCCTGCGTGTGTTGGGCAAGGCAAGGCCAGGGGGCTCGCGTGACGGAAAACAAGTGGGGACAGATCGAACCGTCCAAGTGCATGACGCGTGGAGCCAATTTCGGTTTAGCGGAGTAGGCCCACATGGCGGTGTCCGGGGGGTTGAACGTTTTCTGTGTGCTGTGGTGGGTTGTCCAGAGTTGATACCACGATACCGTGGGAATTTGAATTTGGCCGTGGTTGAGATTTGGAAATACTCACTCCTACATTAAGCTTGAAACCTAATATTGGCACGATAGATATGCAAATTGGTTGTTCATTTGTTTCATGTTATAACACAAATATTGGCATTTCATTATTTGTTGTTTTTATCAAAAACGCGTACTTCGATAACTTACACTCGCACTTCTATTTAAGAATGTTGCCCTCCTTTTATGTTGTCGGATTGATGTGTATCGACCGTTACATGGTAACCTAAAGTCTTTTTTTTTATGATGTCAGAGTAATGCCGACAAATCGTCATCCTCTTTTATGTAACGTAGGCTTCGTTTGTTTTTTTAGTCTGTCGGATTGATACCGACAAATCATTATCCTTTTGTATATCGACCGTTACTTTACATGATAACCTAAGTTTTATTTTTTTAATTTTGTCGGATTAATGCCGACAAATCATTATCCTTTTGTTTACCGATTGTTACATGCTAATATGGTGCTTTAGCTACATCCTCTGCAAACCCTAATGTTAGTAGCGATCGAGTACTAACCCTCACTACTTGTGAATCTTAGAATAAACCCAATGGTGCTCCATAACCATACCATAGCATGCTCTAAACTAATTAAACTAATATATATATTCACAAATACATCAATGTGAATTGTTCGTCCAATGGGTATATATAATAGGCTTTTCAATTTCTACGTTATTAGAGAGATCGATTTGTATCAATTTCACAGCATCACCCCTGAAAATCAACTGGATCATAAAGCAAGCAGAGTGCGATGGCCACGGAATATTTATCGAGGAGGAATCGGCGGCTAGCTAGTATAGCTCCTCCTCGCACCGACCATCTCTTTCGAAACTACACTACTAGGCATGTATCGATCGCAAGCACCGGTCCACATCGTTGCATGCATGGACCCAGTTGCCGTTGCCCGGCCTGCTAGCTGGTTGTGTGTGTAGGGCTGGCTACGAGTATTTAGTCTAGTTTCACGCCTTCTCAATCTCATTAAATTGAAGTGACGCGGCACGAATGCCATTTGTGACGCGTGGTATACTCCGGTACTGTGTACCGTATACGAGTGTTGCCGTGTGTTGGACATATAATAGAATAATCAAAAGAAAATCTTGTAGGAACAAAAAAAAAAGAGAGAAAATCTAGTAAGCTCGATCGCTTCCTAGTCCTGCATATATATCTGGTATCCGTATCTCTAAGATATTATTAAAAAAAACTTTAGAGGAGGACGCCCCTACTGGGATTTTATATATTATATTAATAAAGGAAACCTAGAAAGGAAACAAAACAGCAGATGTTCAGGATATCTGTAAGGATATTATAATCGAGTAAGTAGTAATATAGATCAGCGAGGTCACAGCAATTAATTATCGCATCTCTCCACCAAAAAAAAACATAAAAAATTAATTATCGCATCTAATTATATATTGTTGAGATATCATCCGATCCTTCCATGATCGACATTCTTTTTTAAAGAATTTAATTTATTGTTCTCATTAATTATTTTCCATGCTGCCTGTGATTTTGATGGGAATTGGGTTCCGCGCATTGATGCTCTTGCTTGCTTCTTGAAACTGTCCTGCTCGTTTACAGACAGGCATGCATATGGTGGTCCTCGATCGCTGCCTGCCCGCAGTAGTAGCGTCTCTTGCAAGTCTTTCATTTCTCTTCCGCGGTGGCGCCAGTACGTAGCGCCTTTTCTACGCTTTGCATCACGCAGAAGAAAAGTAGGAGATGACGTACTGCAACTGATGCTAGATTGATTGGCTGATGACAGTTCCTAACCATAACCGGCCCCCCTCCGCCCAAATCTGATGACCAATTGCCGATTTTGACTGAATAATTAATCACACAACGTACGTCGCGGCGGTGTGGATCATCATTGATAGATGCCAATCCAATCCTGGTTTTTTTTAATTAATTTGGTGCTCATACGTGTTATCGGCCTGTTCGGCTCATCGTTTCTACCACTAACAAACCGACTAATGTTATTTTTATTGTTTTTATTGTGAAATAAAAACGTTGTACCATGGCTGATAAGTCAAACGAACAGGGCAGTATACATTTGCGTGCCGCCGACCGCTCGATCCAGTTATCTTTGTACTTATAATATTAGAGTACATTGCTTGATTGATACTGTATTTCTATTTGATAGTAGCAAATTAAACACGATCCAGTCGCTAATAAGGATCTCGAATGAGTGACACTCACAATTACTAAAAGAGGGCAAATAAAATGGCGAAGGCCGGGCATTGTTTGTTTTAGTTTCGAATTATGAAAATAAAGCTGCCTAAGAATTGTGGATCGTGAGAAATCTGTCTAGATTATAAGAATCTCGATCGATTGTAAAATCCGTATCTCTCATGTTTGGCACCCTAGCTACCCCTCCCCCCCCCCCCCCTCGGTAACTGAGCCGACCGGGGTAATAAATCAGTGTCGAAGGTGGGTAGTTTCACCCCAAAAAAAAACTTATGACCATTTTTCGTCACTTGGTAGGTGATACATACACAATCTGGATCAAGCTGGTGGTGAAAGGTGGAATGCTAGGTTGGTGCTCTCAAAATCACTCTATTATCCCTGGCCTCAGGCCTGTCAATATTGGAAATATAAAAGGTGTAGTTATTATTTCTACTCCTTAAATATAGTTAAATTCTTTGACAGAAAGACATGTATGGTTGTATGTAGGGTTACGATGAATTGTAATTTGTCATTTCACGTTGTCGTTTTTAGGGGAGGGGGGGGCTTCTTTTTTTGTTTTGTTTAATGCAGGAGATAATAATAAGGGATTTATTAAAAATAATAATAAGTGGATTACATGACGCTACAATTGTTTTTGTAGATCTGAAATTGACGACGAAGAATGCATGCATATCTGTATCTGTATCTGTAGTTAACCAACCACCGCTTGCTTCTTTGACCTCCTGCGCCCATATATGCATGCGTGATAGATGCATCTCGCCCGTCTATATAAAATAACAAAATACTCCTCTACTAATTAATAACTTGTTAGTAAAAAATAATACTTCCAGATACTGTCCTCAACTTACTCTCCGCCAGTATAATACTATTCGCATAAAATATAGACCCCCACGATCTCAGTGAGCTTGAGCTTGTGCGTTCGATCTGCCGAGAACAGAATAACCCTTAGATGGTGACTATACGCCACGAGCACAGGTTATTTATTTGGATGTGGAAAAATTAAAAATTCCTGCGGACCCAGCCCAAACTAGACCCGGAGACGAGACGAGACTCCAAGCTGCAGATCGAAACACCATCCCATCTGTTGGTAGTCCTCCTTCGGCAGACAACCATTAGTGAAATAAGGCACTAATGAGTGACTATTCAAAAATAGATAGCGAATCAGATGAGATGAAAAATCACTAAATATAGAGAGTCATTTAAAGAAGTCTATTGAAGACATTTTTCTGTTAGATAATAACTAAATTTAACTTTAGAAACAATTTGTCCAGTCTCTTGGAGATGGTCTGGGATGGAGGGAGTAACTCATAAACTAGATTAATAAGTTCAAGCCACAAAACGCAGAATATTTGTGGACACCAAATGCAATACTTACCTCACTCGACGAGGCCAAGCCGTCAAGGTCAGACTACCCTGACCTGACCGGCATATGTACTGTGTGCGTGCAGCCAATGTCATCACACACACAGTAAAACCATGAACAATTCTCCGCGCTCTCACTATCGTGCAGACCACAGGCCTTTGGGCGAGATAGCACCAATAGTTATTAAATCAAACCAAAGATTAGTCTGCTAAATTTTAGTTCACCAAAATTTTACCCCGTAAAAATATTCATATACACCTACCGTAGTCAATAAGCTGAGTTTGCCCATCTAAAGAACTAGCTGATGTTTGGGTCTATACTAAAATTTATTCCACCTATGTATGTTTGAATGGGCTACAACTAATAGAATGGTTGTTGACCACTGCTCGCCGCGCCACCAATGATCAGTAGAATGGAATTCACAGAGACCTTGAATTAAGAAACCTGTTATATTTTCATAGGAGTCAGAAAACATATTCCTACTTATATTTTCCAAAATGCACGTGCATACAATATTTTGGTACAAGCTATTACTCTTATGTTCTTGTTCACATGTCATATTAGATTTGTTCTAAGTCAGACATTTCTAAATTTGATCCTCCACTTACAAAAGTTTGTATATGTTAACAACAAAAGATTTATGTTTTTAGATTTGCTGTGACAAATACTTCCATAATATAATGTATTTTTTATATGTTGTGAAACTACATGAATATTTTTAAAATAGATATTCAAAGATGGAAATGTTTAACTTAGGATAAAACTATACGACATGTAAAAAAGACCAGAGATGGAATATATTCAGACTGGTGACCGATCCATTTGAATTTAGCGGCCATTTTGATTAGACAATATAGCAACTTATCATACCCTCGGTTGCGGTTTCTTTCGTTCTGATGATCTACTAAGTTTAGTTCGCGATTTTTTTAAAAAAGAAAGAAAGAAAGAACGAAAAACGCTAAGCTTTCGTACGTACAACCGTGACATGCATGATAGCCGCACTAATGGACTTGACTTGGTTTGCCTAGGTCTCTTGGGCCTTAATGCCGTGCGTAATCATGTGAAAAATATCATCATAGGCTTCCTCCTTCAGTACGAAGAGTACATACTAGACTATAACGACATATAATCAGAAATTGGCTCTGATGGATTGAAAGGCTGATAAGCCATAACATGACGATAAGTCAAGTGAAATATGAACAGAAGGATTCTTTGGTTCTCTCCTAATTGATTGACTGGCAGAGCGCCTGACCGCCTGTCCCTTGTTGACACAAGAGAAATACTACTAGTATCTCATTAATTACAACTCCCACAATCAACGTGGAAGTGAGGAACAGAAACCGGTCGGGGACCAAGACCAGAGTTTGAGCCGCAAGAACATCTGAAGATTCCAGCTACAGCACGTAGCAACAAGCGAGTCTCTGTAATCGCTTCAGAGCCCGAGGAATCTCAACCGCTCTTGTCCCCGTCTCCCGTGTACAGTGTACTACTACTACAAGCAACATGTATTGTAGCGACCACAACTCCACAACGGGAGCCGATGCCCTTTTTCAGGTATTCACACAGTGTCGCGCAGCGCAGGCAAAGCACACTGCTGCCCGGTCCTTGCTCCCCTACTCGTGGTTTCTTTTGATGCAAAAATGCCATACTTTACAGGCCTTCCCTCGCAAAAGCAGCAGACTTTCTATATCTAATCTAAATCAAATTGTTTAACGGTTAACTAAGCTTAGTTGTTTTAAGAAATGATTAGCGGAACTTACTATAGAACAATATAAGCCATTATGATTCTAAATCATTATGCTATGAAAATACTACTATATCACACTGTAAATCTAAGAATACTTTTGTATTTTATTTAATATATCATAAATCCTTGTATATATTTATTTATAAAAAATAGCAAACTTAAGATCGTTGTTAGATTTATATTAGTAATAATAAAGTGCGCTCTGATAAGAACTGAGCGTCGGGTCTGCAAAAAGAAGGCGGGGGCAGCCGAGGTCTGAGCCAGGGACCGAAGGAGACAAGCAGCGGGGGGGGGGGGGGGGGGGGGGGGGGTGACCAGAGAGTCCTGGGAATCGGCAGGCAGGCGGTGGCCGGTAGCGCCGCGTCTCAGCGCCGCAGGGAGGGGCAGGACGCGACGGTTTGGTGTGCTTGTCGCATCGGGGTCGGGGTCGTCTTGGCAGCGTGGGGTTGGGGGAGCACGACCGCCACGACCACGAGAACGAGAAGCACAATTGGCGGCCTCGCAGGTGGACGTAGTACGTGGGTCTCAGCCACAACTCTCAGGTCAGGTGCATCGTGCACGCGAGGGAGTCGTGAGTTGTTTTTTCCTATGCTTTGCAGCCTCTGCGCGCCGCAGTGGTAGACGACGTCGCCACATCGATGAGGGCCGGGGTGGGGTGGGGGGCTTTTGTCTTTGTCATGTCCCGTGTGTGTGTGTTGGCAGGCAGGCAGGCAGTACGAACCGGTTCAGAGCTTCCGACGTGCAGCAGCAGGCCAGCAGCAGCCTGAAAAGGGAGAAGGACCTGTCGATGCGCGTGCACAGTAGAGGCGGTGGTGGTGATCAGAACTTCCATCGCTGCTAGTGACTGCTGCTACGCCAGGAGCCCAGAACTGTAGAGATTCCACGCACTGCTGCGGTGCTGCATCTATCGGTGTCTGTTGGAGTGTTGGAGGTGGACACAACACAGGCGGCACATCGTAGAGTAGTTGTGTGTGTGTGGACTGACAGTGTAACACGGCCACGGACCACAGCATAGTAGTAGTGTGTTCAGTGTTCACTCCGTGACAGAGATTCAGAGGGACGTTGTCTGTCCAATCAATCAAACGCACGGTTAGGCGCGACTAGTTTTGCATCGGCATCGTCATCGGCCTACCAATTCTGGTGGAACAGAACAGTCCCCCAAATCGGCCCGTCGTAGAGTAACAACTAACAACAACGCACCCCCGGATTAGCACTAGCATTAGAGATTTAGAGATAAGCTCGTTCAACACACAAAGCCGCACCTACCACTCCCAATTCATCATCCCATGCATGTCCCATCTTCTGGCTAGGCGCCTCCGTCCGATCGGTGACGGCGGCGGCCGAGGCACAGCAAGCAAGCAAGCGCGCGCAAGTGTAGGAGTAGTAGGCGACTCGTCCAACCTGCATGCTACAACTACAACCCGTCTCTGCTGTGCTGCCTGTGATTGTGTTGTGTCTGCAGCGGAGCTAGCGACCAGCCGCCGGGCGACAAGGCCCGGGCCACCTCCTCCCCCTCGGCGTCTTCCGCGCGCGCCGGCGATGGCTGCCTGACGGCTGGCTGACGAGCAGGAGTAGTGTAGCTACCAACCGAAACACCGGTCACCTACTGCATGCTACTCGCACCCCGCGCCGCACCCCCCTCGTTGGCGTTGTTTTTGTCTGTTCCCCGGCGCGGGCCTGCGCGCACGTACGCGCTTGGCAGTCGCCGGCTCGCCTCGATCGCCAGCCCCCGGCGCCCGCTTTTTAAAACTTGACCGCAAGCGTTTAGAGCCGTGCGATGCCAGATGCTCCTCGCTGGGCATTGGTTGAGAACTTCCACCCAGGGTTCAAATCCTGGGTGCGATACTTTATTCTGGATTTATTTTAGGATTTTTCGGCACAACGCATTAAGTGGTAGGCGACGTTTCCGTCGATAGCGAGACGTCTGTGGTCACTTCGTGAACTTCAAGATTTGTCGGCTCAGTCCTTCGAAGGTGCTCATAGGGGTAAGGTTTGCGTGCGTGCGTTCGTAGAGGTGAGTGTACGTACGTGTTGAGTGTCTGCGTTGGACTGTGTATAAAAAAAAAGTACGCCCGCCGTGACTTTATTGGAAAAGGACTGTAGTCAGTGGGAGAGAAGTCGATGGAATTTTGTGCGTAGCTAAATGTTTGGATTTTGTACGTGCGTGCGTGACGGAGGCAATTTTGACCGATGTCCGTACTCTCGCTATACTCTAAGGCAGTGTAGTAAACGTGTTGTTCACATCATAACCCTATATACTGTGCATCGTTAGTGGAAGCTGCAGTTTTTTTTTAACACATAGCAAGCAGACGTAATGGGACCCCAAAAAGGAAATGGAGGAAAAGATTGAGGCAACAAACTGTTACGTACAAAGCAAAGACCGACGAAACTATTCACACAAAAAAAAAAAGAGCAAAGACCGGCGAAATTCTCGAGCCCATGAACGCCCAGGTGCCATAGAATGCGGCCCATTGATCTCAATAAGTCCAAGCCGCACTACAACAAGAACAGAGCTAAAGCCCAAGTGGATAGCCTTTGGAACGTGCGGCCCGATACTATCCGCATCTACGGTACCCATGCACGCGGTTACGAAATCCACTCCCCCCTCCCTCTAAACAAAAGGAAGAAAGAAATCCACTACTCAAGCACTCCTCTCGTCCAAAAAAGTAACAATATTCTAAAAAAGTATTATAGCATTTAATATTTCAATAAAAATATTAATATTTATAATAAATATAAAAATATATACCACGATAAATCAAATGATATATATCATAAGTATTAATATTTTTTTATATAATTAGTTAAACCCAAAATGCTTTAACTAGGTACTATACTTAAAGTATATTCTTTTCTATGTGGTGAGCATAAAATTCACGTCATCTAATAAAGGAGAGAAAAGAAAAAAAAAGTACCCTTTATTCTAAATTACAAGCTGTTTTTGATCTTTTTTTGGTATGATCCATAACAAAAGGATCTATAGTTTAGAACCGAAGGAAGGATAACCTGTACACTTTCTCTCACAAAAGAAAAAAAAAACCCGCACGCTTCTCTCTCGGAAACGGAAAAAAGAATCGCGCACACTTCCTCTTCTCTTCAGATCAGAAAATCAAAAAAGCATGTACGGTTTCGCCCAGCGCCTCTTGGCATTTGCTTTGCTTGCTCTTGAGTCTTGCCCTGCTTGCCCATAGCTCCAACCTAGCTACTTCCACCCCGCACCCATCCCACCACCGGGACGCATCAAGCAGCCGGCGATGGGGTCCGCCTCCGCCCGCGTCGCCACCGCCACCGCGCACCTCGTCGTCGCCGCCGCGCTCCTCCTCATGCTCGCTCGAGGCTGCGAGTCCGTCAGTCTCTGGCTCCCGCCGCCGACCGCCGGAGGAGGGGGCTTTCTCGGCGGCGCGGACCGTTACCTGACTCGGGAGGAGCACTGGATGACCCAAACTCTCGATCACTTCAACCCGACGGTATCTACTGCAAATCGACGTGTTCTCTCCGAATTTATGTTGACTTGAGGGTCGTTCTGTCGTTCGTTAGAACTGCTGGGGAACTTGGGACCATATAGTTTGGGTCCCCTGTCTGGGACTCTAGGTAGCAGAGCACGTTCAATATCTGCTACGAGAACATTCCAAATTAATGAACCTTCAGGCCCGTTTGGATCCCTGGAATTCAATTCATTTTAATAATCATAATTTAGAGACATATTAATTAAGCTAATATGATTGTATATGGATTATACTTGCATATTATTGTTCACTATATGCGAGACATACTTATTTGTTGTATTTCTATCATAGGAGAGGGAGTTTGAACAACATGTTATAAGTTGCAAATAGAAATATAGAATGATGATATATAGAATCAATTTTCATCTCTCACCCTATGAATTTGAGCTAGGCTTAAATGTGAACTTTGGAAAGTGGTGGGATGTCAAATTCCAAGCCAAATAGCTTAATTTATTAAAGTAGATTTCAATTCCTCCAAATGAAGGGATCCAAACGGCCCCTCAGAGATTTGCTGCTGGCACATTATGGTGTACAGCTTTGAATTACTCTATTTTTTTCCACTGTAAATAGAAGATGTCCAAATCTTCCTAGTTTTCGTGAATCATGCTTGGATGACTTCGATGAGTCATCAGACCATTTTACTTGCTCACCTGCATGTCATGTCACCTATAACTACAATGAGGAGAAACCAATGGCTCTTCCTGTATGCGATGTCTAGCAGCGCAATGTAGTACAATTAACAAGTGTTGGATCAGATCATCAGATACCCAGTATTATTATTATCTACTTATTTCTTTTCTAAAGCATGATGTGGGGTCTCTGATCTGTGAAATTTGTGAGTGAGGTTGACTTGCTACACATATTGACTTTTTAGCCCACCTTTCTTACCTATTTTGCATTTTTTATCCAATTGAAACTTTAATTACTCTGAGTTTCTAGTCTGCTGCAAAGCATGGGGTTGTTTTGTAATTCCCTGCCTCTTAGGTGATTCAATTTGAAGTCACAATGTTGTGGAGTTTTGATTGTAACCTCTATTGTTATCTCAGTGGTATTATACTCCAGAAGAAAACAAAGACGTAGTTCATTGTATCCATGGTATGGACGAGGAATTTATATGCTTCTTTTATATGCAGGACCATCGGCAATTCAAACAGCGTTACTATGAATTTCTCGACTACTACCGAGCTCCAAATGGCCCAATCTTCCTCTACATCTGTGGAGAAGCCTCGTGCAATGGAATTGGCAATAACTACTTGGCTGTGAGTTTAATGAGTATACAGACACGCAGGCACAAATTTTTTAGTTCAATGATTGGACACCCTATACTGCTTACTCTAGAAATGATTCGTAATTTAGTAATTCATTTGTATGCAATAACTCCAGCTGTTAGATAACTTATACACGTTGATGGATTATATTATTAGGTGATGGCGAAGAAATTTGGTGCTGCATTGGTTTCTCCTGAGCATCGATACTATGGAAAGAGTTCTCCTTTCAACAGTTTGACAACAGAAAATCTACAGTTCTTGTCATCAAAGCAGGCTTTATTTGATCTTGCTGTTTTCCGCCAATATTATCAGGTGTTCCATGTGCATATGTGATTATATTATTTGTCAGTGTCCAAATGTGTAGACCCTTGTTCTGAGCTTTGATTTCTGTCATTTGTAGGAAACCTTAAATTCTAAGTATAATCGCTCCGGGGCAGACAGTTCTTGGTTTGTTTTTGGAGGGTCATACGCTGGAGCACTCAGTGCTTGGTTCAGGTTGAAGTTTCCTCACTTGACATGCGGAAGCCTTGCAAGTTCAGGAGTCGTTCTTGCTGTATACAACTTCACTGATTTTGACAAACAGGTTGATGCAGGAGTAGATCTTGATTTATGCATTAAACATTAAAACACTTCAGTCTGCACCTAAACTCCTGAAGTTCTACTTCTGTGTATGATTTTACATCTCTGTAGATTGGGATCTCTGCTGGTCCGGAATGCAAGGCAGCACTTCAAGAAATAACAAGACTTGTTGATGGACAGCTTCAGTCTGATCGCAACTCAGTTAAGGAGCTGTTTGGAGCACCAAAGGTATTCATTTGTGATATAAAGTGATTTTTTCAGTTAATACAGCTTTGCAATCATATGTAGTTTGCAACTGCATTCTTTTAATTTCATGATCTTACATATTGTGTTGATGGTTTTGGTATGCATGAAGAGGACAATGCTAATTTGAAGAGAAATATAGTGGTGGTGCTTAAAAGAGAGTGCATTTACAATATAGAAGCAAATCTCCATCTCTTTTCTTCTTTATACATCATATCATATAAGGGCTTGAAGTCTAAGCATTTCTACACTGTTGTTAGTGGCCACCAGTGAACAGTCCTTAGAAGAATTGTATGTTATGAAAGCCAGACATCTCCTTTTCTGATGTGTCCAACTTATTGATCCTACCAATGCTTCTCTTTGGCCTAAGCTTTTCTTGTATTTAAGTGTAAGCTATTTCTCATATATGAATCTGGAAAACATGCTTAAACTTATAGGTTTGCACCAATGACAGCTCTTGGGTTCATGCATTTATTTGTATATACTTGCAGTTAGAAAATGATGGTGACTTCCTCTACTTACTGGCGGATGCTGCTGCTATTGCGGTATGATCCATCTACATCTATTTTTGACCTCATTGTTTGTTGAAAGAAGTGCTCATTGAGAGCCTATACCATTTGCAGTTCCAATATGGTAATCCTGATGTCTTGTGCTCCCCACTAGCTGAAGCAAAGAAGAATGGGACAGACTTGGTGGTAAGTAGTGTGTTATTTGAAAGCAGGATTAAAAGGGAAGCATTTTTCAAGAATCATGTGATTACTAAACTTGCTAAAATTTCTGTTTTCTAAAGATGCTTATTGTAAGTAAGCACATGATAATTCATTGTGGACCTTGATTTTTATTTCAGTTCTAGTAAATCTAGTATGCTCTAACAACTGTTGTTATGCAGGAAACTTTTGCTAGTTACGTGAAAGATTATTACATTGGAAAATTTGGGGCATCAGTAGCATCATATGATCAGCAGTTTTTGAAGAACACAACTCCTGCTGAATCCTGTAAGTGCCAACCCTGATGTTCAATTTTACCAAATATCATGATTCAAGAGTTAGAATGAAACTATGTGCATGGCTGTTGTTAATGTTATCTGAACATTGTTTCTATTTTATTGACCATGCATTTGACTATTGATTCTATTTAGCATATAGGCTATGGTGGTACCAAGTTTGCAGTGAGGTTGCATATTTCCAGGTGGCACCAAAAAATGATAGTGTTCGTTCCCCAAAGATTGACGCAAGGTGAGTAGGGATACTATGCTCAGTCACACCTATTGTCTCTACCAAAGTATCCTTTACTTATCCTTTTTCTTATTTCTACTACAAAACTGCACTAACCACTATCAAATCTTAAGATGGGCACTTCCACCATCGACTATATGAAAGTTGTCTCTTTTTTTTTCTTTTTTTGAAGAAAAGTTATCTCGGTCTATCAACAAGGATCTTCTGTAATTTTATTTTGATTGCATTTCTAAACCAACCTTGTATTCATTTGCATCCTTGTGTTTGCAATTGTTTCTAGGTACCATTTGGACTTGTGCAGAAATGTTTTTGGCGAAGGAGTCTACCCTGATGTCTTCATGACAAACTTATACTATGGAGGCACAGGGATTGCAGGTATGGCCTTTGAATCCTCTGAATTATTCGCTTAAGTCCTTGAGTTATCTTAACTTTATGTCATTTTGCTTTCCTTTACCTTGAAAATTTGAGTCATCTCTTCCTTTGGAAAAAAATAAAATAATGAGGATTTATCATGATTTATTTTTGACGTTTCCACTACTAGTTTTACGGGATAGTACTATCAGTGTGTCAGTAACATATCAGTTTTGTGAGGTCTGGGTGCTCCAGATGCACAACAGGCAGATACGTGACTATGTGAGGTCAGGATCAATGGACACTTGTAGTCGTAGAGGAACAACAAAAGAGTTGAGTGGCTTTTATATCTGCAGTGCTAATGACCAGCTTTTTTGCTACGCTAGAAACTTTGCGTTGTATGATCTTTAAATCGATATTTTGGATATCCAATTGTGTGCAATGGTGTGGGCACAATACTTCAGATTACAGTGTGACTTCCATAGTAGGGTACCTACTGGTAAGAAAATCAAGCATTTGAAATTATTAATTCACATGCCTGCAGGTTCTAAAATTGTTTTTGCAAATGGATCTCAAGACCCATGGCGACATGCTTCTAAGCAGAAATCGTCAGAAGAATGTGAGCATTTTTAGTCCTACATGTTTACTTCGTCACCATTTCCCTGTTTCATACATATACACATACACTATAATACAATATTTTTCTTCGATATAAAAGCGGTAAACGTTTCTTTTTCTAATGCTACTATATGCTTATGAAAGTTCTGCTATGCATGCAGTGCCATCATATATAATTGAGTGCAAGAACTGCGGACATTGTAGTGATCTCTCTGGATGCCCTCAAGCTCCTTCAAACATTGAAGGTAGATCCATCATTCAAACTTTTGCTGAAACTATGCTTGACATGATAGCGCAGGGGGCCTTTGAATTTGCTAATTATAATTTTCAGCTTTCATTGTGTCATCAAGGATTCAGTAGCTTTAGTCCCCTAGATTGTATAATTTGCAAGTGACCCCAATTTCGAGTTGTTTGTATTCTGTCCTCCAGGCGATTCATCCAAGTGCTCACCTCCGGAAGCTCTGAACAAAGTAAGGAAGCAGATTGTTGATCACATTGACCTGTGGTTATCAGAATGCCAAGAGCAAGGTCAGTTTGGTCTGTCTGTCTCTTCTACCACTGAATTATAGTGGTTTGAATTATCCTCGATATTTTTTTTGAGCTTTCAGGAGGTGATAACTCCCACCTGATTTTATTGATTCATAGCTTTTGGGGACAGATTACATTGAGGTTTACAGGAAGTTTGACAAAAGGAAAATTATCCTCGAGATTAGCTATCTAATGCCTACCATTGGCTCTGATCCTTTGCACTATCGGAGGGCTGTGATGACTGCCAGCTACGCCAACCTCCAATTCAATCCAGTTTTGAACTAACATTGTTGCTCTATCTGCATTTCAGGACATGACAAGGAGCCATCACTGGGAAGCAGATGGAGCATAGCTACTATTTGATCAATCTGTGAAGCTACAAGCATGTGCTAGCTGCTAGACCTAGGCAACTATGCCTCCTTTTCTTGCAGTACTGTGGTAGGAGTATATCCACCGGTGGCTAATAAATAAATCAGGCAGTTCTCGGTCTCTCAGCATCTTGGGATGCTTTGCTTGCGGGTGCTCGGACGTGAGAAATGCCACCGTTTTGGGCTCGGTCCGCTCGGACACGATGACATCGTATTTAGACAAGGGCACATTTGGAACGAAGAAATTTAATAAGAATTGCTTAGGAATTTTACATGAATCAGTTTATTTTTATAAGAAAAATGTAGGAACGAGAATTTTTTCCTGCATTCCAAACAGGATCTAATTAGGAGTATTTGATAAAAAATTACAAACCTATTTGTAAAATAGAGACTAATTTGTGAGACTAATCTATTAAGCTTAATTATTCTATAATTTAATAATATGATGCTACAGTAAATATGTGCTAATTATATATTGTCTTGTAAATTAGTTATGATTTATTTGTGTAATTAGTTTTATAATTAGATTATATCGACAGCTACTTAAAATTAAAATTTAGGAGCTGTTCCAAACACTCATCATTCGTGAGCACTGTTCATTGCGCTGCAGACCGCAGTGACCACTGACCACTGAGCAGGTACAGTACCTAATGTACGACGAAAGCTGACACTTTTCGTGAAAAAAGTTCTCCACGAGAATACCAGTGAAAATGGTCCACGAGGCAATCAATTTCTAGTGCTTGTTTTTTAAACCTCGGTGATTCCATCTGCAGTGCCCATCCTGCTAGCTCGCACAGTTCAAGGCAACGTGCAATCTGCGCCATCAGCAAGCCGCTATCGGAGCGGCGGTCCCGTCAGGCTCAGGCCGTCACGCAGCACAAAAGCCCAGCCCAAAGGGAGAAAATTGTAATTATAGGACTCTAAATAATAGGCTTTGTTATTATAGGACTCCAAACGTCAACATTGCTAAAACGACTCCTCAAACAATTACACTTTGTTATACATGATATTTGGTCTTTTTGATCTATTTTCTCAATTAAAATATATGTATTTTGCCATGAGGTGACTGTATTGTCCTTAACCTCGATTACTCTTTGGAGGACATGTGCGGGGGCTCAAAGGCTGGCTTTCTGGTGCCTGCTGCCGCACGGTGGCTGGCAGGCGGCTTCCTTGTTTCTACTTTTCTGCCTGCTGCCGCTGCTTGCTGCATGCTCCAAGCTGCCTGGGCTGGCAGGGTGGCTGGCTGCCGCCGCCGTCTTGGCAGGATGCCGCCGCCGCTGATCATATAAAATTGGGAAAAAAAAATACAGTGCTAGCACGACCAGGGCTGCCAAGGCCCCTGCCGTCGCGGGCAGCGCACCCAGCCCACCAGGCGCGCGGCGCGGCCAAGGCTGGCACGCCCCATGCCGGCACGGGCAGCGCGTCCAGGCCAGCAGGCGTCACGGCCAGGGCGCCCCAAGCCCCCAGCCACCGCGGCCATGTGCTCCCAGTCGCCGCGGCCAGGCCGGGCTGCCATGCCGGCGCGTTGAGGCAGCTTCCCCCGACATGGCGATCGGCCGGCTGTCGGGATCAGGAGAGCTCGCGGTTAGGTGTACGAGAAGATGAAACGTCGGGTTTCTCATTTGATGGATGATAATAAGGACTGAAGGGCAAAAGGGTTCCTTCGCCTAACAAATACATGTATTTAGTTGTGTTTAACTGAGAAAATAGATTAAATGTCAGTATAACAAAGTGCAATTATTTCAAGAGCCGTTTTAGCGAAGTCGACGTTTGAAGTCCTATAATAACGAAGCCTCATTGTTTCGAGTCCTATAATTGCAATTTTCTCGCCCAAAGGGGTTTTGGTCACCATCCACAGGACTGGAACGGAACGGGAGAGAATTTTCAGCCGGAGAGTCGGAGACCGGTGATGATGGGGTCTCGCGCTCGCATCGTCCCCCTGCTCCTCGCCTTCCTCTTCGCGCGCGCCGGCGCCGCCGCGCCCGCCGGCAGCAGGCACCTTACGAAGACCGAGCGGTGGATGAGCCAGCGGCTTGACCACTTCTCCCCCACTGTGAGTCAACTCCCTCCCTGTCTCCCTGGCCCTGGCCTGTCACGCACGCACTCATGGCCGTGCCTACTGGTACTGGGGGAGAGGATTCTTGTTTGAGCGCCTTTGCTCACGCCGGCCACGGTTTTGCAGGACCACCGGCAATTCAAGCAGCGCTACTTCGAGTTCCTCGACTACCACCGCGCCCCCGGCGGCCCGGTCTTCCTGCGCATCTGCGGCGAGTCCGCCTGCAACGGCATCCCCAATGACTACCTGGCCGTCAGTTACTCTCACACTGTCACATACACCTGGACTGCTGGACACTGCTTCCCCGTACTCATCAGTCACAACCGCCTGGTCCATGTGTGCTCAGGTGCTCGCCAAGAAGTTCGGCGCCGCGGTGGTGACGCCGGAGCACCGGTACTACGGCAAGAGCTCTCCCTTCAAGCAGCTGACCACCGAGAACCTGAGGTTCCTGTCCTCAAAGCAGGCCCTGTTCGACTTGGCCGTCTTCCGGCAGTACTATCAGGTTGCATCGACATTATTATTGTGTTGCTTGCCTGATTCACCACCTAGTGCTTTTCAAGTACTGTAATAATCGTGAGCTTTTCTCTGTTTTTCCTTTTTTTTTCCCTTCAGGAATCTTTGAATGACCGGTACAACCGGTCAGGTGTTGACAACCCCTGGTTCGTCATCGGGATCTCCTACGCTGGCGCTCTCAGCGCCTGGTTCAGGCTCAAGTTCCCCCATTTGACATGTGGGAGCCTCGCGAGCTCAGGGGTGGTCCTTGCAGTGTACAACTACACCGACTTTGACAAACAGGTTGATAGTACGGGCATAGGTGGAGATGCCACATACTCAGTATTAAATTCTGTCTGCTTTATTTATGTACGTACTTCTACCCAATTCAGGTCTCCTTTATTATGTAGGTTGGAGAGTCAGCTGGCCCTGCGTGCAAAGCTATCCTTCAGGAAATAACTGAACTTGTTGATGAACGGGTCCGGTCGGACAGTCACTCGGTGAAGGCTCTATTTGGAGCACAGACGGTAAATGTTTATTATTGTGTATAACAAGTGGATGATGCCAATTTCACATACTTCAACTCTGATAGTCTGATGATATATTTTACTCTGCGTGCAGTTGAAAAATGATGGTGACTTCCTCTTCTTCCTGGCAGATGCTGCAGCTATAACGGTATTTCTATATGTTGCTTCTGTTGAAAAGTATCTTTTGTGGGTGTTTGAGAGCCAATGCTATTTTGCAGTTCCAATATGGGAATCCAGATGCCTTGTGCCCTCCACTAATAAAGGCAAAGAAGAACAGGAAAAACTTGGTGGTACATGTCCCTTCTTCTATAATTGTACTTGATATCTTCTGTAATATCTTGCTGGAGTGAGCAAAGAAGTAACTACATACATTAATATTTTATATACAAATTGCCTCACTAGTTCAATGCCCCAGTTGTGCCACAAGGAAATAAGAGGAATAGGCAAACTACTTTAATCTATGGAGATGGAAAACAGTTATGCTTGAGTGAAAGTTCTGCAGGCAAACCTGTCGATGGATGACCAAACACATTATATATTTGTTTGCTATTATTTCTTCCCCAATCCCCCTTTAGAACTTCCTTTTTGATCTTCCATTTACTGGTTTTGCAGGAAGCATATGCTCATTTTGTGAAAGATTATTACATTAAAGAAATGGAGACACCGCCATCTTCGTATGATCGAGAATATTTGAAGGAAACCACTCCAGATGATTCTAGTAAGTGATGTTCTGCTTGTTTTCTTGGACAAAAAATAGAAACTGTGCTTTCATCTAAAAGTGAGTGAACACGATAGCAACTCTTGTTTGCTATTCAAATCTACATACCTGCAGGTACTTATTCACGTTACAATTTCTTTTAGGTTCTAGGCTCTGGTGGTTCCAAGTTTGCAGTGAGGTTGCCTACTTTCAAGTGGCACCCAAAAATGATAGCGTTCGTTCTGCAAGGATCAATACAAAGTAATATCTCCTATCCTTCTTCTGTGTGTGTTGACTTTTGACATATCTATCAAGTTTTACATGTCCTGATATTCTAAACTGTGTTACAATAACTTTACAGTTTTACATGTCTAGATCATAGTATAGGCTCTATTTGGATGCACCCAACTAAAGTTTAGCTAGCTAAATTCCAAAGCTAAACTTTAGCCAGCTAAAATTTCTCCCAGCTAAACTTGAGCTGGGTTGTTTGGATGCTCCAGTTAGTAGACTCAACTAAACTTTAGCTGGGTTGAAATAGCTAAACTTAACTAAATTTTAGCTGGTCTTTTAGCTGGACCATTCGGATGCCTAGCAGCTAAATTTAGCCTAAAGTTTAGTTGGTGCATCCAAACAGGCCCTATATTTGATTGGAGTAGCACGATCATAATGACTAGTATGTACTTTTCTTTAGTCATCTAATTGCAATATACTATATATGGAGACCTTACAAGTTTTGAACTTCCAGGTACCATTTGGACCTATGCAGAAATGTTTTTGGGGAAGGTGTTTATCCTGATGTATTCATGACGAACTTGTATTATGGAGGCACAGGAATTGCTGGTTCGTCTCTCTAGCTAGCTTTGATTATCTGGTGTGACATCAAAGTGACCACGAGAAGCTCTTTCGACTTTGCAATCTAGTTGTCTTTTCTCTGATGCTTCGTCAAATATGTACAGCTTCAAAAATTGTGTTTACAAATGGCTCCCAAGATCCATGGCGTCATGCCTCCAAGCAGAAATCGTCGAAAGACAGTGAGTCCTCCAGACTCTTTATGGTGTTCATTGTTCCGTATCCGTTAGCCATGCAAATCTGAACGACTCATTTTGCGCTGTGTAAGTACTTTTCTTTAGATAGCTGGTTTTGTGTACTGATAGATGTTCCACGACACATGCAGTGCCATCGTACCTAATGAAATGCAGAAATTGCGGACATGGAACTGATTTGAGGGGCTGTCCGCAATTGCCTTTCAGGGTTGAAGGTAATTTGGAAGAAAAAAAACGTTCCATAAAGCTTTGTTGTGATTGCAATACAATACTGACCTCGATCACCAGAATAATACAATAATCTGCTTTCTTTCTGTCTACTACAGTGTAGGAGTAATATAGTATTAGTGTTGGCAGAGTAGTTTACATGAGTTTTACTTAACCTCTTGATTTATCACCCAGTTTAGATGAGAATGCTCACTCATTATGTACTGATCAGGGGACTCTTCAAACTGCTCATCTCCCGCAGCAGTCAATACAGTAAGAGAGAGGATCGCCAAGCACATTGACCTGTGGTTGTCGCAATGCAATAAACCATCAGTAGGGTATGGGTCTACGCCTCTCTTGCTATATTCTGGTGGGGTTGCAGTCCATCTAAGGTCTTTTTGGATGTTGTCGGATCATCTCAATCCAACAACATCCAAATAAGGCTTAGTAACTTGTGAATTATGATCCTGTGCTGCTCTTTTCTATTGACGCAGGGCCTGGTAACCGCGGATTAGCGTTTGCTCCACTGGGAAAGATTGGAAAGAGATTTGGATGCCCAGGAGTAAGCTTGTTGGAAAGTACTCCGTACATAGCTGCCTCGGACTACGACTATGTATTTTCAAAGCAAATATTTTCTAGGTGGTGGAATAAAACAATAACGCAGCTTGGCAGGTTCGATATCATGCATGTGGCCGATTTTGGAATGCAGATGACAGGACATATAGGATCTACTAGTCCGTAGTTAGGAATCATGAAGGAGTAGCGCATAATTCCCTGCCGTATGCCATTCTTGACGCCGTAGGCCCGTAGCTCACATTTCCACAAGAAAAATGAGCACGCAATCCTTATGTCCCTGTCGCACGCTGTGAATTATTTTGTATTAGGGTCCGTTCAGTTGCGTTGGATTAGACAACCATTCCAGTTTATCTAGATTTATATAAATTTGTGAACCATTTCAACCAGAAATCTTTCCAGGGGTTCAATCCAAGCGAACCGAACGAGCCCTCGATAAGATTCAGTGTGAACATGTTCACACACAAAAAAAAAAAGATTCAGCGTGAACAGGAATGAACTAGAGTTGGATGCCATGTGCATATTAATAAGTAGCATGGACGACACAAGACATTTCGCTTTTACAATTATTTCCATAGGGAGTGAAAAAATGAAATGGACTGATCTTTACTAGTCCATTAATCCACTACCAAAATCTAAAAGTTTAACCAGTGAGAAAAAATTCTTCTAGTGTTTCAGTATTTGGACCGGAATGACACAACCACGTAAGTTTTGGGACCACTGGTGCACTTTGGATGCCATGTGAATATTAATAAGTAGCATGGACGACGAGACATTTCGCTTTTACAATTATTTCCATAGGGGGCCGAAAAAATGAAATGGACTGATCTTTACTAGTCCATTAATCCACTACCAGAATCTAAAAGTTTAACTAGTGAGATAAAATTCTTCTAGTGTTTCAGTATTCGGACCGGAATGACATAACCACGTAAGTTTTGGGATCACTGGTGCACTTTACTCTAAAAGATACTATTATATCATCTTTCGTAGTAGCGGATAATTTAAATGTAAACACAGGGCTGCTTTGCATTATGTTTTCATAATAACAGCTGGAAAAGGTGGTTAATTTAGATACTATGGGTTATTTAAAAATATCTTTTATAATGAGATATGTGAGTAATTTATTGGTCATAATGACGGAGGTGCATAATTTATATATAAATTTTGGGGTTTATTCTAGATTATATTTCCTAAAGGAAGATGTGGTTACTTTAGATACAAAACTAAGGGTTATTTTCAAAGTTCAAAAGGGCGACGCCTTGGGCGCGACTAGCCGGGAGGCGAAGGGTTCCCGCCTAGCCTATGGGGGTAGGCGGAGGTCCAGGCACAGGCGGTGATTTGGCAGGCGCGGATGCGCGAGCACGGGAATATTTCCCGCACGGATACGGACGCCGCGGCCATGCGCGCGCGCATCTTGCTTTGGCCGCGCGAAAACAAGCGGGAAGGCGGGAAGGATAAGAGGGAGAGGAAGCACTTCTCGCCGGACGACCTCCTCCCTGTTAGACGCGCTCCTCCCTACCGGTCGTGCTCATCCCCGCCGGCGCACCCCTCCCGCGGTCCTGCATGGAAGCTCCTCCCCGCTGGCGCACCATTCCCGCCAACATGAGCTTGACGGTTGCTCCCCTCCCCTTCCCTCCCCCGCTGGCTGCTCCCCTCACCTGCTCGAAGCTCACCTGCCTTCCCCTGCTCGCCTAGAAAAACGCCTAAGAACGCTTAGGCGAGCCTAGGCGAGCCTAGCGCCTAGGCGAGCCTAGGCTAGCCTAGTCGCTGGGCTGAGAGTGAGCGCCTAGAAAGCGCCTAGCGCCTTCTTAAACTTTGGTTATTTTAAATTGTCTTTCATAATGGTATATGTGGGTGATTTAGATGCAAGTTTTTGGGTTATAAATTATCTTTCATAAATGATAGAGTTGGGTAATTTTATATACAAATTTAGGGGGTTTTAGTTATCTTTCATAAATGGCAAATGTGGTTAATTTATGCAAAAAAAAATTGAAGGTGTTATTAAATTATCTTTCAGCATTGATGGGTAACTTAGATGTAATTTGAGGGGGTTATTTTAAATTATTTTTCACAATGACAAATGTGAGTGGTTTATATAGAAATTTAGGTAGTTATTTTGCATTATCTTTCATAACGACAAAAGTGATTTAATTTAGATGCAAAGTTATTGGTTACTTAAGTATTCTTTATAATGGTAGAGGTGGTTCTTTTTATAAAACATAATAGATCCAATGGTTATTATTGATGATGAGGATTATAGTCTACCAAATTAAATGCAAAATCTTTTTTCTAGCATGTTTGGTGAAAGTTAATTAACATAAAGGCTGTGTTGGAGCCTCTAATTAGTAATTTTACTCCCTTTGATCTAGTTTATAAGGTATTCCATGTATGTAACACTCAAACTTTATAAATTTTAACCAATAATTTGGTCGACATTTTTTAACTACTGTGATACAGACTTGATGCTATTAGATTTGTAATCAAATGTACTATCCATTAATCATAAAATTATGGTTATAAACCATACAATATAACACAAATAAGTCACCAAAGTACAATTTAGGGGACCACGCCATTGTCAGACTACGCTTTATAAAATGGAGCCCCTTTACAATGGTTGGAAATGCTTTCCAACGCTTTGTGATGCTTTCAAAAAATGACAACGTATGCTATGAAAACCAGGTTCCCGTGAAAACTATGGAAATTCACACGTGGATCGCTGGATCTAAATCCGATGATATGGCTAATGGTGGAAGAAATTAGCAATTAACCCCTCCCACTGCATCCACATCTAATCACTCGGCGTGGATGAGTGAGAGGGGTTAATTGCTAATCTCTCCCATCATTGGATTTAGATCCAGCGATCCACGTGCAAGCATATTTCCACGGGAACTGGTTTCATAGTTTACGTTCCCCCACAAAATAATTATATTAGCTGATTTAATTCGTTCAAGGGCAATACGGTCATTGCACCTCGCACCCAATTCCCCATCCCCGCCCGACGCCCCTGACCCCCATGGCGAAGCCCGACGCCCTGACCCCAGGCGGCCGCCGGCTCGCTGTCTCCGTCTCCCTAGCTTGGCCGCGCCCACCTCCAGATCCCACGGCCGCCCTAGCTTGGCCACGCCCAAACCGCACGCACCCACGCGACGCAAGGCTGCTCTCTCCCTTGACCTTGCCACCGCCGCCGTCACCGCCCTCCTCTCTCCGTCGCTCTAGCCGCCGCCGCCACAACTGCCCTCGCCCTCGCTAGTCGCGGCGGCCGCCGCAGCGCCATTCACGCGGACCTCTAGACTCCGTCGTGGCTGCCGACGTTCTCTACATTGGGCCCTCAACCCTGTGCTGCGGTTCCCGATGCCCTCCCCGTCGTCCTCGGCCTCCGCCGCGGCCATCGACATCCTCGGCATCAGGATCCCCGCCATCCGCCGCCACGGCTGACGGTGTCCTCCGCATCGCATCAGGACCCCTGCCTCCACCGACACTGCCCTATCGCCTCCTCCAATCCAGGTATAATCTATGCACTTCCCAGTAGCACCTCCATACACGCTTCCGTTGTTGCCCCATCTCTAACAAGATCAACATCCAATTAGCTGCTGCCTCAACTATGGTAATGTGACGTCTTCCGGATGCAATTTGTTCTAGGATTATGGATCTAGAGGATTCTTGTTCTAATTGATTAGAAACTCGTGTATCTTAAAAATGTTTTATTTCTGTTTAGTTAATTTCCTAGATCTTTAATATGCATCCGTTTAATTGATTAATGCTTCCTTATTTTAGGCAAATAGTTAATTGTAGTTAATATTAGACTGAGGTATACAAAAATTATTATGAATTCTTTTTAATGCTTAGTTATGATCCAATTTCTTTTAGGTTGTCATGCCTTTTTTTATCAAAGTTGTCATGCATTTTGGTTATATTGATTGCAGCTAGCAGATGGAGTAATTAATTTGCTGAAGAATTAATTGTTTGGAGTGGGGAGGATTACTAAAGTTGCAATCTTTAGTTAGTATTTTTTTTGGAAAAAATATGCATATGAGTGCCGCTAAATTTTATATTGTTACAAAGCTAAAAATTAGTTCTTAGTTCATAGTTCAGTGACCTTTCAAACTACAATAGAACTTTTAGAATTTATATTGGTTAAGATGCATCTTATTGGCTACAGGTTGATGGCTGACTTTCCTTGAGGTTTCTTTAATTTTGTAGCATGATTGGATAACCTTAATTGGTGAGATTTTGAATAATCTAGGACCACCGTTGGGCAACTGCTAACACATACAGAGTACTTGCTAGATGTAAATTCTTAATTGGACTTTTCAGCAAACATGTGCCATGCTGATTAGTGATTATATGATGAACTGGAAGCTTCCTGCGGTTGCATGCTCTTGTTAATTGACTGTACTGAGTGTTAATTAGTGGTGTTTCTAAATGTTTTTATGTTCATTGGTTTCATTACTGATAGCTCCATTTGAAGTGATCCATTTCAGTTTACTTGAAAATATAATAATACAAGTTTTTTTTCCAGATTTGCTTACATTGCAGGGAGCGGGGCCATAGTCTGAAGAACTGCCCTGAGAAAAGTGAGGAAAATTTGAAGAATTTTTGCTATAACTGTGGTGAATCTGGACATTCATTACTTGATTTGTTTTGGTTTTTATTAATTTGAGCATCCTTCCGTGTGAATCTCAACTCCATACTATTTTCAGGATGGTGGTTGTAATATATGTGGAGAAGTTACCCACCTGGCCAGTGTCCTAATAAAGGAAAACAAGATTTGATATCCTCCAGAGATGATGGTAAGCGGACCAAACAACTACTTAACATATCTTTGCAATATGAGAATTGATTTTTTACACATTATATCAATTTGGAGGATGAACCAGCACATGAAATGTTCTTGTGATTGATCTATATTTTCAACCTGCCTATTGTTATTGTCCAGTCTCTGCAGAAAGCAGACAAGTGTTTCACAGTATTTTAATGGTTTATACGAATATGGACCATATTCTTTGTCTGGTATATTTGAAAATTGAAAAAAAATTACCATACCTGTGGAAAGATGATTCAGGAAAGATAAATATAATTAATTTGTTCTTAAGAGGTATACTTTATTTTCTGTTTTTTTGTTAGAGAACTTAATTTTGGATAGCAAATCTGTATCTGTAGCACACTGTTAGGATGGATGGAATTTGAAATTTATTTGTTAAATGAATGATGGTTGGCTGAAATAAATTCTAATTTGTTGTGGTACATTGAGATGGCCATTAAGCTCACTTTCTGTAGCTTGCCTTAGTTGGTGTCTTTGCTAGAGTTACTAGCTTTCTCTGATTATGAAAGTCAAGCTATATATACTGAGTTTGGGTATTCATTATATTATTTCACAGATAATATGATTGTCTAAATTCTCAAATGATGTAGCCTGCCTAGTGCCTGCTGCATTTATCTTCCAGTTTTGGGACTAAAATTTATTCTGTGGCATAGCTAAGCAGTTTCAGAAGAACTCTCATGATCTTCTGAATTCAACTAGCTTTGTATATTTTTGGATGCTTTTTTATAAATACCCACTTGTGGAGAATGGGTGCACAGAAAAAAAAAACAATTATAACCAAAGCACAGAACCGGCGTATGGGTTTCTTGTAGTAGTATATTCTGCTACTTTGCCATGGTTGTATATTCTGCTACTGCTTGTGTTTCATTTGTAATGATTAGCTTAAAGTAGCAGGAAAACTTTTGTGAACATATACACTAATTTCATTGGAATTTCAAAAGGGGCAATAGAAATCGATAATGATTTGCATTTGATGATGACATGACATGCCTGTGCACTGGCTGATTGGTGGTGCTTTGACCTTGCAGACTCCAGGGAGCTCTGTCGCCCTCATTTGGTTAACGGAGATGCCAAAGGATGTCGCAGTGCCATCCAGGACCATACAGAGGCTGTGGTGATGCCGGATGGTTGGAATCCTGCTATACCAGGAAGCTGACATGCTCTTCGCGGCGCCACACAGGTGGTTGGCCATGGTGGTGAATCCTGGTGACCTTTGCTTGCAGCATCCTTTGCTTCCAGTCACTCATTCTTGATTCATTCCTGGGTCTGAGTTGGTTGTCGATTTCCGGATTTCGCGTTGTATTTGCAATGGTGCTGCTGAGTAGATATATATATATATATGATCTTGAGCAGCTGTCATTTCGTCTGTTTTGACTTTTGAGGACATGCTGAGCTTGTAGGCATCAGTTATTTTTCACGCTTGATTTACTTCAGTCTGATGTACATTCAGATAGGTGTAGCTTCTTGAGTTCCACACATGTCAACATGTGTTTATACATAGGAAGGAAGAACAATTCATCGATTATTTCATCACCTGTTTAGAACTTTATATACAAGGAAAAAAGAAACTAATCTCGGTTTTGGACCCTAGGGGCCGCCGCCGTGAGTCACGGAGCCGAGGTAACACACGTCAACGCCATAGGTTATGGCGCCGAGCTAGTCGACCAGATCCAGCTCGGACGCTGATGGCGCCGTAGATCATGGTGCCGAGCTCGGCGCCACATATCACGGCGTCGAGTTGTTAGTCTATAAATATGGGCGAACAAAACAAGTACTATTGTTTCTAGTAATACACAACTTTGTCATTGTAGTTCAGTTGGTCAAGGTAGTAGTTGTTGAGCCTAAGGTTTTGTGCTCAAATCAATAAAAATGCACAATTTTCACTACTTTATTTATAAAAATATAAAATACACATCATATAAAAATATTACTTGCTTATAAATAAATCAATCCATAATTGTAAACAAATGTATTCTATAAAAAATATTGCTTAAAACATAGCAAAATTTATCAATATTCAAGTTTGAACCTAAGACTTAAGGCTTAACAAGTAATGCCTTGACCAACTAAACTACAATGACTACGTTGTGTATTAGTAGAAACAATAATACTTATTCTGTTCCTAAGGCCCAGATATATAGGCTAACAACTCGGCGTCATGATCTACGACGCCGAGCCTCCAACCACATCAGCGTCCGAGCTGGATCTTGTCGACCAGCTCGGCGCTGTAATCTATGGCGTTGACGTGTGTTACCTCGGCGCCGTGACTTACGGCGCTGACCCCGGGTCCAAAATCGAGATTAGTTTTTCAGGGGTACAAATGTGAATATTGTTAAAAAAAAGAGGCCAATTCGTGAAAATTTGGGCCCAACAATACATTTTGGATCCATAAGCCTTCCATAGAAATTGTAAACACTTTTAATAAATTAAAGTGGGAATATACATAAGATGTGTATGAGGTACGCCAGCCTCATGTTAGGCCTATTGGTCTAAAATTGAATTTGCAAACCAAATCTAAGCAATATAGTTCGTTTTCACTTTCTTATCAGGTTGTCACGAGCATTTGCCCCCCTCTTGTCTCGCCTCGTGGGCTTATATGGGCCCTTCGATTATCATGAAGATTTACCTCCATAATTATAGGTTAGCATTAGCTCTTTTCTAATGATCATCGTGCTCTAACTTTGGGAGAAGGTGGCTGGCGAGCATTTCGTTTCACAATTATAGAATCGAATAATTCACCTCCTCTCTTTAAATACACCCGCATCCTATAAAGTTATAGGACTCATCACGATCTATAATATTTTGAGCATTTCTCCAGTGCAGTTCATTTTTATCATTAATAAAATTCAAACAGCTTCACTCGGGTCTATTTAAAAATTTCATTTTATTGCAACTAATTGAACACCTGTCATAGTTCAATGGATAATCTTTTACTCCTAGAAGTGGAGAGGCCAGGTTCGATTCATGCGCGGGGTACTTTATTTTTGTCTAGTTGTTTTGCTCGAATAATACTAGTCAAAATATTTTTTTTATTGTAAAATTACTGTTTTACCCTTGATTCCATAAAATAATTTCGAAAATTAAATTACCATCCGCAATGATCCCAAAGGCGTCGGAAAGCGTTGTGATGTATACAGGCCCACCAATCATAGACACAGCGAAAGGCATTGGGAGGCGTTATCGCAGAGGCGTCTCAACGTCTTTGTGTTTCTGACCGTCGGATCGGACGTCGTGAGCCGTCGAAATTCCTCTCAACCATAGTAAAAAATTTCGGATAAAGTGAACCAGGGGGAACAATAAGATGGTAAGATAGTGTTAGCAAAACAACATATATGAACTTCGTATTTGACCTTTTGATTCAGAGTCTAATTGATACAAGAGCTAATTTCTAGCTAACTACTCCCTCCATCCCAAATTATAAAATTATAATAGTTATTTTTCATCATAAATGTTATTATATTGTCATATAAGTTTGGTCAAACTTAAGATATTTTGACTATCCAAGATTCTTGAGATGTCTTATAATTTGGGATAGAGCTGAGGGAGTAAAAACTAACTAAAAAATAGTTCTAATATATCCAAACACGAGGGCTAATAGGTGGATTGATTTTTTAACCAAGCCTTCAACTAGTAGCTAGCTAACTTTAGCTAATTTGATTTGATATTAAGCTCATTTAGTAATTATCTCTAGTTCATCTAAACAGGCTATCATCATGCAATTTAGATGAGAATTATCACATATTTCATATTTGACATTTATTAGGGGACACCTCAAACTGCTCATCCCCAGCTGCTGTGAAAATGTGAATACAGTGAGATCAGATTGCCAGGCACATTGAGGGCACCTTTGCATAGCTCCAACCACCAGCTTCACGTACGCTCAGCTTCTGTAGAACCCTGCCAAATAGTTAAAATGCATCTAGATCTGGTGGAGAGTTAACGAGAATCACTTCTCCATTTACAATACGAGCTAGAAGCTAAAAAGTTCTTTCTCCACCACTTCCCACTGCTCTCCATTCATTTGCTAGAGGAATCACTTTAGAAATTAATCTCACGTGCTCGGTTGCTTCCTACCTTGCTCTCCACCAAAATCACTCCTTCAAAGAATCAAGAAGTGAAGCTCAAAAATTAATAACTAAAACTCTACCAAAATAGTCCTGACCTATCTGTCGGTACAATGTCAATTGTCTAACTCGTCATCGCCATGAACCATCATATCTCTAACTATTTTACAAGTATCGTTACCACAATGCCAATTGCCTAACTCGCCATCGCCATGAACCATCATGGATCTCTAACTATTTTACGAGCACGAGTGCCCAGCTTAAGGTACAATGTGAAGCAGTCCGGCCGATTTACTCCAGCTTCTGACACCGTGCCGTACTGCCGTTCGTTGTTTGCCTTGTGACCTTGAGGCAGGGTGAGCTAATACAAACAATTAATCTAAAAGTTCAGTAGTAATAATGGAGATCTCTGCAGCTGCAGATTCTTGTGATCTTGAGGCAGGGTGAGCTGATCTTAAAGTTCAGAAGTAAATAATGGAGATCTTTGCAGCTGCAGATTCTAGGGGTAAAGTGGCGCGGATTGGAGAATCAGCAAGATCGTCCGCATCAATTAACCCTTTGGCACAGCTCCACTTTACCGGTAAAGTCATTATTTTTTATTCCAGCTTCATTACCAACTCTATCGGTGGAGCTGAAGCCTGACTTGATAAACCATTTGGCAAAATGACTCTATACAGAGCTAATCAAAACATGCTCTCATAGAACTCCATATAAAAGGCCATATGAAGTCATTATTTTTGGCTCCACTCTCTATATATTCTATGTAAGAGCATGATTTTTAAGGAGATTTTTTCGTGAAGTCATTTCGTTTATCCTGCTTAACATAAAACGGCTCCAAATAACTTCATAAGTGACGGATAAACAGTGTCAAATGGAGCCTAATGATTATGCGGATCGTGGGAAACGCGGGATGCAGGCTTGTTTGATTCGTCGCAGACTCGCAGTGAAGCTGCAGCTTTACTGCTGCTTGAGTCAAAACAGGAGCCGCCACACCGGTGCGTCTGCTTGGATGGTGCTCCGTCCTTACGTCGTGTAATAGTAATCAACAAACACTGGTATCGTGCCGTGGGTGCTGGACTTATTATCGTCTCTAGTACTTTTTTTTTTTGATAGGCAGATCGGTGGCCTCGGTTTTCATGGCATACGTCAATTTGCTTGTTTTGGTTCATAGCCCACGTGTTACGGCAAATGCATGACTTGCTGTCACACCATATATAATAGAGTTAATTAGGCAACCTCTTTTTAATGGAATATATGTGAAGTATTGTTTTCGAAAAAAAAGTTAATGCCAATTTTAGTCAATGTACAGGCTTTATAGTACTCCCTCCGTCTCCGAAAAAAAAATAATTCCTAGAATCCGTGCCGATCAAATTTATTTAGCTTTGACTAACTTTATAGAAAAATATAATAACATCTACAACTTAAAATGAGCACCATGTAAAAATCTGTTTTTAGATAAATCTAATGATACTATTTTGATACCATAGTTTTTAATACTTTATTTTAGAAATTTGATCAAAGTTAAAAAAGTTTGCTTAAGATAAATCTAGAAATCTATTTGATCTTTCAGAGACGGATTATCAATCGCTATGGTAAGATTCCTTCTTTGCCATACCCCAAGTCTAGCACAGCAATGATTCTTCTTTAAACACGACAAAAAAATTGATGTCTTACTTAAAAAATAATAGTGAATTATATGATATATATACTCCTTCTGTCCTTTTATTATGGTCGTTTTATTTAGCTTTGAACACTTATACCTAGAAAGCAAAAGAAAAATCTGCATACCCCTATAAGCCAATCATTCGATGGGGGTAATGCAACATGTTGTGTCAAATGTCTATACATCTTGAATTCTTGATGGTGGTGGGAGGGGAAAGCCAGAGGAGAGAAGGCCGCTACACACGCGACAAACATGTGGTGTGGTAGATGGCACACCTATCCATAGACCTGCAAGCTCTTCGAGGACACTTATTTGGGGACAACCTCTCCAAGCTAAAACGACTATAATAAAGAGACAAATTGAGTATCTTAGTAATTACCTTGCTTGTTTATGTGATAGTGTTAACTATACACAATATCTGACAAGAGAATCACGTTAAACGCTACATGAGAAACGCACATTAGAGAAACGCCTTTCGGTTTCAACACAAGCTTTCAATGACAACTCATTTGACATGAGGTAATCAGTGATTATCGTAACACCGTTTGCATTAACCGATGGTGAGTAAGGCACATTCCACCAATCAAACATATACTAAGAACTAGACGGAATATTGCGATGGTGTTGAGTATACATGAACTCGGAGATAATCCCGTCAAACGCCGCACGAAAAACACGCATTACAGAAACGCGGTAAGGCACATTCCACCAATCAAACATATATTAAGAACGGGATGGAATATTGTGATGGTGTTGAGTATACATGAACCCAGAGATAATTCCGTCAAACACTGCACGAAAAACACGTATTACAGAAACACCTTTCAATTCAGAGGCAAGCTTTGAACAACAATTCATTTGACGTGAGGTACTCAATAACTATCATAACAACTCTTGTGTTAAGCGTTACGTTGATGGGTAACGCATTCCACCAACCAAACATACTAAGAGTTGGACAAAATACTATGATGATGTTGAGTATACACGATACCCGACGAGAGTCCCGTAAAACGCTGTGCAGAAAACACGCATTAGAGAAACGTCTTTCAGTTCCAAGGCAAGCTTTGAATGACAATTCATTTGACGTGAGGCAATCAGTTACTACCGTAACACCGCTTGCGTTAAGCATTTTCACCAACAAGACATACTAAGAGTTGGACGGAATACTATGATGGTGTTGAGTATACACGATATTCGGCGAGAGTCTCGTGAAACGCTGTGTAGAAAACATGCATTAGAGAAACGCATTTCGGTTCCAAGGCAAGCTTTGAACGACAATTCATTTGACATGAGGCAATCAGTTACTACCGTAACACCGCTTGCGTTAAGTATTTTTCACCAACAAGACATATTAAGAACCGGATGCAATACTATGATGGTGTTTAGTATACACGATACTCGACGAGAGTCCCGTGAAACACAGTGCTGAAAACACGCATTAGAAAAACACCTTTCCGTTCCAAGACAAGCTTTGAATGACAATTCATTTGACGTGAGGCAATCAATGACTACCATAACACCGTTTGCGTTAAGCATTTTCCACCAACAAAACATACTAAGGACTGGATGCAATATTGCGACGATGTCGACGAAAACACGCATTAGAGAAACGTCTTTCAGTTTCGAGGCAAGCTTTCAATTACAATTCATTTGACCGTGAGGTAATCAGTGGCTATCATAACACAACTTGCATTAAGCGGCGTTGATGGGTAACGCGTTTTACTAACCAAATATACTGAGAACTAGACCAAATATTTCAATTCAATTTACCTTTATCTCTCAGACCCAACTAAACACTGGCTTGTTAAAAAAAAAAAAACTAAACACCGGTGAGAATGGCTAAGGTGATCAGTGATGTGCTTCAGCATCGCACGAGGAGAGGAAACCGAGCGAGCTCCGGTCCAAACAGTAATGTCCAAACTCGATCCCCCTGTCCTGCCTCTGTATACCTACACCCCCTACCGCATTAGTAGTAGTAAGTACAGCAGTACGCGATAGACAGCAGGGTGAACGAAGGGGCACGTTGTTGCGTCACTCGGGTACGTGATGCAGGGGCCAGGCCGAGGTGCTGCTGTCTGCTGTGTGCCGGTGCTGCTGCCCGCTGCGTCGTCGTCCTTGTCCGGCGCTGCAAATGCTAGCTACTTGTAGTAGGCTGCTGCTTTGCTTATGGATAGATCGCTGTCCCCTGGCCCTGGGGCAACACGAGTCCGTGCGCCACAGCTGACACTGCCGTGTCACGACGTACGTGTTTGGATGCGCGGCGCGCGCGTCAAACGGACCATGTTTTGTGTCGTCGTCGTGCCCGCTGTGCCACACTTTCGCAAGTTTCATTTCTTCGACGATCGGTTCTTTGGCCGAGTGAATTAACTGTACTATAATACCGTGAGCAGTATGTTACTCCAGTTTCCATGCTCCAGAAGTGGAAACCACAATTCTGTCACGTACGTAGCCGGATTAACATCCGATTCCGATCAAGGAGCATGTGCTTTTCCGACGTGTATATCGTATTGTAGAGAGGGTTACGTGACGTGGTGTTCTCTCCCTCTCCCTCATCATCCGTCCACATCGGCACACTGATAAAAACCAAAGGAGCCTTCGCTATCTCCAGTCCAAGGCCGTAAACGGCGTAATCCCCTCTGATCAGAAACCTGGTGCACGTCACGTTGTTTATTTTAAGCAGGCTTAGCCAACTTTGCACTCAACTACTTCCCATAAAACACTCGTAACATCCATTATTGGTTTCTCATGTACACATCAAATAGAGGCGAATTAGCAATGAATCTAATTCCAGTAATGAGGACAACAATTATAACAACGTGTATCATAGACAAACATATCACAGATACACGGTCTACTAAAACATGAATCGAACATGCTAACACAAGAACGAACAAAGAGAGAGAGATCTACTCAGTGCCTAGCAACATGATAAACATAAGAACGAACAGTGGGGTTGTCGGCACTAGAGGAGCTAGCGCAATAGTAGTCGGCCTAAGTAATCAGCCGCGCCGGAAAATCGCCGGACCATTCACACACGCATGCCGTGCGCTCGCGCCCTTCGCCCCGCCCGGCGAGGCGAGCAAGCGCACGCGTGGGTTTCTCCCTTTTCCCTCTCACTCCCATAGCTTCAACTAGATGGGGATAGCTCACCATTTTAAGTAAGGCTCACTCCCTCTAGAGTAGCAAGGTGGGACTATAGTCCCCCACCATACCATACATGTGTGAGTAGACCTTTAAAATTTATAGGAATTATCAATTGGGTCAGGCCCAATTCTTCTAACAGCAAATACTTGGTGGACCAACCAATTGCCGTAGAAATGGATCGCAGTTGGACCAGCGAGTCTGGGACGATCGAGTCGAGCACGCACAAGGCACAGCGGCCAAAACCAGCATGTGCGTGCATGAGAAAAAAGGCAGGCTAGGTCAAAGTCAGGTCAGGTCAGATACGATGGTGAAGCATGTCGTGGCCGCAATGCGCGCAACCAACCATGTGCCGAACGAGATCGACGCTCGCGCCCTCGCCGTGTGTCAGGATAAAAACATGGACAGCCTCACAGGCAGCCACACCCACACGTCAATCGGAGCTAGTACGTAAATACCGTTACTGACTTCTCTGCTCCACATGTAAACCAAACAATCCCTATCATATTTCTATAGAGATGATCCTCATCTAACTTTTTTCTCGACGCCCACAGCGCATTCCGCATAAACCGGAGAACGAACGGGCGCCACAAGTCGCCAGGAACCGCGGCGACACAAAGGCCAAACAAAAACGCCCAACTCCGCACAGGTCAAAAGGTGCGCGCACCCACGACCACGATGCCACCGCCTCCTCCTCTCGACACCGACCCAACAATAACTGCAGCGACCAACCACGCCACCCCGTTCCTTGTCTACAGGCAAACAAAGGCGCAACCGCAAGGCAACACACGTCTCTGCCTAGTCTCCTCCCGTCCCCGCTCAGCCAATCGCCGAGCCGAGCAGAGCAGAGCAGACAGGAGACGGCCCCGCCGCGGCGCAGAAAAGAAAGAAACGCGGCCCCCGCCACGCCTTTTTCTCTGCTGTTCCGAGCTCCTGCCGTGCCGGTGCGCCCCCGCTCCCGCTCGCTCTCGGCCCGGCCGGACCCCAAAAAGACCGCGGCGATTTTTTTTTACTGGAAAGAAAGAAAGGGCTTCCCCTGTTTACGCTAGGTAGCCCGCCAGGCGCCACCGCGCCAGATTGCCCGTTTGCCCGGCCTTCCCATTTCGAGCTTCCGCCTTCGCCCTCGCTCTCTCGCTCGTCTCTTTCTGTCTGCCCACCGCTCGCAGTCGTACACCAACCAACCACCTCATTTCCGGGGCGTCCCCGTGAGAGAGAGGGAGAGAGGCCGCGCGGCGACGACGAGGCCTCGAGCTAGGTGGAGGACGAGCTAGGGTTAGGGTTTTTGGGGGCTAAGCCTTGGTTGGCAGGGGCTGATCCATGGACGGGGGGACGGGCCCGGGCGCCGAGGTGCTCTCCCCAGGCGAGGCCGAGTGGCCCCCAGAGCTCCGCCTCCCGCCGCTGCCTCCCGTGCCGGATCCCGCAGGGCCGCCAGCCTCCGCCTACGCTTCGCTGCGAAGGGCCGGGCTCGCGCCCGCGCCCCATCTGAACCTGCAGCCTCCTCCTCCCGCGGCGGCCACCAACAAGGACAAGGACCCGTCTCCGCCTCGCCACGAGGGGGAGGGCTTTGATGACCAGCAGTTCCTCGGATCGATCATGGGGGCTGCGGCCCCGCCCCCGCCCCAGCAGCCGCCGCCCCCACCCGCGGCCGCGGCACCACCGGTGAAGAGGAAGAGAGGGAGGCCGCCGAAGAACAGGGACGGTGCGGCGCCGGTGCCTGCGCCGGTGAAGCCGGTGAACAAGAAGGACGAGGAGGTGGTGTGCTTCATCTGCTTCGATGGGGGCGACCTCGTGGTTTGCGACCGGAGGTGTGTGCGCGCGATTAGCTGCTGTGTTACTACGTACGGAACAGTAATGCAGCCTCCACTTGATTGCGCGTGCTTATAAGCTTCACTGTGTGACTTTAGGGGTTGCCCGAAGGTGTACCATCATGCCTGCATCAAGCGAGACGAATCCTTCTTTCGGTGTCGGGGCAAATGGGATTGTGGTGAGCTATACTCTCTTGTGGACTGTGCCTTCTCAGTGTTTAACGTGGACTCGTTTCTTGAATAGATACTGAGTAGTACTACAAAGTATTAATGCTTAAGTAGATGTTATTATAGCACTTTGAACATTGAGATAATGCAAGCCAGGAGCTATTGAAGAAGTAGGAAATGTTTGAAATGAAATAAATAATTATAGAAACGTTCAAGCAGAAACAGATGGTAATTAATGCATATACTCCTATATTAAATGAGCTAGTCAGTTATGGTAATTTTGCCATCTCATTTGACTCGAGCATGCAAATGGGAGCTGATTCAATGTTACTATGTATATATTTGTTGAATTGTTAGAAGAGGACAAAATTAGCAGTATAGCTCTGGCAATGTGATTCTTTGTTGGAGATTTATGTTTAAAGACCGAGCCAAAAGGTATTTATTGTACTTGGATTGACATAGGAGAGAAGAATGTGTCCTTTGGCATTATATGGTAATCTGGACAGGACAAAATTATCTTCTTGTGATGATTTATAGAAGTACAATGATGGATATGTGCATGTACAGGTTGTTGTTACGATTCAAATGTGATGGTTTCGTATGCACTTAATTTTTGATGCCACAAATGTCAGGTTGGCACATATGCAGCAGCTGCGAAAAGGCAGTACAGTACATGTGTTATACTTGTACATACTCTGTCTGCAAAGGATGCGTCGAACAAGGCAAATTCTTTAGCGTTAGAGGGAACAAGGGCTTCTGTGACACATGCTATGGCACTATATTACTGATAGAATCCAAAGACGATGGTGCAAAGGTACCCAACTTTTAACTCTTATTTGTGCTTTCTACTTCAGTTAGAGAAGTGCCTTTTACACACAAATATGTATAGAAAGAAAGTTAGGTCCTCCTCTTAGTGAAGAAGTAAAAATAATTGAATAAATATCTCTATTGGTCCCAAGCTTTACTTAAGCTTCATTTCGATCCCTATACTTTCAAAATTTCCGATTAAGCCTTCATCCTTCAGATATGATTAAATAGATACTTTCAGCCAGCAGGCTGACATGGCATCAAGAAGTCATAAATTGGCACCACAAGGCATGGACAGCCAGTCCATAAGTTGTGCTAATGTTGGAAGACTAGTCTTGATAATTGATAGGGGATAATTTGGCTTACACAGTGATTTAATTTCTTATTGATATTTTTCCGCAACGATTTTCGTATCTTGCTACTGAGCCATGCTTGTGTTAAGATCCCTTGTTATTCTGCATCTTTTACGCTATTTTCAGTTGTCATATCAAATGCCATGCCTTTCCTGAGTTTTTTACATTAGTGTTTCAAAATTTGCTACAGGGTATTGTGCATATACTATTATACTGTTGGTACCTTTTTTAGTTTTAGATTGAAGGGATGTTGGATAATTTATGTGGAGTAAAAAATCTGGCATCACCTAAACTCAAGATGTCATAATATTTTGATTTCATTCGCTTAGACGAACTAGATACTGTGATTTTCTAGTAACTCATGCCTTAACTAAATAAACATTGATCCTGACACATGACAACTGTATTGGCTGGTCAATCTTGTAAGCTTTTGCTTTTGGCAAACACCTGCCTGAAACAAGCAGTACTACTTTGCTGACATACAAAGACCTTGCGAAAGTAATAGTTCCATCCTAGATCTGTTGGTCATCCTATTTCGTCCTTTCAGGTTGGTGTTGATTTTGACGATAAAAATAGCTGGGAGTATCTTTTCAAGTTATATTGGTTGGATCTGAAAGGGAAGCATTTACTAACAATTGAAGAGCTAAAAAGTGCCAAGACCCATTGGACTGTTCCTACTGCTGCTGGCAGGAGAGAGAAAGAGGAGTCATCTGATGAACTATATGATGCAAGCTATGACCAAGATGCTGCTTTTGACGTTTCCTCAAAGAAACGAAGACAGAATAACTCTTCAGGAAAAAGAGGACAAAAACGTAAAAAAGACGGTGGCATTACTTCAAGGAAGTGTGGAATCTCAATTAACAGTGCTGGAAGCTTACCAAATGGATCGACAGGTGAAGGGATGCCCTTGCCAGGTGACAAAAGATGGGCATCATCTGAGCTATTGGAATTCATTGGACACATGAGAAATGGTGATAGTTCTTATATTTCGCAGTATGATGTCCAGGTTCTTTTGCTTGAATATATAAAGCAAAATAACCTCCGTGATCCTCGCAAAAAAAGTCAGATTATCTGTGACGCAAGGCTTAGCAATTTGTTTAGAAAACCACGTGTCGCTCATTTTGAGATGTTGAAGCTTTTGGATATGCATTATCTTGTGAAACAGGCTCCAACGTTGAATGCAGACAGCCAAAGAGCAATTGATTCAGATTCTGCTCAAGTAAATAATGGAGGATATAATGAGTTGACTGATAAATTAGGTTCTGATAAGAGGAGGAAGGCTCATAAGAAGATTGAAAGAGAGCTGGCAGTTAATCTAGAGGATTATGCTGCCGTTGACATGCACAATATCAATCTAATTTACTTGCGTCGCAGCGTGATGGAGGATCTTATTGATGAGGTTGCTTCATTCTCTGACAAATTTGCTGGTGCTTTTGTGAGGATAAGAATTTCTGGTCTTGGCAACAAGCAAGATATGTACCGACTGGTGAAAGTTCTTGGTAAGATTAGTAATTAATACTATGAAGGATAGACCTGAGATGCTAAATACTTATACTACCTGGGTTTTATTCTATATGTAGGTACACATAAAGTTGCAGAGCGATACACTGTTGGTAAGAAGACAACAGATTATGCTCTTGAGATATCTAATTTAGAAAAAAAAGAGATTATCACAATGGATACAATCTCAAATCAAGATTTCACAGAGGTAACTAAATATAAAGCAACAGTTCTATGATGATGCATCCAAGGATATGCAGTGCAGACATTTAGTTTTCAAGACCTAGTAGGCTAGTACTGTAGAATGAACCTTCCTGATTGTGATATATATTATATATTGGTTCACCTTTGTTGTTTAACTAACTCACTATATATCTTTAGCACAAATCAGCATTATTACAAAAATATTATAGACAGTTTTACAGTTCAGTTTGTGACTTCTTTTAGATACCAAAAATATCATACTTGGGTTTTCTGTTGGTAATGTTTTTTTAGCACTTATCTTTACATTTAAAGTTCACTTGAGCAATGAAAATCACTACTCCCAACATAGAATATAGCTTGTTTTCTTCACTAAAATTACGGTAAAGTCATATTGAATCTTAAATCTTAATACAATTAAAATCACAAGAATTCAGAGAGATTGGTGTCGAATACCATCATATACTAAAATCATATGTTTTTCAAACACAGTTGTACAAAATCTTATCTCAGTTATTCCAATCGATCTGATAAAATGCAGTATGTTACTTGTTTCCTTGACCTCTTAATTTGTTCTTGTTTTTGGCTAAATACCTCTATAGTGTGGTATACTCTTTACATTCTTAGAAGTTGCTGATAATGTAGAAATCACCCCATAATAAATATATTGTAAACATGTTGGACTGTTTTTTTCGTCATTTTTATTTTTTAACTAGCTATGTAAATGCTTAGTTCTCATTATTGCCCATATTGATTATAGTATATACATGGTGGTCTTTTTTTTGTCATTTTACTTTAATTAGCTATTTACACTGTTCATTTGCATGTACTTGTGTAGGAGGAATGCAAACGCTTACGTCAGAGTATGAAGTTTGGTCTAACTGCCCGTTTAAAAGTGGTACTGCTATGATTCAATACATGATGGCACGTCTAATTCCCAATTCTATCGAATTTACATAGTCTGATATCTCCTCTTTCTTTCTTAATCAATCAGGGAGATGTCTATGAGAAAGCTAAAATCTTCCAATCACTGCGATTTAAAGATGTAAGCAAAATCTTTTAAAGGAACATTGGCCGCATGTTGAGTGTTGATTATTTCAGAATTTCTCTAGCTTTACTTATAATTTGACATGCTTTGTTAAATTCTTTTCCAGTGGTTGGAAAATGAGAAACAGAGGCTGAGCCATCTTCGTGATCGTGCTAGTGAAACTGGACGTCGAAAGGAATATCCTTTTTCTCGCAATAATGCGCTGCTTTTACATTTTCTTAGTTCCTTTGTGTTACAGTACATTTGGTAGTTAGGATTATAATTGCCTCCAGCGAGGTGTCTTGCCCCCCAAATCTTTATTGCTTACACTGTGGACCATCAGTGGACCATCAATGCCGGAGCTAGGATTTTCTAGTTGGGTATTCCCAACATACCCAACATAAAAGACGTAAACACAAAATTGTATGTGATAAAATAAATATGGGTGCAAATGATTCACATTATAGATATCACCATATACATATAGATAATTCATGCTAATTGGTTTGCTATTCATTTTCCAAAACTCTTTTAGGATCTACATGAAACTAAACATTCGGGTCCGTGGTAAGCTAAATGTTACAGGTCGTGTGTGGACTTACAGCATGTTGGCTGCTAGCACTACTTGCTGGTAGACCGCTCCATTGCTCATGAATCGGTTATTCTTCTACTCTTGGCTATCGCTTGGGCACTGTGATGGTAGCAGGACTAACCTAGAGTTTTGATTTGGTTATTCTTATACTCTTGGCTTGGCTGTTGCTGCGCTGCGCGGGTAGCAGACCTAACCTAGGGTTTTGATTCAGAAAAAGACTTAAGGATAGGGTCTAAAAACGGTGATGGGCGGCAAGACTAGAGAGATAGGAGATTGAGGACGTGTTTGGATGTTGCCACCAGCTTGCATAACCAATTTGCATCTATTGACTGGTGGCAGCGTGGTTTCTTTGGATTGGCACCAAGTGCCCACACAAGACAAAAAAAGTAACATTGGCACACAGCAAAACTTAGACGACTGAGTCCTTCAATGCTTGGCCAGCCAATACGTTGGGTAAGTGGACAATAGCTTCCAAACACGCCTAGAGTCATGTATTATATTATGACAAGGCTGTTGACATAGGTTACCTCATACGCTAGAGGATGGCCAACATGCTAATGCAGGAGTGTGGGACTAGAAAGAGAGTAGCTAGAGCTTGATGGGTTGCTCAGGAACTCGAAAATCATTGTGGTCAAACGCAAAACTATGTATATATATGCATATATTTTACATATACATGGCCTTTTGCAAAATAAGTTGGGTATTTCTGGGAATACCACGCTGCCTCTGCCCATGTGGACCATTTCTTTTGGATACATTATCTGTTGGATTTCTTAGAGCACATGGCATGCTTAGTTGTGTGTGCTCGACAGAGAGAACATTTTAATATCGTCATGAAAACTGTTATTTGGTATTTTGGTAAAGAATTAATCCATAAGACATTATTCAACCAAAGTTGGCATGGAAATCTTCAATTGTCCTTATTAGAGGTTCTTAAAGTTTCAACAACGAGCTCGGGCGCGGAGGATCAGGCGCTAGGCGGCCGAGGCCTTGGCCGCGACGAGCTCGAGGGCGAAGGCAGTCACAGCCCTGGGCATGGCCTCGGCGGGTATATTGGTGTGCCGTGCTTCTGGGCATGGGGCCGCCGGCCATGGGGACCATGACGTGGAGCTTGCGCCGCCGGGCGCTGCCCATGGATGGGCTCGCGCCGTTGGGGAGGAGAGCAGCAACCATGGGGAAGAAGGGAGGTGCGAGGCCGCCTGTGGGGAAGAAGTGGAGGTGTACCGCCATCCATAGGGAAGAAGGGGAGGTGAGCTGCGGCGCTGCCGGCCATGGATGGGCTCGTGCTGCCGGGGAGGAGAGCAGCAGCAGGCCGACTGAGTTTCAGGATAAGTGAATTCCAGCCAATACATAGGGTGGGGTAGGGGAGCTCCGTATTGGAAATGAGGGAGCAACAGGCTTGGTGAATACCGGTTGGCATTGAGGATGAATAGTAATTCCCAATTCCAAACCATCCATGAATATCTACATCGATATGGGCTGTTATAGGTTTTCAAGGTACCTTAAGTTTCATATAAATTGGTTTTTTCTTTTGTTCACTTGTGCATTTGGATTGGCCTAACTGATTTCTAATTTTGTTGAAGAGCATAGAAGTCTTGTCATCCTTGAATTCTGATTGCTTAGAAATGAGCTTTTGCACCTATTTTTTACCCAGTGTTATTGAAGCTTCGCTATCAAAGCATCTTTTTGTTGTGAAGTATTAGTGGATTGCCCACCTCTTCCCAATTGCTTAAGCTTTTGGGTTCATTTGGTTGGTGCAAACCTAATATGGTATCAGAGCTAGAGGTCTTGAGTTCGAGTCCTGGTAGAGGCATATTTTAAGTACTCCGCTCCCTTTATTTCCATGCCTGCATCTTGTTTTGGCTGTACGTGAGTGGGAGTTTCGTGAAGTATTAGTGGATTGCCCACCTCTTCTCAATCACTTAAGCTTTTGGGTTCACTTGGTTGGTGCATGAAACCTAAGGGCATGTTTGGAACGCAGGAATTTTACAGGAATCAGGAAAAACGCAGAGAGAATTTTCATGCGTTCCAAACAGGGCCTAACACTTTTGACAAATATGATTCGTATTTCGTTGCATTTGATGTGACTGACACATCTGAGAAAGCTCAAAGATTTATGCTCTATGGCCTTCTTTTTTATTACCATAATTTTGCTGTCAGAATCTTGCTATTGAAAATTATTATCAGCAGGGCTTTCTTTGTTTATCTTCAAATTTATTTCATAGCCTCAGGTGTCTTAAAGGTCCCACTTTGCCTACGTCAATAATGAGAGTCAATATTTATGATCCTTAACTATATCATACATTGAGAGAGTGTGTAGAAAAGTTGCAGCTTCTGAACACTCCTGAAGAAAAAGAGCGCATGATTAATGAAGTTCCAGAAGTACATGTTGATCCCCGGATGGATCCAAGTTATGAATCCGCTGAAGAACCAGATTATAAGAAAGCTGGTACTAAATTTACCTGAACTGTTATTGTTCTGTAATGATGTATTCCAGTTATATTGAACTTCTGTGAACTTGCTTGCTGATTTGTATGCAGTTGATTGGACCATGCATCGGAATGGACCAGATCAATTATTTCCAGGGAGAAAAGGGACAGAATTGAATTCTGTGGAGAATCATACACAAAAGAGTCTGGATGCAAGCGTTTACATTAGCAGTCTACCTACAGAGGATGTGGACCATAGATCAGGTGCAGGAAGTAACATTAATTTAAACAACATGGCACCTGAGCCTGCATCACTTGGAGTTTTATCAAATGATGACACTGAGCCAGAAAAAGTTTGGCACTACAAGGACCTTAATGGAAATGTTCAGGGTCCGTTTACTCTTTTGCAGTTATCCAAATGGGCAAGTTTTTTCCCACGTGACCTGAGAATATGGCTTACATTTGAGAGTGAGGAGAACTCACTACTGTTGACTGAAGTGCTCCCAAAGCAGCAGAAAGATTTTATTCAGCCTTCAGTAGTTAATACCAGTGATAAATCAATATGGGAAGGCTCTGGTCAAGATAGAATTAACTCAAATGCAGTTAACTCTTCCTCCCCTATGGGTTATAACATGGCCTATTCTTCTGCATTATCTAGATCGTCTGCTGAGTGTTGTGATCCAACAAGAGATCTAAAGCCTATGGGTGGAACTTCACCATCAAGGTCTCTGAAAGATGCTCATGCTTTGCATGAGGTCCAGAATCAGGTTAACTATTCATCCACAATTCTATCTTCAGCTGGTTCATATGTACCACCTGGTTCTCATGATGAAAGGGCCTCAAAAGACAGGGTTGGTGAATGGAACAGTAGTAAAGACAATGGTGGTATTTGGAGTACAACAATGAATCATAGTCAGAAGAGTAATGCGCAGCAGCATCCAGACAGTTGTACTGGGAAGGACCAAATGCAAACTGAATCTAAATGTAGTTCACATATGGTCTCAGTTCTTGGTGTACAACAATCTGAGAGACACCTGGCCACTTCCCTTAGTACTACAAGTCGTCCGGAATTCAAAACCATGTGCCAGCAGGAAGGTTCTTCATGGAGTTCAGCTACAAATGCTGGAGCTCATGACCTTCAGTTATCTATTGCTTTAGCAAAGCCAGAGACCTGTTCTCCAACAAATCCTGTTGAAGACAGAGATTCAAGTTCTGCTTCTGCTGTGTCTTGTCAGTCAGGAGCTCCTGCCTGCATTCCACAACCAGATCCAACATCTACATCTAATTCAAGGAAGATCGAGGCAACCATGGATCAGCGTAAAACATGCCAGCCCGACACATCATGTGAATCATTTGATCGGCTTCCTGAACCTAAAAGTGGCTTACTCTTTTCCTTGAAAACTCAAGATCTTGAGTCTGATTACCCTTGTCCTATGCCAAAACTGGAGGGGAAGGAGACTTCTGTGAACCAGTCAGGATCAACATCAGTGGCACATGAGAATTTAGCTACAAAGACATGTGTCCGTTCACCTACTAGTAAAATTGATAGCTTGCAACCCCTTAAGGGAAGATCATGTTCAACTGATAAGGACTCAATCACTCAGTTAGAGCATCTGTTTGAAGAGAATGTGATAAAGAGAAATAACGAAGTGGTCAATCCTGTATCTGGTGCTGAAGGGATTGCTGTATCAGATGTGTTGGAATCGTTAACAGAACAAGATTGTGAAAAATATAGCATACATGGGGCAGCGCCTTTACAAAATTTCTTGCCAGCTTCAGCTGAGGAAGAACAACCACAATGCTCCAGTCCTATTGCATTGTCCCCTTGGGGTGAACCAAGTTACTATCAGGGTGAAGCTGTTGATTCTGCTCTATGGGGCGTCCAAGATGACCCTGGTAATGACATGTGGTCAATGCCTTCACCAACACCTGGTCTCCAGCCTTCATCAGGTTAAGATGCCTATCTTTTTCTGTGTTTGCTTCCTTAAACAACTTTTAGTCTTACAAAATCTTCTACAGGTCTTGGAGCTAATGTAAAAGATGCTTCATGCACCATAGAGGAAGCGAGAGTGGACCAAGGAGATAGTCCTTTTTTCAAAACATTGCCAACACAAGGGGAGAAAAAGATGGAACATGCAAACTCAAGTGCCTCAGGTTCTGGTGTGCCTGAACAGGTAATGTTATTCATATATCTAACTGGTGTAAGGTTCCAACCTTGATTCGTCTCTTGACTAGAGGAAAAAACTTAGTAACACAATGTTCTAGTTCTAGCTAACATTTTGCTTCGGACACTTTTAGGTAAAACCAAAAGCAAGCACTGCATCAGGTCCATCACTAGATGGGAGCACAAAAGTTTTGGGTTGGCAACCGCTGGGCTCATCTCTAGAGGGGAGTGCAAAAGATTCAGGTTGGAAACCACCAGCCTTGTCGCTTGAAGGGATTGCTGATGCTTCAGGTTCGCAAGCATTGTGTCCATCTACGCAAGGGAGCACAAAATCTTCAAGTTGGCACCGACCAAGTTCATCCCCAGATGGGAGCAGAAAAGCCTCAGGTTGTCAACGGTCAAGTACATCACCAGAGGGGAATGGAAAAGCTCATGGCTGGCATAGATCAAGTTCTTTTACCCAGGTGGGTACAAAAGCTGCAGGTTGGCAACCCTCTGGTTGTACAGATCGGAGTGGAAAAGTTGATGGCTGGCAACGAACAAGTTCGTCTCCGGAGGGAAGCAGAAAAGCGTCAGGCTGGCATTCATCAGGTCGTGAGAGCTCAAAGACCACACCTGGTGCTAGCGAAAACCGTAAATTGTCTTCTAGTCACCAAGCGACTACACCAACAGGGAGGCACTCTTTGGCAAAGAGACAGGGAAGCAGCGACAAGGGTGCTGCTGGTTGGGAAGAGGCTCTAGGAAACTCTTCGGAAGCATCAAAGAGACAACAAGGAAACAACGACAAGAATGCTGGCTGGGGAGAGGCTCTCGGAAGCAACAGGAGCTGGCATCCATCGTCTGGTAACCCCAGTCGGGGCAGCCAGGGGAATCACCAACATGACAGGCACTCTCACAGCAGTGATTCGAGACGGGGTAGCTCAAACTACCCTCGGAGGTCTGATCATCGTCATGACCATGGCAGTGGCGGTTCTTCGAGACCCTTGTCAAGAGGGCAGTCCCAGAGAGGGGTATGTAAATACCACGAGAATGGCCACTGCTGGAAGGGTTCGAAATGCCAGTACGTGCACAGGTGATTGCCGTGGCCGTGGAAGCGGAACGCCGATTGCCTGGTCGCCCTCACATTTTTGTATAGCAGCATGTGGTTTCGTCGTAATCAGGTATAGGAGAACGCTTATTGACCGTGTTAGTACCACTAAGCTGGTAGTAGTACATATCCTTCAGAGGAGGAGCAGGCTAAACTAGGATTTTAAGTTTCTCCGCTTGGATAAAGATTCTCCGCTTTTGGTGCAGAAATGCACCCCTTTCGTTCCGTTAAACGGAATTGTGGGCATCTACAAACATGATCTTTCTCCCAGGTCAGGGTGTTGTGCTATCGTCCGAATGCCTACAGAAGAGCTGCAATCGTCCGAATGCCTACAGAAGAGTGGCCACCGGAATGCCGTCTCGTATTCCTACTGACGCGGCACTGTTCCTCGTCTGCCACTGTTCCTCGTCTCCATGTACGTAGTCAGAGCATCTCTAGCATTACACTTTCAACTTCTCTATTTTGGGTTGTTTGGATCCCGGGGCTAAAGTTTAGACCGTGTCACATCAAACGTTTAGGTGATAATTAGGACTAACTATGAGCTAATTATAAAACTAATTACATAGGAGTAAACTAATTAGTGAGATGAAACTATTAAGCCTAATTAATCTATCATTAGCAAATGATTACAGTAGCACCACATCGTCAAATCATGGATTAATTAGACTCAATAGATTCATCTCGCAAATTAGCCTCAATCTGCGTAATGAGTTTTTATAATTAGTCAATATTTAATACTTCAAATTAGTGTTCAAATATTCGATGTGTCAGGTCTAAACTTTAGACATCGGGAAACAAACACCCCCTAGCTACACATTTTTATACTATCTACTACCTCTGTTTTTAAAAGAGTGCAATTCTCGTTTTGAAAATTCAAATAATTTGAATTTTAACTAAATTTATATTAAAAAGTACTAACATTCGTGATATGAAATTAGTATCATTAGATTAGTTATAGAATATATTTCTATAATAAAATTATTTAAAGGTATAAATGATAATACTATTTAATATAAAGTTGGTCAACCATGAGTTAAATTGACCGTTACAGTTTCTATAGTTGCATTTTTTAGGGACGGAGGTAATACTTTTTATGGTTTGTTTCAGCAACACTACCTAAAGTAGGCCTAGAATGGTCTCCACAACGAGACCCATTGGAACACCCAAACCTAAAACGATTCTTCGACAGGAAAATTATAACCTTCAATAGAGTACCTATAAGTATGATCTAGTTTGGAAACTAGGAGAGATAACCTAAATCTGTGTATTCTCTCTCCTAGAGAATTATCCATTTACAGAAATGGTTATCCTTTGAGGCTTTATGTGTATGCCATTGAAGAATTATAGCCCTAGTTGGTTTCGGTGATTAACGACAATTAGCAATTATTATGGCTAACGTGTGTTTTGCAGAGACTATGCGTAGCTTAGCCATACTGATTAACAAGAATGGGCATTAATGGTCATCACTTAGCCCCTAAGATGGATATCGTTTCGGATTTCAAGGAGACATGATGAAGACCCTAGAATGATAGGCTAAGTGTCATAAGGTGATGAAGGACACTTAGAAATAGATAGGGCTTCTCTTTTGATCTTTGACCGTACTATTAAGAGGGGTTGAGACTAGTAGCTTGACTTAGGAAAGCTTCATGAACTAGGTGTGGTGCACACTTGTCTTCCTTAGCTCTAAGCAAGCCTACGTTGACCGTAAGATAGCCTAGAACAACTTCCATATTCATCGCAACGAAAAACGAAGTTGATAGGTCTGTTTTCTGGGCGACGGACGCTCCTGACAGAGGCGTCGGACGTTGTCCGTCGCGTCGGACAAAGGCGTCGGACGCTGGGTGGTTGAGTCCACAGCGTCTGTCGACCTTCCAGTGGAGATGTTTTCTGGCTAAGTTTTTCAGGGCTGTCCGTCGGTCAGGCGTCGGACGCTTGGAGAGCGTCCGTCGACCTTCCAGAGAGGGTGTTTTTCAGCCCGAGCCAGAGTGCAGCGTCGGACGCTGGGATGAGCGTCCGTCGCCCCTGTGACGGGGTGTCCGTCGCTGGGAAAAGCGTGTCAGAACTAGCCGTTGGGCAGGGCGTTGGAGCGTCCGTCGCCCAAATTATGAACAGAACTAGCCGTTGGGGCATGCGACGGAGCGTCCGTCGCCTAGTCGACGGAGCGTCCGTCGCCAACTTAAGTTGCCAGCCCGAGGCAGTTTTCTGATGGGCTATTTATAGCTTCTCACACTTCTCTCTCACATTGCCTTTGCTCATTTGAGTTGCTGAGTTTGTTGAGAAGGTTTGGAAGAGAGCAAGAGCCCTAGAGTGAGAGAGTGATTCGCGAATCCATCCATCCTCTCCTCTAGTTCATCCAAGAGTTCAAGTGTGCATCCTCTAGTTGTGAAGCTTGAGTGAGTCAAGCGAAGATCGAAGCTTGTTACTCTTGGTGATCGACATCACCTAGACGGTCCGGTGGTGCTTGGAGGAAGGTGATCGCCGGAGGATTGTCGGCGGCCCTTCTCCATCGACGTTGTGATCAGTTGTGGGCGATTCAGCGAGCCGGAGTAGCGAAGAATCAGCCCGTAAAGAGCACTCATCCCTTGCGCGGGATTGAGGGGGAGCTATACCTTGCGAGGTGCTCCAACGAGGACTAGGGGGAGTGTCGGCTCCTCGATACCTCGGCAAAACATCGTCGTGTCAAGCATCTCTTTCCCTAGCTCTTTCTTATCGCTTTACTTTCCGCACTTGTCTTTCAATTCATACTAGAATTGTGTAGAAAGTTTTCGCTTTCTATTGACTTGCTACCGCTTTCTAGCTAGGACACACTAGCGGTAGGTACTAGAGGGTTAATTGGCTCTTTATAGGTTTAATTCTTATTTAGAAATTAAAAAGAGTCCAATTCACCCCCCTTTTGTGCATCTTGATCCTTTCAACCATTAAAAAAGTTAACAATTACATACAAGTCACTAAAAACAAGATGAACTCTCAAAGTTATCACTCATTTGAACTCTTTTGTTCTCTATGCCACTTCTGATAGGATATTTAAACTTTGGGTGTGAAAAATAAAAAATATCCCTAGGTTCGAATATGTAATTAATTTTTTGAATATCTTAATGACCCAAATAACCCAAGACTAGAAATTTATAGATCTCAATAATGTCCTTGTTTGTTTCATTGAAATTTGGCTTATGTTGAATGCTTATTCTGATTTGTTGTGAGAGTAAAACATTGGAGAAAAATATATGATTTACAAAATTAGATGAAGATATTATTTTTATATAAATAACGTTCTAATTTGAGTTTTTTATTTGATATTGTTAAGATGCTTAAAAATTAATTGCGTATTCCGATCTAGGGGCATTTTTGACTTTTTCATACCTATAATTTAACATCATTAGAGACAAATCTTACGGAATCGGTATGGAGGACAAAATAGTTCAGATTAGTGGCAAATGTGAGAGCTTATCTTTTCTTAATAAATTGTGTGTAGTTGCCAAATTTTTAATGGCATACATGTAAAAGCCTCTTGTCTTTTGGATCGTGTTGTCGAAGAACACCAAAAATAGGTATTGAACCCTTTGCATATAATGCTACTTAAAGGACAAATGAATCTTGTATTTTGGGTCATGGTTGTTAGAGATAGTCTAAATCGGACCAACAAAAGTAGGGGTGAAAGCGAAAAAGTAGTGGGCCAACAAAATAGAGGGTGTAGGAGAGGGCATGCTGAAATTGATTTTTTTACCCCCCATTGCTAAATCCAGGGTGGGGCATTGATGGAGATGCTCTTAGGGAGACTTAAGGATTTTTTGCTTACCTGCCTCAACCTACTACGCCATATGACTTTTTACTCTCTTTTTATCGTAGCAGTCTCAACTTTTTTCATCAATTTAAGAGTATAAGCATTACATAATCTTCATTTTTAAGCAATAGAATACCCATTTTTCGTTACCACATGGATCCACTAGGTTGGTTTTCTTTAATTTTTACACTTAAAAAAGCAAAGTAATTCTTAAAAAATTGCAAGAACTGCACAGCAAGATTTTGGTCCCGTTTGACCTAGCTTAGCTTCATTGTTTTTTTTTTACAAAATAGCTCTATGAATAGCTTCTTGCTAAAGCTGAGCTGTTTTGTAAAGTGTTTAACAAAATAACTTTATGTGCTAAAATAATTAATAAAATGACTATAATACGACGGGTGAAGCTGGAATAAGTATTTGTTTTTTTAGCTTTTTTTATACTAACTTATCCCTTCATAAGATGAGAGAAAAACAACTTTACAGTATCGTCACATTGTGAGGCGTGACAAATGACCAAACAGCCTTCGAGCACGCCGTGCCCTCGTCGCGTCGCCACACACATGCGCCATCGCTCGGCTGCAAATTACTGACGGCAGCGGCAGTCCACTGGCCATTCGGCTATTCCTGTGGAAGTAACTGCCACGGCCCCAACGAGTAAGTGCCTATTCATTATCCCTGCTCTTACACTATAAATCAGTATAAGTTTGATAAAACAAATGAGTATAGTGTAAGTATTCATAGCACTGAAACGTCCATCCGCCTGAAATTGAATGCTCCAAAGGGATTGAATCCATCGGTAGCAAGGCCGAGGCGAACATTACGTGGATCTGACGCAAACCACGGATGAATCTCATCAAACTTTTACCATGCCAAAGAATAAGCGGGTGCCTCAAAAGCCCATCATTTATGCGAGCAGAGGCAGACTCTGCCCAGCAAGTTTTCGCGACTACCAGTAATAGGCGAATAAGGTTTGTTTCTACAGTTCGTAACACACACACACACTACACCACATCAAATTCCAGAGGCGCTTCAGCAGAACACCCCTTTATTTACTAGTCTATCGTTAAATCCAGGCTAGCTGTAGCTGCCCGCTGTGCAAACTCTGAAACACAGTATGTAACCCGTACAGTACACGGGCATTGCTGCACGGTTCGGTGCTCTTTATTTTGTCCTGGGCGTGCAGGGATAGAACACAGGGTAGTAGGTGTTTAGCTCAAGATGGTCGAGAATTTTCTCGAGAAGCAACAAGTACGAAGAGTGCCCGACAACGAGCTCGGTAACGTCAACCTGTAGTGCGTTCAGCAATGATTCAAAGTAAGGTAAGACGGGCGCAGTTAGAGACGACAAGCTTGTTGATGTTACGGAGCAGGTTGGATGCCAAGAGCACTTACGTTCTCTACTCCAGGGACATGTACGTCCTGGATGCCGGCCAAACCTTGTGTTAACAGGCTGAGTACGTCCGCGTATAACATTTTGTCAGCGTATGACATCTTGCAAGTTGGATCTCCGAAATATACACTGGAAGCATGATGGGGTGTGATGTACTAACCTAGCGCGGAAAGTGACGCCGAGAATCCAATCGCTCGTGGAGTAAACGTTCACAAACCTTCCGGCGACCATCTGCAATGATAACAACTGAGGTTGTCGTCTGGAGAGATTTTTAAGAAGAGCAGCTCGGATCGGATTCATCATACCTTCCTTGCAGGCTCCCACATCTCACCTTGAACTGAAACCGGCGCACCTATGAGAACGGCCCGCTCAACGATCCCCGCTGTCGATCACAAACACGCCATCAGAATAAACTACATACTTACAACAAATTAGCCTTCCCAATGTGCAGACAGCAGTTGACATGTACCGTTATTTCCCAGCTGCGCTAACTCCTGCAGGCACTTGAAAACAACACGAGCTCCTAGCGAAAACCCGACCAGAGTGACAGGCCTGGAACCATTTTGGTGCCGGGGACAATATTAGCTCCATAGAGAAAGGAAGTTTGCTGAAGAAAGTACTGTACATTGTAGGCAAAAGGACCTGCTTCCTTGCAATCCCTTGAGCAGAACGTCAGCAAGCATTTTCCCAGCTTTATCTGACCTGGATAGATGCATCTACCAGGTTAATCTAGCCAAAGCATGCATGCACTCGATCTATCAATGTACATCGTGTAGAAAAGAACAACACAAAATAACAACCACAAAATGCTAGAAGCTAACTAGAGTTTGTAGTGCTACCTGTCAATAGCAACAGACCATTTGCTGTCAATAAAGTCCGCAGCAGTCACCAAGGTAGCAGGCCAGGCAAATGCTGAAATAATACCATTTAACACAGTCTGCATTGCACCTTCCCTCATCAACTCCATTGCTAACCCTACAGTTTTAATTAACCAGATTGTTTCAATTCATGATGGAATAATGCAAAGCAAATTATGAGTTCAGGTGAAAATTACTTGAGGCTAGCCAATCCTGTATTGCTGTGCTGACGCCAATTACATGCTTTGACTCCCACTGCAGAACGTACCTGCCAATATCATACCGGTAAAAGTTTCAGCTATGCTCTAGTTATACAAGGCAATCTTCAAAACAATAATGCACTGCAAACTGTTTTCCACACATATAATGACCTCGAGAAACTCACTCCTATCCATGTTATCTGAACTCATTATTCGTTATGCATTATCTTTGATGATGACTTTTTTTTTTCTGTAATATGGAACTGCATGAGAAATGCAATGTTCACCATTCAACTGCTAAAGAAATAGGTACCTCTCTAAGTTAGTTTTCCATCCTTCCCAAGGCTTTGAATAATCTTCCTCGGAAAAAGCAAATCCAGAAACAAAGATGCCAACTGCTAGGCGCTGAAAGAAAATAAAACCAGCAACGAATATCTGTTCAATAAATTTCACTCGTATGTTTTTCGTGATTCCTGAAATACAAGAACTTGCTCTGTGTCCTTTTAGACCATTTGAGCATCAAGCAAGGAGAACAAAAAACTCACACCCTGGCTATGGTTCTGGCCGATGGTCTTGAACTCAAATTCTTTCACATTTCCGATTCTTGTGGCCATTTTGGTCCCAGTCAACCCAGCTCCAGCAGCTGATTTCAAAAGATGATGATTTAGTCGCTATGATCCCATGATCAGAGATTCTGAATTCAGTGGCAGTTCATAGATGCATTAAAATCAGTAATACGTTTCCTGTTTATTCACTTACTCCCAAATTCAACCGGTTCACTACTATTATTACCACTACAGTGACGATGACTACTACTATATTTTCACCAACTGAAATGAAGAAAGTGTTAATAGAGTAGTAATAGTCAAGCAACATTTTGTTAGGCTCACCTCCAAACGATGCTGCAACTGCTACAGAGCCAGCAGTGTGTCCAGCAGCAGTAGCTATGGCAGCAAAACCAGTAGCACCTATAATAGGCACAAGTGTATGCAATGTTGGAACTAGAGCAGTGAACCCTGCAGCAATTGCCGGGGCTGCTAAGCCTGTTGGATTAATACAAAAAATTCAGCAAAGTTGACCAGTCTACAAACTTATCAAGATCGATCTGACATTTCAAATGAAAATCCAATTCATACCCCCAGATATAGCCATCAATGTTCCTCCTGTGAGCGCGGCTGCGCCAATGATCCCGCCACGCTTCCAGTTCTCCCATCTTTTACTCGGCGACGAATTCTCGCGTGACTGTTCCTCCTCCTTTGCTGCAGCCATAGCAGAGCAAGCAACCATTATCTCGACAGCTTCCTACAATGCCAAGACGACACCCAATCATAAAACCGTAATCTCGTAGCTAGCGATGCTGGATGCATGGTGAGTGCAATGGACGACGGCGACGACGAACCATCTTGTTCCAGGTGACGTTGAGCCAGGTGGCGAGCAGGCGGAGCGCGACGCGGTGGCGGGCGTCGTAGCCCTTGGTGACGCGCGGGGAACCATGCCCTCCTCGGCCATGTTCACGTCGGCGACGCACGCGGAGAGGAGCATGTACAGCACCGCCATCTTCCGGTAGTCCTTGGTGCGCGTCGACGACGACGCCGGTTCGTCGGAGCCGTGGCGGCTCTCCGGTGGTTTGTTGGGCGCCTCGGCCACCGATGATCCGGAAGCGACGCCGCTGATCTCCAGGCCCATGGCCATCGCGTCCACGGCCTTGGCCAGCGTCAGCTCGTGTTCGGATCTCTCCGACCGGGCCTTCTCGTCGTCGTCGTCGTCTTCGTCCTCGAACACGTTGCGAAGGAACTGCGGCAAGAGGTCGCACGGTTTATTAAGATGAAATTGTCCTGCATGTCACTAAGACGATGATCGAGGTGAAATGAAGATGAAATCTTTGGTACGTAGCGTACGGCGCCAATATGGTGCTTGGGATCAGAGGACGCGGCCGTCTTCTCCACCCCGACCCAGGCCTTGGGGTCGATCTCAAGAAACCTACAAGAAACGGTTCAGAGGTCGATCGTCGAAATGCAATGCGATGCATGATCGATGGTACGGTCGTCACCTGAGCACGGGGCGGAGGAGGCCGCGGGACTCGTGTGTCCAGAGGTCGCGGGCGTCGGGTTCGACGGCGGTGGCCGGGTCCGGGTGGGGCTCGTCGTCGAGGCCGTGGGAGCCAAGGAGGACGGTCTGGTGCGTCTGCGCCTGTCGGAGCGCGAGCGCCAGGAGCGCCCCCGCCGCGTACCGCTGCGTCTGGCCCAGCGTCGACGACGTAGCCATCGCCGCAGCACAGTGCCTGATCGCCGGCCGGCGCGTGTGCGGTGGGAGGACGTCCGCGGGGGCGGGGGGCGGGGGACCGGGTGTGCGTGGGTGACTGACTGGTGGCGAGGTTCGGCGAGGCTGGGCGTCGATCGCTGATCGATCACAGGAACCGTCGCGGCTCTGCTCGCTCGCGGGCTGGCGCGGGCGCCACGGGCCGGGGGCCACGGTGCAGTGCGTTTCGGTCTGGTACGGACCGAGACGTGCCATGGCGTGCGGTGATCTCGGTAGTTTCTCGTGGGCCGACCGGTTGGAAAGGGCTGGGATGCCCAGGTGAAGTGGCCTTTTTAGAGAGAAGGCCCAGCACAGAACTATATTAGGCCCATGGTTGAATTGATCCATCATGCTGCCCTGCACAGCCCAAATCATCAACCTTTTTTTTTTGCTATTGTTGTTAATAAAAAAGAAAAAAATCGTCAACCCTGCTGCTTTTGTTTTTTTTTATATTTTGTAAAATATTAACTCCGGATGCCGACTTGTGCGGACTATATGTCTACCACGAATTGACTTATGCATATGACTATGCTGTAGTCTGTACGCACACGCTGGTGATTCAAATGAAACTTGAAAGTTTCAAACCCGGATCGCTTTCTCACCAACCGCAAGCCAAGCCGCGGCCGCCCCCGTGAGTAGCACCAACCACGTTTGTCTGGACCCGCTTGTCGGACCTGCCCTGCGTCGATCGCGACACTAAAAAAAAAGAGTCAGAGTCAGCAGTCAGCGTTTGGACACCCACACGCATCATCCGCTGCGGCCCAAAAAAAAAGAGAAGGGTGTTTGGGCCGAAAAACGTTGGAACTTTTTATTTTCGAGGAAAAACGTTGGAACTTAGAACTGGCCATGCTATCCTATAAAAGCAAGTATAATAATTAATTTATAACCAAGTTAGTCAGCATTTTTTATGATGTGAAGGAGAGAAGTAAGAAGAGACAAAAGAACTTGACTCCTAATCTAAGATCAAGCTTGACATGAATACATAGACATTAGTGGGTCCCAATAGATACTCCCTCAGTCCTAGTTTATTTGCACTTCTACAATTCAAACAATTTCCTAAATTAATCGATCACGTAGGCCTTAACTAGACTGACGCGTGCAACGGTGGCAGGAACCATCACAACAGAACAGCAGTGCAGCCCTAGACAGTCATCTGTAAGTGACAGGCTACAGCCGAACAACAACGCTAGCGTGTCTGACAAAAAATATAAAAAAACTCAAAAACAAAAGGAAAACAAGCCCATCCAGAAGGTGCGCGTGGCATCGTGCCCTAATAAAATAAAAAAGACTGCCCCGTAAACTCCCTTCCGGCTTCCCACGGCATCAGTTCATCCCCACAAACGACTAACATCTATATAGGTATTTTGGTAATTTTCCACTTATCTTGGTTGCCATGTCCACTCCTACAAATACAAATATTTTAGAACGGAAGAAGTATGTAGATGAAGATGGAGAGAAAAGAGAATAAAAACATAAAATAATAAAAAAAATTTATAAACAAGTAAGAGACTAATTATTATATAACTTAATACTATTTGTTTTATAATAGTTAAATACTTAACTCAACTATTAAACATGCTCTAGTGAGATGAAGCATGGAACGACAGGTAAACATAAATCGCTGTTGGTCAGTACTAGTCTACTACGTATTCAGTGCTAGCGCCCAGACGGCTCAGACGCCCGCACCTGCTCCGTCAACCCGCATCCCCGTGACAGCACACGTGTTGCTGCATGCGTTTGCACGCCCGTACCCGCTTCATTGGGGCCCGCCGGCTTCGTTTCCCATGCCCGCATGGGCCGTATCTCGATCTACGTCCGCTCTGTTTGCCAGCCGCTCGCGCCCATTCCGCCCTGTGATCGACTAAAACAGATAATTTGATTCAGAATAAGAGTAGAGAATTTCTGAGGGGAAAAGAGATCGAAGCAAAGAAGAAAAGGGAAACGGATATAGAAGAAGAAAAGAGACTTGTCAGAAGAAAGATGAACAGTAGAGTATGAGAGAAGTTTTCTGTTGATAACAATTAATTCGATACCCTTCTTCGGCTCATGGTTTCCCTTTTACGTAACCACTACTGCTTGTTGAACAGCCTAACTCCACCTAGCTGACAGTCTCTCCATATATACTCCCTCCATATTCAAAAAAGCTCAAAAAAGGTATCGTTTAGGATAAAATTTTAGTCAAACATTGAAAATATAAATCATGAATAATTTTTAAATTATTAAATTTAAAAATATAAAAATCATATCAATAGATTTGTCTTAAAAAATATTTTCATAAAAGTATACATATATTTTATTTTAATAAATATTTTTTAAAAAATAAGTGATCAAAGTTACACTTTTTACATGCACGTAAGAGTGTCACTCCATGTACTCTCTCCATACTCAAAAAACTTATCGTTTTAGAAACTAACACGGTCTCCAAAGTGTAGGGCCTAGCAGTTGTAGACGCAAGTGTGGTAGGTGGGTCCTACTGTAAGATATGTATATGCAATACTCAAATCTACAATTAAAACATCTAGATAAAACACTAGAACATACGTCTAAAAACAGATAAAAACTTTGAGACATACATTTAAAAACACTATTGAAACAAAGTGCAAGATCAGATCCCATTCTACTTTTATAAAATCGAATAGAACACTCGCAACATACAGGGACGAACCTAGGCACATGCTGGTGGATGAAAATGTATGCACCACTCAATTATGAAAATAGTGTTTTTTACTAAATAATAGTACCATATATCATTTATAATACAAGTTTATACACGCAATCCTTTTCTAACTTCAGCACTGACAACGTACCTATAGAAACATTTGAAATAAACGCTTGTGACTTGAGTTTCAGCGCAACATCTCCCGTTTGAGAGAATGGAGCCTTGCAGCATGTGGAATTCCATCTCGGCCGTTGCGAGTTCCGCAGCGGCCACGGCGCGCGAACTGGTAGTCTGGCATGAGTTCGCCCCTGCTACCGTGAGCTGCACGCTGGGTAGATAAGCATTAGCCAAAGTTGTTCTTGTGCACTGGCTTGTATGTCTGCTATTAATAGAAAAATGTTAAGGTATTAGTATTACTGAGACCCTGTTTGATCTCCTAAGAAATAGAAAAAATAATAACAGAGGCTTGTTTTAGCTAAGCTAGAGTCTCGTATTTATCATAATCCATGTATGTGTTAGAGTGACCTATGACAAAAAATAAGTTATTTTCACTTCTATCTATCTAAATACATGTAGATTGGGGTAGATATGAATGCACTCAAAGAAGGTCAAATTGGAAAAAACGAGAATAAGATTCAAACACTTAAGGACTGATTGGTTACTTGTATTAAGTTGCGCATATATATCCTATTTAGTATATCTAATTCTGAATTAGGCAATGCAATTTGATGTTGTTTGGTTCAACTGAATAGGGGTTGTATAGTGTTATGCGCTTGATTGGTTGTATGTATAACCGTCTAGTTTGTATACTGGATGCATAGTGGATGTAATGCAATGCTTGCATAACTGGATACGGTCGATTTCTAGGGGATAGTGGGATGCAAGTCCTTTGAGGATAGTGCTAATCCGCATAAGAGCAAATACAATAATTGGCTTATAGCCAAGCATATGCTAATGTGGAGGAAAGAGAAAAGGAGAGAGAGGAGAGTTTGGCTCCCATGCAAACACCAAGCTGGACACGGAAGCATAGATAATAGTGGGTCCAAATAATAAATGTTGTGAGGAGGAATAGCAAAGAGAAATTTTTTACAGCCAAGTAATTGACAACTTATTGTATAACTTGGCTGGCTTATATCTACTATTGACCTTGCTCTAAGATTATATACAGTCAACCAAACAACTCTAACTAGCATTCCCCTATCCTAGAGAAAGAGTTATACAGCTAACCAATCTTCAAAGATGAGATTCTAGACAATAGATAAAAAGGATGGATTTTTTTTTCTCCCATTCAAACAACCAGCGTCACTGGTTAGGTCATCGAAATGTGTGGTGTCTAAAAGAAACTACATACGGAGTATGACATTAAATACAGAGTATGATAGAATCATCCGTCAGCGAGAAAATATTCATAGCCGGCTGCCCGGCCGGCCGCCACCTCCCTCTTTGTACTAACTTTTGCACATCTATCCTGCCGTAGTACGTGTAGAGAGTAAGGATGTAGGTGACAACCCGCATAACTCATATATAGGTTTAATTTTATGGATTATTACTTAAACTTATAAAAATTAAATATATATATATATTTTCGTGAGTTAACTCATTTACATTCTAGTAGAGAGTTACTAAATCCATAGCAGTACGGCAGGCCAGCAGGCCGCAGGCCTGTTGCACGCGTCGCGCAAACGCGCCATGGCAGCTCGCGCTCGTGCATGCATGGCCGCGACGTGCCGCCTAGCAGCGCAACCCTGACAATCCCATGCGACTGCGAGCGCGTGCGTTCTCCCTCCCTCCATGTAGTGGCAGATTCAGGATACGTTCAAGGGAGGCTAATTAATAAAGATAATCATTAACGATAAAAATTTAATTATAATTTAAAACTAATACTTCTATCTAGAAAATTTTGGTGAATTTTATAGAGATTTAGTGAAGAAATAAGTGAATTTTATAAAAATTTGATGGAGAAATGAGTACAATTTATAGCTATGTAATAGAGGAATGAGATCATAGTAGACCCCCCTGAATCCGCCCATGCCTCCATGGATCTCACGGCCTTGCTTGGTTTAGCAGTAGCACGCACCATCCCTCCCTGCGTCCGCCTTCACATCGTGACCCGTACCAACAACCAAATAATGCTGATTTGGTTCAGATGACCAGCAAAACTGACAGGGCTAATAAAACTGTCGCGTCGTCCTGCCGGTGCCGGTGCCGGTTTCTGGGCCTGCGCCCTGCGGGGCGGCGTGCAGTGATGACCCTCGGCACTTGCACGTCTCCCGGCATTTTGCAGTTTCAATGGCAGAGGCGAAACTGCAGGCACAAGCCAATAGTAGCATGAGAGCAGGTATTATAGTAGGTCGTAAGCCGGCTAAATGCTGAGGTGGAGAAGAGAAATGAGCAGAAAGAGGAGAAACGGACTGTAAGGTTATAGCTAACTTGGGTACAAGAACTAAGGTAAACTGTGACAGAGACATGTGAGACATATATTAATTGTGAACAAATCACTACTATATGAGTAGGCTATAAAAAAGCCGTAAGAACCTTACAACCAGCAGTGAGCTGTATCTATTAAACTTGCTCCGATCTGAACCGGTCCCTCCCGATGCGCTTCCACATTTCGCACGCGCATGGTACTAGTCCGCCCCGTAGACGCGGCAGCACCGGGACCGTAATTTCTACGAGAAACAATGCCGGTCCGGAACGCCCTCGAATAGTAGTAGTACTACAGTGAACTAGCGGTGACGGCATCTGGTGGATGTTTGCATCACGTCTCGTCCAGGCCTTTAATTTTCGACACTCGTGGCGCCCGCGGACCAGAGCCTGTTCTTGGCCGCGAAAAGGTCGGCTGCAGAGAGGCCCGGGCGCAGCGCTTGGTGGCCGTTTGCCCATTTGTCCCGTGCGACTGCGAGAGAGAAACGAAAGGCCAGTGTCGCGTCGGCAGCCGCAGGATGTCAAAAATCATCAAATCAGGGTTGGTGGCAACATGACCGGCCGGATCCAATATTGAGGATTTTTTTTTTGGGAACAGATCGAATATCGAGGACATGTTTAGGTGGGCTTGTCCGTATCGAGGAGCCGGAGGCAGAGCCACAGCTCGTGGTTCTGTCAAAACGTTCTTTTTTTTTTCCTTCGACAGCTTATCCTACCGTCTGGCAGAGCTCCTCCATAAGACACGAGGAGGAGCCCTACTAGAAGGGGTTTAAATAATTAGAATTTGCAATATAGAAACAATGTAGATCTAGAAAGTCAATAACTTAATTACTTGATTGGTTGGTCCTAAAATAACTATGCATAAGGCTTTCCTTTTAAAATCAAAGTTTAAATTTGATTAAATTTATTAATACTCATGGCGTAATAAATATTATTAGATTAATAATGTCAAGGCATCTACTTGGGACATTAAAGCTACTATATACGAAGACCAAAATACCCTTCGTATCTTCTTCTTCCCCTCTCCTATCCCGACCCCACAGTAGGCGCTCCCTACCTCCGACGCGCTCCCTCCTCCACTTCGACGCCTAGCCGTGGTAGTCTCCCCCACCCCGATGGCCGTCATAGTGCTCGGAGTCCTCCCCTACGTACCTTGGTAGCATCTCTCCCCCACACCGATGTCCTCTAAATTTGGTGACCCTGATGTCCTCCCCTACTCCGGCATCTCCTTCCCACACAACAGCCCCAACGTCCTCCTCGACGTTCGCGCTTGTCCTTCCGTCGCGCTCCCTCTTCCATTTCGTCACGTGGTGCGGGACTAGGCAGGTCATGTCGATCTACGGTGCGATGGCGGCCATTAGTGTGGACGATGGCAGCGACGGCAGCGAAGGTCGCGAAGAGGTTGGCAGTGGATGCAGTGTGGGGAGTAGTTGGGGGTGGCGTGGGAGGTAGTGGTGGCAACGGAGGGGAGGGCAGGGCAAAAGAGCACGACATGTTCGGAAAGGGTGGCGAACGCTGCATTGATGAGGGGTAGGGGTGTACTTTTGGCCTTTTATATAGGCCTTGTTTGGTTTTCCCTTCTAAACTTTATTCTTTGGTAAATAGTTTAGTCCACTTTAGTCACTTCAAAATAACTAGAGAGGACTAAAGATCATTTAGTTGGCTTCAAAGTGAGTAAAATAAACTAAATTTAGGTGACTAAAGTTTAGAGGGCCCAAACCAAACAGGCCTTAGTCCTTCTAACCACAATATGATGACTAGATGACTAAAGACCATTAAGTCCTATTTAGTCATAATGTTTTTTTGCTAAAAAATAACTAAAAAAATTTAAACTTAGGTGTCTCAAGTTTAGCAGGGTCAAACTAAACAAAACATTAGGGCAGTCGCAATGGCTAGCTTATGAGCTAACTCTTATAATTTTTCTCATATTTTAATAGGAGAGAGAGAAAAGCTAGCTCCTAGTTAAGAGCTAAACTTATACACATATTTCAAGATCATATGAGTGTGTCATGTTGGTCTAACCATGGTATAAGTCATTGCTAAAAGTTAATATTATTGGAGAGATTGACTTAGAGCTAGTAACTAACTTATACCCTTGCGGGTGCACTTAGACAGCGCCCAAGCTGTTGTTTTCCATCATCTTCACAAATCTATTCCTATAAAAGCTCTCGGATTCAGCGTATGACGTCGCGCGTGCGGCAGCCACACGTATCGGTACGGTGACGCACTGCACAATACGATAGCGTCGTCGCCGTCGACGGCGATCACTCGAGGGCCGACGAGCTGGACCAGAACGCCACAGTCACACTCACATTGTGGCCGGTGTCCGAACCATAGGATATCCGTCATATAGCAGACGAGGAACTTGTTATGGATGACGTATAGGAATATGAAGTAAAGAATCAAGCCACGGAGGAGACACACAATTTAACGTGGAAAACCCCTTCGATGTGAAGGGGAAAAACCACGGGCACCAGGCAGCAACAATCTCACTATCTCAAGAGTTTAGGTTACACACCTATGGCGGCTTAGAAGAGAATCAAGTCTCCACGAAACCCTAGCAAGGCTATATATACCGTACCGTACCGCGGGGGCTCCGCCCCCCGCACCCTCCGACCACAGGGGAGAGACCTGATGGGGCCGGAGCGTAGCGGAGTCTGTGCGGGGGGCGGAGCCCCCGCGGTACGGTACGGTATATATACCCTTGCTAGGGTTTCGTGGAGACTTGATTCTCTTCTAAGCCGCCATAGGTGTGTAACCTAAACTCTTGAGATAGTGAGATTGTTGCTGCCTGGTGCCCGTGGTTTTTCCCCTTCACATCGAAGGGGTTTTCCACGTTAAATCGTGTGTCTCCTCTGTGGCTTGATTCTTTACTTCATATTCCTATACGTCATCCATAACAAGTTCCTCGTCTGCTATATGACGGATATCCTATGGTTCGGACACCGGCCACAATGTGAGTGTGACTGTGGCGTTCTGGTCCAGCTCGTCGGCCCTCGAGTGATCGCCGTCGACGGCGACGACGCTATCGTATTGTGCAGTGCGTCACCGTACCGATACGTGTGGCTGCCGCACGCGCGACGTCATACGCTGAATCCGAGAGCTTTTATAGGAATAGATTTGTGAAGATGATGGAAAACAACAGCTTGGGCGCTGTCTAAGTGCACCCGCAAGGGTATAAGTTAGTTACTAGCCCGGCCTATATCCTGGAGTGAATTTGGAACAACTCCAACAAACTCCACCTTGAGACAAATTCATCTTTATCATAAATCAACCCTTCATCCTGAACATAGCAAAGATAGAAAACCACTGGTGCCAACAATAGTCTCTTGGACTATCCAATTAAACCAACTAAGCTTGAGCAGAGCTCAAACTTAGCAACAGGAACAGACTTTGTCATCATATCAACAGGATTATCATGAGTACTAATCTTGCATACCTTCAGCTTACCTTCTTCAATCACATCACGCACAAAATGATACTTGATATCTATGTGCTTAGTTCTCTCATGGAACATCTGATCTTTAGTGAGGTAAATTGGACTCTGACTGTCACAGTGCAAACTTATGCAAGTTTCAACTCCACAAAGCTCAGCGTACAAACCTTTTAGCCAAATTAATTCTTTGCACGCTTCGCAAATAACCATATATTCTGCTTCAGTAGTAGACAAAGCAACAACTGACTGTAAAGTAGCCCTCCAACTCATAGCACAACTGCCAACAGTAAACACATAACCTGTAAGTGATCTTCGCCTGTCCAGATCAGCAGCATAATCAGAATCCACATAGCCAATAAGACCCTTATCAGTTCTTCCAAACTTTAAACAGGAATCTGCTGTGCCTCTGAGGTACCTAAAAATCCACTAAACTGCCCTCCAATGTTCTTTGCCAGGATTAGACATATATCTACTAACAAGACTCATAGCATATGACAAATCTGGATGAGAGCAAACCATAACATACATCAAAGACTCAACAGCACTAGAATAAGGAACCCTTGACATGTATTCAATCTCTGCATCTGTACTAGGACACTGAGCAGCTGACAACTTAAAGTGAGGTGCAATAGGGGTACTAACAGCCTTAGCATTTTGCATGTTGAAACGCTTAAGAACTTTCTTCATATAATTTTGTTGACTAAGAAATAGCAAACCAGATTTTCTGTCTCTACTAATTTCCATACCAAGAATTTTCTTAGCACTACCAAGATCTTTCATATCAAAACCACTACTCAATAACTTCTTTAACTTAGTGATTTCAATCTTACTCTTGGCAGCAATCAGCCTATCATCAACATATAACAGCAAATATATAGGTGATCCATTAACATGCTTGATGTAAACACAGTTATCATACTTAGATCTTTTAAAACTGTGTGCTAACATAAATGAATCAAACCTCTTGTTTCACTGACGAGGGGACTGTTTCAAACCATACAAGGATCTCTTCAACTTGCACACATATTTTTCCTTGCCAGGCACTATGAACCCTTCTGGTTGGTCCATGTATATGTCCTCCTCAAGCTCTTCATGCAAAAACACAGTCTTCACATCTAACTGCTCAAGCTCGAGATCATGTGAAGCAACAATACTAAGGAAAGTACGAATTGAACTGTGTTTTACCACTGGAGAGAACACATCATTGTAGTCAACACCCGGAATTTGACTGTAGCCTTTAGCCACTAACCTTACCTTATACTTTGGAGGCTCGCTTGAAGATAAACCCTCCTTTCTCTTGAAGATCCATTTGTAGCTGATGGTCTTCTTATTCTTAGGCAAAGGTACAACCTCCCATGTACTGTTCTTCTCAAGAGACTGCATCTCCTCATGCATAGCAGAAATCCAATTCTCAGTATCACCACAACGAATAGCTTCTTTATAGGTTGCTGGCTCATGAACATTCTCCACCTGTTCAACACAACTCAAAGCATAGTAAGATAAATTACACTCTTCAATAAGACGCTTAGGAGGTGTAATTGTCCTTTTTGACTTGCGTTGAGCAATAGGTAAATCCTCCTCTAACTGCAAAATGGGAGGAGTTTGCTGAACATCATCATGAGCATCATCCTCAGCAACATCATTATCATGGTCACCATGCTCATCAACAGGCTCCACCTGCACACCTGTATCATCATCAACATGCTCCACCTGCATGCGCATACGCTGCAGCTCTTTTTCTGGAACATGATCTGAGGGCAAACTTTCAGTAAACATCACATATTCATTGAAAACAACACTCCTGCTCATAAAAGTCTTTCCTGTTTCAGGATTCCACAATTTATAGTCTTTGACTCCCGAACTATAGTGAAGGAAAAGACACTTAACAGCTCTAGGCTCTAATTTTCCATTATCAACATGAGCATAGGCAGTGCATCCAAAAATTTTCAACTGTGAATAATCAGCAGGCGTACCAGACCATACCTCAATGGGAGTTCTTTTATTTAGTAGAATAGAAGGCGACCTGTTTATCAAGTAACATGCAGTATTAGCAGCTTCAGCCCAAAAATGCTTGCTCATCCTGGCATTAGACAACATGCAACGGGCCTTGGATATGATGGTTCTGTTCATGCGTTCGGCCACACCATTCTGTTGTGAAGTATGGGGTATGGTGTGATGCCTAACGATGTCTTCCGATCTGCAATAATCATTAAATTCACGCGAACAAAATTCTCCACCATTATTAGTACGAAGCAATTTTACCTTCCTTTCAGTTTGTCTTTCTATCATTACTTTTCAGTCCTTAAAAGCAGCAAAAGTATCATCTTTCTGTTTCAGAAAATAAGGCCAAACCCTTCTAGAGTAATCATCAATAATTGTAAGCATGTAACGAGCACCACCAAGTGAGGACTTACGAGAAGGGCCCCATAAATCAGCATGAACATAATCAAGAGTACCTTTAGTGGTGTGAACAGAAGTGTTGAACTATACCCTTTTATGCTTTCCGAAAATACAATGCTCACAAAACTTTATTTTACTCGAAGTGCAGCCATCCAGCAGGTTTCTCTTCATCAATTCTGCCATACCATGGTGACTCATATGTCCCAAACGCATATGCCAAAGGTTAGTTTTAGTAGGTTCATTATTAGTAACAGCAGCAATAGCGGAATCAGAACCAAGTAAAGTACACCCTCTAAGGACATATAACTTTGCTGAATTAAGATCACCTTTCAAGCAAACAAGAGAACCTTTTGATACCTTCAGAACGCCATCTGAACCGGAATATTTGTAACCTTCTGCATCAAGCGTGCTCAATGAGATAAGATTTCTGGACATCCCTAGTATATACCTGACGTTTTTTAGCGTGCGTGTCATGCCATCATCAGTCTTGATCTGAACTGATCCAATCCCCACAATGTCACACGGGTTATCATCTCCCATCCGCACAACATCCCCTTTCTGCACAGGCTTATATGAGCTAAACCAATTTCTGTTAGTGCAAATATGAAATGAACATGCGGAATCGAGAATCCATTCATCATGACCAGCAACACAACCAGCAAATACTACCAGACAATCTCCAGAATCATCATCAGACGCAGCAGCAACAGCAATAGAGACCTTACCAGCCGACTTGTTTTTCCTCTTCTCCTTATTCTGTACTTTTCTGCAATCCTCAACATTATGATTTGTCAGCTTGCAATAAACACGGAACTTTTTATTACCATGCGGCTTGGACTTTGAACGGCCTCTCCTTTCGTAGTTCTTTCTTCCATCATTGTCATTATTGGAGGATCTATTTTCAGTTCTGCCTCTCACATGCAAAGCATCGCCCTTGGAGGACGACGTCCTGTCATTCTGCACCATGCCTCTCATCTTCTCCCTAGACTGGAGAGCCTCATAAACTTCCTTTAGGGTTAGTTCATCACGGCTCAAAAGTATGGTGTCACAAAAATTTGCATACGAATTTGGCAAAGAACATAGCAGTAAAAGACCTAAGTCCTCCTCATCATACTTCACCTCCATCGACACTAGGTCGGCGACGATCTTCTTGAATTCAGCGATGTGGCTCATCACTGAATCCTCCTCCTTCATCTTCAGGGTGAACAGCTTCATCTTCATCTGCATCTTACTGGTTAGATCCTTGGACATACAGATCGATTCCAGTTTCAGTCATAGTTCTGCAGCAGTTTTCTCTTTCAGACACTCATGCAAAATATCATTATGAAGATGCAACTGAATTAGGGCGAGCGCCTTCTGATCCTTGCGGGTCTCTTCTGGAGTCCACTCGGCCTTCCTCTTTCCGAAACTATCCAGCGCCTCATCATAATCATGAGTCTGCGCCAGAATCCCCCGCATCTTGACTTGCCATAGCGAGAACCGCGTGTCGTAGTTCAGCAGCGGAAGATCGAACTTCATCGACGTCGTTATGAACCCTAACAGCAACCAAAGCTCCGGTACCACTTGTTATGGACGACGTATAGGAATATGAAGTAAAGAATCAAGCCACCGAGGAGACACACGATTTGACGTGGAAAACTCCTTCGATGTGAAGGGGAAAAACCACGGGCATCAGCCAGCAACAATCTCACTATCTCAAGAATTTGGGTTACACGCCTATGTCGGCTTATAAGAGAATCAAGTCTCCACGAAACCCTAGTAAGGGTATATATACCGTACCATACCGCAGGGGGGCTCCGCCCCCCGCACCCCCCGACCACAGGGGCAAGACCTGATGGGCCTCCGCTCCGCTCCGTCAGAAGCCCCGCCTATATTCTGGAATAAATTTGGAACAACCCTAATAGCTAGCTACCTTTCCACGCCTCCCGAAATAATTGGCCTCCGCTTTCAGCTAGTAATAGAGATCAGCTAATCTTCATCTGCGCCCTTTTCGCCCTGCATCGAGCAGATATGTGTAACGTCTCTGTCCACTCTATTGTGGATGAGTTGTCCACGCTACATTAATCGTTTTTAGTTAGGACTAGTGTGCATGGTAGAATTCTTTCCTGATTTCAGCTCATGTTTTTTCAAAAAAAAGTCCTACCAAATATTTTGTAGGAGTCATTTCAAAGTGAAAAATAGAGATCATACTTTCTTCAAAACGACTCTAACTCTAAAAAAAAAGCTCCTAAGAAGAAGCACGGTTAAATACACAATTAATTGGAACCATAGCTTCTAGTGCATAGACCCAATCCCCACCCCCTCTTTTGTCAAAAAAAAAAAATCATGCTGTACAACAATTAGTGAATCCATTGCCGACCTTTTCTTATTGATTGAAGTGTAAATTTTAAAACTAATTAATTACAGCGTCCTTATTACCTTCTTGCTGGTGGAGTTAGGAAGATCTAGCTAGTAGGAGTACTACTTAGAATCAGTAGGATATCATTTATGCACCATTTTATTTTTGGCGAATATCCCAACCAAGATTCGAGAGCGATGCGCAAAGACAATGCGTTTCATTTCAACCATTTTTTTTTTTGACGTTGATGTTTAACCCATGATGAATTATATTTGATCACCTCAAGCACTGGAATCTAGCAGTTTCCACCAATGCCGTAAAGCATGCAGTCCTTATCACTAGTTTTACCACTAAAGCCAAAAGGCTCAAATATATCATGTTGCTTCTGACAATTAATTACTTCAATCTCTTGAACACACAGGGAATATTTTTTTAAGGGGTGGAATGAGCATCGCCTGTCGTCAGGATTAGATCAGCTCTACAGTATATAGAGCTAAAGTGAGAGACCAAGTTCATAATGCTTTGGACCTTGCCTTGCCATTCGCGGGAGAAGCTGTGCCGGCCACTGCGTGCAGGGAAGGTGCTTGAGGGACCTGTGGCAGGGGCACGACGATGAAGGCGCACGGGGAAGAAAAAGCCAACTGCAGATGGAGCCAGGCTAGAAGACCACGGGGTCTTAGGCTCTTAGCTGAAACAAGCTGAAGTTATTTTACTATTACTAATTGAAGGTCTCAATAGAGGCACCACGTTAATTTTGACTAGATACACTAAAAAAAAAGATAAATCCTATAAATTCTCACAATAATCAGAAATATCTGACCTTTGATTTGGTAGACTCTAATCATCATCATCGATATTAGCCATTGGATCTATTGTAGTTTATTAAAAATTACTATTACTAATTGGAGGCCCCAACAGAGGCACCACGTTAATTCTGACCAGATGCGCAAAGAAAAAAGATAAATCCTATAAATTCTCACAATAATCAGAAACATCTGGCCTTTGATTTGGCAGACTCTAATCATCATCACCAATATTAGCCATTGGATCTATTGTAGTTTATTAAAAAATTACCCACCACTGCCACTATGAAAAATACATAAAGTAACCCCTAATTTTACATATAAATTACCCACCTATGCCATTATAAAACAAAATTCAAAATAACCCCCTAGATTTATATATAAATTACCCATATCTGCTATTATGAAAAATAATTGAAAATAACCCCCTAAATTTGCATCAAAATTACCCACCTTGGACATTATTAAATATAATTTAAAATAACCCTCTAACGTTGTGTCTAAATTATCTAACTTAGTTATTATGAAAGATAATACATACTGCATGATAATAGATTTTATAACCTATTATTTTAAATAAGTTAATTTATTTTTACTGAAACATTATGTCATATCAATATTATTAATTTTATGCACTCTATGATATATAAATAATAATACACACATATAATCTTGTGATATAACAAATTAAACATGTTTAGTTTGAGGATGCAGGCTGAGTTTCAACTTTTGTGGAAACAATACTACATGAATAAACATAAAGAATATTAGAATATCTAATTAACATCCAAAAAATACAACAATTTAATTAAAAGTTAAAAGATAAATTATAGATTTAAGAAGACACAAAATAGGTTGTATGAATAATTTATATTTCTTAAGACTAGATTTCAACTAAATATATATCATGCTAGAAAAAATATAAATACAATAAATTATAACTAGATGTCCTCCCTTGAGCGTGCATGTTAGTCCTTAGAAGATTTGATTAAAAACAAAAGACAGATAATCGAAGTTCTCATAAAAAAAATCACACCATCAATTAGGTACGACCATAAAAATAATAGTTATTAGAACTATTATGTTTTCTAAACAATTATCCATTACTATCGTTGTGTAAACCAATATAAACTAACTTATGACCCTAATTTATATTACCCACATATGTTGTTAAGAAACATGGTCAAATATAGACATAAATTTGTATTGAAGTACTAACATCCTCATATTATGATCAATAAATTATATAACTCAATTGTCATCTCATTATTAGAAAAATTAAATACCCTCAAATATCATCCAAATTATCAATGTTCTCTTTTACAAAAAATATTTAGAGAACAAATAGAATATATAAATTATCATCCCCTCCTCTATCATTATTAATATAGTAAGATTTGTTAAAGTAAATATATGCGTGACGACAACATGCATGAGAAATCAAATACATATGTTATATTTCTTCACATAAAAAAATATTTTTTGTAGATAATTCATATAGTAACGATACTACCAAATTATTTAAAAGCATATTAGTAACCATAACATATAGTTTATATAGGTTGTTACTTTAGAGATATTTATGTATTTTAACTAAAATATTGATATGTCTACATTGATAGTATAATCATAACTACAAATGAAATTTCTTGATAGTAAAATTCAATCAACCTGAGAAGTGTGGGAGAACACTTATTTCTATATTGTTCTAGCCTTTATGAAGAATATCATAGAGTAGACAGTTGATCATTATAAGGTTTAAGTATTAAAATTCTATTGAGATCAGGACTACTATCCTGTCTAAGATCTTACTCCATGCTCCATAACTTATAAGATATCGTGTATGTGTTCAAATAATAGGTGATGCTATTGTAGTAGTCAAGAACATACCCCATGACCTAAAATCCTTATTTTTAAAAAGTGCAAGAAGAGAGTTAATGAAATATACAATAACCATAAGAGTTTCAACTTAACTTGGGAAGAGAGAAAAGTTTGTAGAAACCGATAAGAATAAAATTTGAAAAAAAATAAAATTTAGATTAATGACTTCATAAGATATATGATGCAACAAGAGCTACCATAATTAATGGTAAAGTTTCATAGTAACTGCATATTTAAAGTATATAAGTTGCCACACAAAAAGAAATAAAAAACATATTAATTGGTTATTTCAAAAATATAATTAATAGGTTTAAGATAATTAGATATAGACTACATAGTATCTATTATATATATATATATATATAATGGTAGAAAATAAATGAAGAAAAATATACAATTTAATACAAGTAGAGTTCTTTGTTAGTCAGATGTACTCTGTCCATTTCAAACCATAAGATATTTTGAGCTTTTAAATACATTGCTTTTGCTATGCGCGTAGATATACTACCTAGATATATAGCAAAAAATATTATATTTAGAAAAATCAAAATGTCTTATAATTTAGAATAAAGAAATTATTATACACTATCTAATACTGATATCTCCTAAAATTCTAACCCGTACGAGAGCACAAATTGATGGACTAGTTAGGAATAAATAACAGTCATGTACAATAATTCTTCCTTTGATTTTCAAACTCTATCTGGAGGTCAGCTGACCCCAATTTTAGCCTTAGATTCGCCCCTCTAGTGCCTTCCACCAAGATTACACCGTCAGTAAAAAAATTTACTAACATAGAGAAATAGATAGCATTAGGTTTTGGAATCTTCCTTGTACGTCATCGAGGCCTATGGAATTGAATGGAATTTTTAAACAGCCTTACCTTATATATATTTCAAAGAATGAAGGGCATTTGCCATTACGTACGTCAGGCACGCACGTCATGAAAGAAATGAATCCATCTAAAAACTGAACCAGGAGAATGGATCAAAACATGCACAGCGAGGATCACCTAAAATTTGCCACCTAGTTTTTCTTTATGGACAGAGGAGAGTGGGCCAGTACAGAAGATAATATAGGAGGTACCTCCACGTATTTTCTAAAATGCTACTAACTTCGGTCACAAATTTTCTTCAATAAAATAAGATGAGTGGTCAAATTTAAGGCTAAGACCTGTTTAGAATGGAGGATTTTTTCCTATTCCTATATTTTTTCCTGTAAAAATGAACTGATTCCTGTAAAATTCCTACACAATTCCTATGAAATTTCTGCGTTCCAAACAGTCTCTAAAAAGAGTCAAACAAATTATAATTCAACACAGAGTAGTTTGTAGTTACAAGAGATCAAGTAAAGATGCTCTAATCTAAAAAGAAATGGGAACAAACATAACTTGAGCAAACTGTACAAATTAAGGGACCAAATAAAGAAACACTAGCTCCGTTCCGATTCATAATTCGTTTGATTTTTTTATTCTAATATAATTTTTTAATTGTCTTATTTAAAAATTTATACAAAATATTACTTCTTTTGTTTTTAACTTAATTAATAAAAGTTTTTCAAAAGTGATTTAAATTTTACTATATTTTTATAAATTTTTTTAAATACGGCAAGTGGTCAAAACTTGTGGTCAGAAAAGTAAAACGAATTATAATATAGAACCAAGAAAATATTTATTAAATTTCACATGAAAACTCACGGATCTGTGCCCGACCGGGATATTTTACAGATTTGAGTTCTTGCAGCCACATGCAACTTGGATCATTTTACTCCCTTGCCTACGCATGCACAACTAGCTAGCCATCCATGAGGATACACCCTTATTATTACGCTACAGCATCGATCAGGCGCATGGTTGGTCCGGAAAAATTATAATAAACAGAAAGAAAGAAACAAAGACGACAGAAAGCCACCCCACAGCCCGGTCCCCAACAAAGTCCAGAGTCTAAACGCATAGTCTGCATGTCTAACGAGTAACGGCGCGGTCGCCGGCCGTCGATGGATGATCAGGCCAAGGAGCAGTTGAGGCGGGGCGTCGGCACGGCGTAGAGCCTTGTGGCGCGCGGCGCGGTGAGGCCGAAGATGTCACCCATGTCCAGCTCCGAGGGCTTCATCCCGTCGGGCAGCGACCAGTTGAAGCCGTGCGCGAGCTGGGCGACGGCGAGCTCCAGCGCGTAGAGGCCCAGCGCCGTCCCCGGGCAGGAGCGGCGGCCGGAGCCGAAGGGCAGGAACTCGAAGCAGCCGCCCTTGAAGTCGAGTCCCGCGGCGTCGCCGCCGGGCGCGAAGCGCGCGGGGCGGAACACGTCGGCGTCCTTCCAGGAGCCGCTGTGGCGGCCGATGGCCCAGACGTTGATCATGACGCGGGAGCCCCTGGGCACGGAGTAGCCGCCCACCACGCAGTCGTCGGCGGTCTCGTGGAGGAGCAGCGGGATCGGCGGGTGCAGCCGCAGCGTCTCCTTGACCACGCACTTGAGGAAGGGGAGCTTGTCCAGGTCCGACTCGTTCACGTTGCGGTCCAGCCCCACCACGTCGGCCATCTCCTCCTGCAGGCGCCGGAGGTCGTCGGGGCTGTGCATCATCTCCGCCATCGCCCACTCGATCGCCGACGCCACCGTCTCCGTCCCGCCAAACATCACGTCCTGCATACGTATGCATCCAACATCATTATTAATTAGTTATTAGGGATCGATGAATCGAGCGAGCTTCTATACCATGCCACACACAACACTCATGCTATTGCTAGCTAGTTGTGTCCATGCATGACGGAAGCTTGATTATTACATGCATATTCTAGGACGTACGACCTCTATAAACAAGAGATTGGTCGGATGATTTGGCAAGTGGCATGGTGCTTTACCAGCTCAAGATAAGGGCGCGGTTGTAGTCAGAAAACGATACATGCATTCTTTTTTTTAACCACTACTGTCTTGTTTGGATGTACTTGTTTGTATTTCAATCCATATGTGATGGAATCGATTGAGCTAGCTAGAGAATAGTCTTGTTTGGATGTACTTCTATGCATGTATCTCAATCTATATGTGATGGAGTCGATTGAGCTGGAAAATACTTTAAATTTTATCTCAATCCATTTCTAGATATTGATTAAGATGAATACGACTACGTCTAAACAAGCGCTACTTTAGAAGGTGACATGCACTAAGTCACCAAGAGGTGGGCACTGGGCAGAGCTTATCAGCTAGTAGTACTCAGTATAATAATAACTCAATCTTATATAAAAAAAATGGCACCAAAAGGTGACATGCATATGGGTCTCCAATAATGGTTGGCTCAAACTTGGAAGCTTTCATCATGTTTATCTACTTGCAAAAGCTGGGCGACGTCCAAACTTTGTAAGATGACTGCCGTCATCCGCAAAATCGGACTAGACAAAAGTTAGAGTCTGTTTGGCAGGACTCCTCTTGAGGGGCTCCTGCAGAGGAGCCGGGGCCGTTTTGGAGAAGCTCCAATTCAGGGCTCTTCCAAAACGGCTTCGCCTCCTATGTTTTTTTTTAAAAAAACGACTTCTTCAGAAAAATATTTGACATGACTCTTCTCGAGAAGCTAGAGCTGGAGCCAATAAGAAGCTCTGTCAAACAGACCCTTAGTAACAACATGCGTGGTTATAGGCGGGGAGGGGGTTCCATCAATGCGGATGTGAACAGTACTAGTGACACTCAAGCATGGGCGCACCTACAAGTAGTAACTATCGTTAATATATCTATAGTCCACGTGTTTGATCCAAAAAGATAGAACGTGTCTAATCATGCATATACCGACCGTGCACCGAATTGCGGCGCTTACGTACACCTAGCTAGTCAGTAGTCAAGAGTCTCCAGAGATGCAGACACCAATACAAGGAGCGTGGACACATGCATACAAGTACACCTACCGCCCGGCCGGTTGAAAAGGGTGCATATATATAGCGACGCAAGTGTTTTTTTTTTATGTTGAAATGTGCAAACTAGAAGGACAATAATAATAATATTGAACAATATAACGCCGTACGTTTGTATATGTACAGAAAAAAAATATTATGTAGCTGCGTATAGAGAAGACATAGACCGAATCAGAAGGAAGAAAAATATACACTGTTAGCCCGAAATCCATCCGAAATCGTTCTAGCTGATCAAAAGGTTGGCAAGCGCGGGAGGAACGAGCTCCCAAAGAGAAGTTGAAGATTATATATTGGGTTACGCGTGGCCTTGACTTGGAGGAGCTCGATCGTGAGCTTGCTTAATAATCTCTCTCTAGCTCCGCCTCCGCGGCGTGGGGAAAGAGAGATGGACATTAATTATTCTCTCCACATATGCAGGAACAAGACGACACTGTCACTAGCTAGCAGAGAAAACACAAAAGCAGTCCTGATTTACCTAGAAGATCGAGGCATGTTTTGGTTGGTTGTCAAACATTAGGTACTACTACGTGGTATTTTATTTACGGTTTTCTTGAGGCAAGTGTTTGATTCAGGGCCACGATTATGATTTGTGCCATCCTTTTCCCTCACGGCGCGTTCATATGTTCATTTAGCAATCGCCTGTGATGTGAGGAGGAAACACTAGCTGCATGCTAGCAATCCACTACTGTCCAACTGTAGGAGTACAGGCAGACACTGTTCTGTCAGTTAGTATTTTGCATGCATGCTCTGGCAATCGATCAACACCTACTACTATTCAGAGTAATTAACTAATTTGATTTAATTCACAGCTAACAGTCCACTACCCTCCAACTCAGCACTTGTAGTAATTTAATGCATACCGTAGATAGAAATGCATACTCTACGTATATTTGACCGAACCGAATCACACCTCCCACGAGTCTACGACACAGCATGCCATTTATAGAGCTATACTCTACTAGGAGTACTCTGTACTACTCAGGATCTCGATCGAATCCCAGCATTCCAATTTCCCCTCCAAATCGTCTCTATGCATGCCACGGATGCCATCAGTAGGTAATTAATAAGCGCAAATATATAAATAAATAAAAATGATCCGAGTGGACGAACGGACGACTTTGGCCGGCCGCCGGGCGTAAAACTGTCGTGATTAGCGTGACAAGCACAACAAAGCAAGGAAGGGTGACGTGTGCAATACGTACCATGATGATGGCCTTGATGTTGTCGCGCGTGAGGCGGAGCGTGCTCTGCAGGTCGTCACAATTGGCGGCGGCGCCCTTGCCGCCGCCGACGGCCGGCTTCGCCTCGGCGAAGAAGGCGAGCATGTCGTCGACCATGTCGGCGTCGGCGTCGTCGGGGTTCTTCCCGCGCCTCACGTGCTCGTCGATGATCTTGTCGATGAAGCGGTCCAGCGCGGAGCGGGCGGCGCGGAGGCGCCGGTTGATCCCCTGCAGGTCCATCCAGCTCAGCCACGGCAGGAAGTCGCCGACGTTGAAGGCGCCGAACAGCTTGGAGAACTCCTGCAGGATGGCGATGAACTCCTCCTCGTCCTCGCCGTCGCGGGTGCCGAACGCGGCGCGGAACGTCACGTTCTTGGTCAGGTTGAAGATGAGCTCGCCCAGGTTCACGGCCTCGCTGACGCCGGACGCCGACGCCGACGCCGACGTCACGCAGCGCATCAGCGCCGCGCACTCGTCGCGCACCGCCACCCACGTCTCCGCGCGCCGCCGGCTGAAGAGCTTCATCACGCACAGCTTGCGCATCTGGCGCCAGAAGGGACCGTAGTGCGCGAACGCCATGTCCGCGCGGTCGTACGTCAGGTACGCGATGGCGATGGTCGCCGGACGGTTGGAGAACACGCCGTCCTGCGTCTGCAGCACCTCGCGCGCGTACTCCGGCGTCGACACCGCGAACGTGTGCAGCCGGCCCAGCCGGAGGTGGAGCAGCCCGCCGTATTTCTCGGCCAGCGCCGCCAGCCCGCGGTGGGTCAGCTGGTCCATCATCCCCATGTTGCCCACGATCGGCAGCGGCTTCGGACCAGGCGGCAGCGGCGCTTTGCCCCGTCGTCGCAGCTGCAGGAGCACGAAAGCCAGCGTGGCCACGAACACGTAGCTCAGAGGGTCTTGGAGACACTCCATGGCGATCTTGCCCACGGCCGCCATGATCGATCCCCTTCTTTTTTGGTTTTGGTTTTGGGTTTTAGATTATTGTGGACTTTGTGGTGTGGTGGTAGAGCGCTCTTCGAGTAGAGCTGAGGGGAAATGGTGGAGGTGCACGGGTTTTATATATAGCGGCCGGAGGAGTAGGTGAGGACCGAGCACGAAGACCTTACAGATTGGGTTCAGATGTTTGTGGCTAACGGTGATAGCAATAGGATCTCTTTTAATACATTTTTATCCTTGTAAAAAAATACATTTTTATTTATTTTTTTGTATTCGTTTCAAACTGGGTTATGGTTCGCCTGCTAGGATCATGACAAATGGATGGAGTAGGACTTTTAATACAATTTAATTCCTTTTTTTTCATTTGAAATTGGGTTATGGTTTGTCCTCTAGTATTCTCACAGTTGACAGTGGGAACAAGGATATTAATCCTAGAAAAATATTAATTTACTAGAGCACAACAGGTTTTCCTTTAACCTCAAGTTTTTTCATTGTGTATTATCATTATGCTTTTGGTTTTCTCACAATGCTACTCTTTCATATAATCACAGAGGAATGATCACGGAGGCACTTTTGGCTATGAAATTGTATAAATATGTTTGAAATATATAGAAAATCCAAATAGTATAAGAAAAAAAGGAAAATGATATGAATCTTTTCATGCTTAAAAAATGGTGAGAGATGGTTCAATCGAGATCCTAAAAAAAGAACATAAAACATTTTCTAAGAATAAGAAAACCATTTAAATGGAAAAAATCTGTGATATAATTTGAATAGATTCCTGTAAGAAAGTCTAAAAAAAATTCATGAAAATCTAGCCAGATTATTTTCAAAACATCATTTGAATATAATATTTGTAGACATAGTGATGGTCAAGATCAAGACGTGTTGAGTGCACACATCCAAATCAACAGTTACTTCTTGTGATTTTTGGAAATATTGCTGTACTGTTAACTTGCCAACTATACATCTTGTTTTTTCCAACTATTTATTCCAACCAGTTTGATTTATAAATGAGCCCCAACATGTATATCTTCTTGGATTTTTTATGAAGCTAATGTTGCGCAACTAGATGGGTCATGGTCAAAGTTTATTTGGGAGAATTGAAGACATTTATCATTTTCTACATTTCCTTCTCTTATTTTTCATTTGAAATTAGATTATGGTATACCTTCCCTAATCATGACAAAGTGATGGAGTAGGAGTATTCATATCGTTGACGATTAGAAGAAGGATATTTATTGTAGTGAACTATGGATTCACTAGAGCATTGGTAGATGTTTCTTTAGGGTCTTTTTCAATTCATAAACTTCACAAGAGAATTGTACATAAGGCTTACATGAATCAGTTTGATTTAATAGAAAAATGCAGAAAATATTCATGTGTTCCAAACATGGCCTTAACATCAGACTTGCTACTCTTTCCTATAATAACAAAGGAATGATCACGGAGACACTATTTGTCTATGAAAATTGTATAAATATGTTTAGAATATATAGAAAAATCAAGTAGTATAAGAAAAAAAAGGAAAAGGATACAAATCTTTCATGCTTAAAAAATGGTGTGAGATGGTTCAGTCGACATCCTAAAAAAGAACATAAAACATTTTCTAAGAATAAGAAAACCATATAAATGGAAAAAAATCTGTGATATATTGTGAATAGCTTCGTGTAAGAAAGTCTCAAAAAGAATTTTCATGAAAATCTAGACACATTATTTTCAAAACATCATTTGAATATAATATTTGTAGACATAGTGATGGTCAAGATCAAGATGTGTTGAGTGCACACATCCAAATTAACAGTTGTGATTTTTGGAAATATTGATGTACTGTTAACTTGCAACTATACATCTTGTTTTTTCTAGCTATTTATTCCAACCAACCAGCTTGATTTATAAATGAGCATCATCATTTATATCTTCTTGATTTTTTATGCATCTAATGTTGCGCAACTAGATGGCTCATGGTCAAAGTTTATTTGGGAGAATTGAAGACATTTATCATTTTCTACATTTTCCCCCTTATTTTTCATTTGAAATTGGATTATGGCATACCTTCCCTAATCATGACAAAGTGATGGAGTAGGAGTATCCATACCGTTGACGATTAGAAGAAGGATATTTATTGTAGCAAACTATGGATTCACTAGAGCATTGGTAGATGTATCTTTAGGGTCTATTTCAACTCATAAACTTCACAAGATAATTGTACATAATCCTTACATGAACCAGTTTGATTTTATAGAAAAATGTAGGAAATATTCATGTGTTCCAAACATGACCTTACATCAGACTTTCTACTCTTTCCTATAATAACAGAGGAATGATCACGGAGGCACTATTGGGCTATAAAAATTGTATAGATATGTTTGGAATATATAGAAATATCAAGTAGTATAAGAAAAAAGGAAAAAGGATACAGTTCTTTCATGCTTAAAAAATGGTGTAAGATGGTTCAATCGAGATCCTAAAAAAGAACATAAAAGATTTTCTAAGAATAAAAGGATCATATAAATGAAAAAAAAATTCTATGATACATTGTGAATACCTTTCTGGAAGAAAGTCTCAAAAATATTTTTCATGAAAATCTAGCCAGATTATTTTCAAAATATTATTTGAATATAATATTTGTAGACATAGTGATGGTCAAGATCAAGACGTGTTGAGTGCACATATCAAAATCAACAGTTACTTCTTGTGATTTATTGGAAATACGGTTGTACTGTTAACTTGCTAACTATACATTTTGTTTTTTCCAGCTATTTATTCCAACCAGCTTGATTTATAAATGAGCACCAACTATTTATTCCAACCAACTATTTCTTGGAATTTTTATGCAGCTAATGTTGCGCAACTAGATGGGTCATGGTCAAAGTTTATTTGGGAGAATTGAAGACAATTATCATTTTCTACATTTCCTTATCTTATTTTCATTTGAAATTGGATTATGGTATACTTTCCCTAATCATGACAAAGTGATGGAGTAGGAGTATTCATACCGTTGACGATTGGAAGAAGGATATTTATTGTAGCAAACTATGGATTCACAATAGCATTGGTAGATTTTTTTAGGGTCTTTTTCATTCATAAACTTCACAAGAGAATTGTACATAAGGCTTACATGAATCAGTTTGATTTTATAGAAAAATGCAGGAATGGAGAAAATTCATGTGTGTTCCAAACATGGCCTTAACATGAGACTTTTCTTCTGAAATTTACTGTATTATGTTAGTAATTAAGGAATTAATTAAGGGATGGACTCCTTGTGTCTAAAAATTAAAGGAGTTAGGAGAGTAAGGGTGGGGTTATGAAGTTGGACCATTAGCAATAACCTTGTTTGTGCTAGTGTGATTATTGGGTTAAAAATGCAAATGGGATCTAATAAGCACAAACATAAAGGATTAATTTAAGAAAATTGATTTCAAAGAATCACAGTCTTTCCTATGACAAACAAAATATTGTTTTGTTTTAGTTTTTGACAACAAAATGACTAGGAAGTTATTACTTCGACTATGAATGTTGTGTATGAATATGTTTAAAATATATAGAAATTTATAATATTTTGAACCTAATATTGATGAAAATATAGCCATATCATTTTCAAAAATGTCATTTGAAATTAATATTCATAGATAGTCAAACTCCATACGTGTTTACTGCATAATTCCAAAACAACAGTTACTTGTTGTGATTGTTGGATGTACTACTATACTATTAAATAGTCAACTATACATCAAGGCTATGCATTTCCACCAATTTTATTTGTGTATGGGCATCATCGGTGTATCTTGTTGGATTTTTAGGTAGTTAATGTTGCATGCTCTAGATGTGTCAAAGGTTGATTTGGAGAATTAAATATTAGGTTGAGACAACTGGCGATAGGAATATGATCTCATTTTCTACATTTTATTCTAGGATTTCCATTTGAAATTACATCATGGTATGCCTTCCCTAATCATGAGAAGTGATGGAGTAGTAATACCGATGTGCCTTATATTGACAAAAAGGATATTAATTGTAGCAAAATATGGATCTATCATGCATAACACCCAAATATGGGCTCAGTAGAGCACTAGTAAGTTTTCCTCCAACATCAACATTTCCATTAAAATTTAATGTATGCTAGTATTTAGCAAATTAATTAAGGGGTGAAATCTTGGTGCCTAAAAATTAAAGTGGTGGGGGAGATGGCGTGGGAGCATGAATTAGAAGTTGGCACCCGCAACAATAACCTTGTTTGTGTCAATGTGGCCATTGGGTTTAAAACATGTAGGTTGGAGACGTTTTTCCTTTCATAATAGTCAAATTTATTTTTTAAAAATAATTTGGCTAATCTCTTGAAGATGGTCTTAGCTGGTAATATTTAGCTAGCTAATAGCTTACAACTAATATTAGCTAACTAATTATTAGCTGCTATTAGTTGGTTTGGTCTAACTAGTGAGATAGTTATAAGTTGTATATCTAGATAACAATTAGCTAGACTATTAGTTAGACCCATTTGGATCCAAAAATCTACTTCCTCCATTTCAAATTAGAAGTCATTCTAACTTTTGTACTATGTATCTAGACATAATGTTTATTTACCTACATGGCAAAAGCTATGTATCTAGATGAACTAGAACAACTAATAGTTTAAAAATAGAGAGAGTGATTATTATAGATCAAAACAGGATCTTAGTATTAACTAGCCAGCTATACATCTTGTTCTTCCTGGCGATTTATTCTCACTAGCTTGATTCATATTTGAGCATCAGTATATTTTCTTATTGAAGTTTTGTGCGCTCAATGTTGCATGATCTTTTTTTTAAAAAAAAACCCAAACACTACTTGAAATCGTTTAAAAAACACTAGAAATCTTGAATACCGATCGAGGTGTCGGCTCAATTGTCTCTTTGTAAAGTTTTCCTTTTTTTCCCTAGTGCTTAAGCTAGCTTATGGGTGCGTCGCGCATAGGCTTTTCTCGCGTATACTCATCAGAAATTCTGAACTAGGTGTAAGTGTCAATTTTTTTCACGCCTTCCTTGATGGTAATCCCACTGAAATTACCTCCTCAATGGCTCATTGAGGACTAGATCAAACGAGTAACAAAACTAGAGAGATCGCGCACGCTTATTAGTAAGTGCATGGCCCCTGGCCGTCGCCGCCGGCAATATGACGCGGCGGCGTGCCGGCATGAACTAGTCCAACGATGAGCACAAGCTTGTCTCCGTCAATATATATATCATTCAAAAGAATAAACTTGCAGCAGTTGAACTAAACACATTCGTGGTCGTAGTTAACTAATCCAAGATAGGGAGGAAAAGCTACCAGTTCATGGTCGCCTAGTACACACCAATATATGCGAGGAAGTACGACTACTGTACTTGACGGCAATAGAATGCTTAAAGAAACGGATCATGGAAAGAAACGCGTCATGAACGATGATTTTGGTTTGTCCATTTGGAATGGATAACTATAGCGCTAGTCAATTGGAAATTTTTTATTTGTCCGGCCAGCACGCAGCGTACGTGGCGGAGGGCGGAGGCAGTCCAAGATCAAGTGGTTTGTCCGGCCAGCACGCAGCGTGGTGGAGTACATTGTGGTATGTAATGTACTCCCTCCGTATCCTAATTAGATGATATTTTGGACAGCGATACGGTCTCCCAAACATAACTTTAACCTCTTATTTTTATAAAAATATTTATAGAACAATGATATATGTATACTTTTATGAAAGTATTTTTCAAGACAAATCTATTCATATAATTTTTACATTTGGAATCTTAACAACTTAAAAGTTATTGATCATTTATATTTTTAATGTTTGACTCAAAGCTTGTCCAAAACGTCATCTAATTATGATACGGAGGGAGTACGTAAGAGGATGCCACCAGGCTTGCCAAATAATATCTTATGTGCATGCAATGAATATTTTTTGCAGATAGAGTTCATATATATATGCCAATTGTGATTCAAGAATTAAGATTTTTTTCTTAAAATGGTGTTAACTGACAACAACTTGGTTGTCACCAACATCGACAGTTCTGTAAAATGGTATTTGCTTCAAAATTTTCTCCAGCTTGGTCCAAAAAAAAAGTTCCATTTCAATTGTATATAGGAGGCTGTCATATCTAGTCAGCAAATTTTAAAATTGCAGCAAGCCAATGTTGTGTTGTAGTGACATATACACTGACAATAAGCAACATCTTGCTATATTTTCTTTGAGGCCAAGACAGTAACATCTTGCTAGCTAGATTACAAACCATTAGTCCAAGTAAGATGTAGTAACTTGAGATGAAACGAACAATAAGACCCTCACGAGTTCACTCTAAAAAAATAAATTAAGGGAGAACAAAATAAGAATCAAAAAGGGAAAGAAGAAGATCTAAACGACGAACCAACATCTTGCTAGCCTACCTTTTTTTTTTACAAAATTCACGTTGTCTGGAATTTGTTCATATTCATATGCTACAATAGTGATGTCTGATGTTTGTTAATCTTCTTTACAAGCAGCTGGGGTCCTATGGAATCCATAAAATGAGAATGACAGATTGTCAAAGCGATAGCTCCTTGAAGATTACCCACTCTTAAGCCCTCTGTAGAAAGATAAGGTCACAAAAGAACAACTTGTAGATTCAGTTTTGGTTGTTTTCTTATTAACTATAGCACAGATCTTACGTTTGCATAAGAAGTGTATAATCTATAATTGACGTCACTGTTAGCCTTCATTTCAAAACATGTATAGCACACTGCAGTGCAAATCTGCAATTGTCTGTTGGTAGTCTTGTTCACTAGCTGTTCTTCTTCTTGACACAATAACACAAAATTGTAAATAAATTTGTTCAGAAGAACACGAGAGACTGCATTTGTGCGTGTACCTGTTCTACCATGGATATTTTTGAATAAAAGATTTGATGAAATATTACATGCCAGTTCCAAGTCCGAACTTTCAAATTCCACGGTCCATTGTCTCCATCGTTGCAGTAGACCGACGAGACAATTATGTGACACTGAAACAAAATAGTCTTTCTCATTTGACACTTGAAAATTCTAGTTTTCTTATCCAACATTAAGTTGAAATTTCTTTTCTTATTTGGCACCACATGCTTCTGCTACAAACAAGAACATTCATGCCATTTTGCCAGCCACTTGACATCGCTACTAGCCTAAATGGACGGTAGTTCTATCCAGTAAAGAAAATTTCAACTTGGTGCTTAATAAGAGAGCTCGAACTTTTTAGTGCCAAATGAGGAAGAAGGATTTGTTTCAGTACTAAATAGATCGATCATTCTCTCAAATAGTCTTCGAATGACGTGCCTCTATAAATTCAGTTTTAAAGGTGATTAGTAATTTCAGCTGCCTCTAGAAATACCTATATTTAGAAACAATTGGATCTAAAAATAGCTGCAACACAGTAAAATTCATTATTTTTTCAAATGGAGTCAGATGAAGACAAACTTTAAACTAGAGTTCTATTTTTCGAAGAGACTACAACTTTATAATTGTGACTTTTCCATTTGAAATCATTTAGATCACACATGTTCTAATTGAAGTTCTCAAATTTTAAATTTTGGATTTTTTTTAAATAAATTCAAATGGCCTCGTATAGAGAAATGAGAAAAACCAAAGCTATAGGTCTCAAAAATATCTAAAACATTGTGGTTGATAACTTCTTCATTTGAAATAAGTTATGAAGCTCTTTTGAAAATTAAATTTTCCGAACTACCTCGTATGGAGAAACAAAAAAAATGAAAGTAGTGGATCTTAAAGATCTATACAACTTTATAAAGTTGACAACTTTTTTCATTTGAAATCATTTGTCAAGAAAAAATTTGTTCCAATTTTCTTATATTTTGAAATTCAAAAATTTTAAATGCCCTTAGATAAAAATGATCAAAACCAAAGTTGTAGCACTAGATGATATCTACAACTTTCTAGTTGAAACCTTTTTCATTTGAATTCCAAAATATGTATTTCAAGATCCTACACGTGACTTTGAAGGTAACCATAGGCGGCGCCTTTTTTTTTTCTTTTTTTTTCCTTCCTTTTTTTTCACGGTGGAAGGCAGTGACTTTTTTTTCCTTTCTTTTTTCCCCGTTTTTGCCAAGTCATTATGGAGAACTGTTGGAGATTACATATTTTTTGTTTTGGCATATCTATTTCAGAGTTGGCAAATTCCATATTTTACCAAACCAAAATTGTCAAACTGTTGGAGTTGCTCTAACCTAGCTAATATAATAAATGTGCGGTCTATTTACACTTGTAGTGTAATTTAGTAGTCACATATTATTATAATATTATAACAATTTGTTATAGAAAAAATTAATACAATGCAACAGTCGTGTGTCAGTATTATTAAGTATTTAGTCACATATTGACAAGCTTGTTTGTTTCCTCAAGGCTAAAGTTTAGCTTTGTCACATCAGATATTTGGACACCAATTAGAGTATTAAACATAGGCTAATTGTAAAACCCATTACACGGATTGAGGCTAATTTACGAGATGAATCTATTAAGTCTAATTAGTCCGTGATTTGACAATGTGGTGCTACAGTAAACATTTTTGTAATGATGAATTAATTAGACTTAATAGTTTCATCTCGCTAATTAGTCCACTCCTATGTAATTAGTTTTATAATTAACTCATGTTTAATCCATCTAGTTACCATCCAAACATTCTTTAGCCTCCGGATTTAAATACTCTAATACTGAACGTTGTTTAATACTCCCTCCGGTCCATTTTATCTGGTGCAATTTAGGATGGTACGGTCTCCTAAATTACACTTTATCCGTTCATTTATTTTATATTATATTATTTATATTTATAAATATATAATATAATTTCTTACAAATCTAATGGTATAAAGTTTGTGTTATAATATTTAAAATTATTAGCCTAATTATAGGTAAAAGTTTTTAAAATTTGAACCTTGATAGTACGTGTACACGTCAGATAAATGGACCGAGGGAGTATTGTTAAATATTTTCGGGTTCCATTTATTAATAACAATCTGGCAAGCTATCACAATTATCGAGACTTTTAATTATTCCTACAAATAGGACTGCAAGCCGATGTCACTTGAACTACTTGTATACGAGCCACGAAATCAATTCGAGCCGGCCTCGTACGTGAGTGCGTACGCCGAGCCAGACGATCCACGCGTCGCCCTCTCCTTGGGTGTCCGCACGGTGCTAGGTACGGCCGAGCCACACCCAATTTTTTTCCTTTCTTAGATGAGAGTATCAATTGATAACTTTCCTATTACAATATCCCAAAGTTCAGATCACGGTACAGGGATGGCCTGCACAAGAGACATCAAGGCTCCAGTATGACACATCTCCTCAATTTTCTCTGGCATCTTCCAATTTTCTAGTATCTGTTGATACTTTTCAGATGACTTGTTTCCAAGGAAAAAAATAGCCCGCTATTTTTGTCGCTATAGCCCGAAATAGTTTGAAAAAAATTGTGTCGCTATTTGTGTTCATGCACAATTTTACCGCTATTTTGCCGCTAAAGTCCGCTAATTACGGTTTATAAAACGCTAAACACCTTGATCTTAGCTCGCTATTTAAAACATTGCTTGTTTCATATTATAATATTAGCTGATCGCCGAGTTGTATTGCGGCAGTGGCGTGGTACAAATATATTTCATCTATTTGCATACTACAGACACACATAATTAATTGATGTTGATATCGCACCACTGACAAAGAGATGAACAATGCTGATATTTGTTATTTAAAACTAATTTAATCCTACACTAATTTTATTTGCTGCAGACATGATGTTCATGATGTATTTGTGATCCACTGGCGCCATTGAATTTTGTTGTGCTTCCTTCCCTTCTTGGATCATTATAAGATTGTGTGACGGTGCTCGGCCCCTTTCCAATTTATGGTATATCTATAATCTATCTGCCAGGAAGCCATTGATGAAAGGATCATGATCTCTCCGTCACCATGACAGATGCAGCAAGCCATCCATAGGCTGGAAGATCAAATTCATCAACTATGTAACCATCCATAGTATCACTAGATACTTTTCAGATTACAGTATCACTTGATATACTTTCCATATTACGGTACCATGTGATAGTTTCATTTTTTATGAGTATATAAACATATTCCCATAGTAAAAGTGTGCATGTATACTTATTTGACATGCATACAGGCGTGTATGTATGGATACCTACCATGGTTAGTATATTCACAAAATTAAATATGCATACTTTAGTACGTATACATACCCTAGAAAGTTAGGTATCTAAGCATACTATCTAAATCTGAATCTGGGAAAACGTGTGCATACTAGTGCTTTGTATTTGAGTATGCATTTATACTCTGTATTCATACTCTCCTCATAACAGTATGAGCAAAATTATACAATAGTATATACACATACTCTCTTGTAAAGAAGTATATACATATACTTCAAATTAAATAAAAACGCATGTACGTCCTTCTACAAACTAGCTAGTATGAATACATACTCTGATAGTTAATAATTTAATTATAAACGATTGAAACTTGCTGGCCTACCGAGAATCCAGCAGTAAATTAAGTAACGAGTGTACCGAGAATCCAGCAGTAAATTAAGTAACGGTTTCCGCCGCATGCAAATCCAATAAACCCCTCTCCTGTTAACGTCTGTGATAGGAGTAGATACACCCAGGTGTATAAAAAACTCACCATATATATATATATATTATAAAATATATATATATGCACATTCTGACGGCAGGAGTAGACAAAACCACTATTAGGCCCGTTTGGTAGCTCTTACCAGCTCCAGACTCTTTGATGTATTTACTCTTTACATGAGCCACATTCTGACGGCAGGAGTAGACAAAACCACTATTAGGCCCGTTTGGTAGCTCTTACCAGCTCCAGATTCTTTAATGTATTTACTCTTTACATGAGTTATTTTTATCTCTTCTCCTCTCACAGAGCTAGTGGTAGCAGGTGAAGCTAAAAAATTTGTCTTCTCTTGCGCTCCTAGTAGCTCTATAAGAGAAGAAGAGATAAAAATGACTCTGTGAACAGTGTATAAATAGTGAATATATTAGAAAAATTAAAGTCGATAGAAGCTCTATCAAACAGGCCCAGATAAGATGTCACGGAGTTCCATTAAGCTAGGAACACTTTACTTTGTCACATTTTTTAGAAAAAAAAAAGAAACAGCTTTGTCATACTTTATTTCGTCCCGTCTGATGAAAAAAAAAATGAAACAAGAGAGTACGTACGTTAACCTAATACACATGGTGGTGTTGGATGAACGGCCTTGATAGGCGATGCCCTTCCAACCGGTGATGGAATTTAGACAATGCCTAATGCTTTGAAGGTCACCTACTACAGTACTACTCAACTGTGGTGTGCGGTGTGCCGTAGCATCCAGCATGTGCAGTACTAGCTAGATCTTTTTCGCAAAAGCATTTCGAGATACACGAGAGTGTGCACTTTGTACTCTCACACAAAAGATACTAGCACTTTCGTTGCACTACCATGCCGGTTCGGTCGACCAAACATACAAGCAGAAATAGAGCAATATTGCATCTTCAAGCATTTCCTCCATATCTCTGCAGGAGAGCTACCGAAACCTGAAATTCACTGTCCACGGGCGAGCCATCGCTAGCAAAGCCCCATGTATGCATGACGTTGCTACAGCCAGTTTGTTACGTGATGCTGACGTTGCTAGTACAGCAGGAAGATCTGGTTCATCTCAGCAGCCACCAGAAACGACTTGATGTTTAGCTAAAACGACCGTGGAAACTTCTACTACAGGAGTAGCTTGCTTCGGGTTCAGGGTTTGGGCTGCTGTGCACTGATTTCTAGATGCTGGATCACTGTCATCCGATCGAGTCTGAAGCCATCAAACAAACAATAATTTAAGGGCTGGAGAAAACGCTAACGCTTTGGAGATGCTCTGGCTGACTTTATGAATTTGTTGCTCGCTGAATCCACACACGTACGTCGTTTGATTGTTTTTTTCTCGATTACGTAAAAGATTTACGCGTTTTTTATTAAGATAGCAGAAGTTGTTTGATTACAAGATGGGCATTAGAAGATAAACAACACAGCTTTAGCCCGCCGAGTTCTGATTCTGATTAATGTACTACTCGGCTAAGAAGGCAACCTAATCCTCGTACTCCGGCCTGGACCCAAAAGTCTGCCTCACGCCTGAGTACAGCGAGGACTTGTGGCCCTGACGAGCTTGCTCCACGGAAGCACCTAGTGTTGCGCTCTTTCCAAAGCTCCTAAGAGATGAGCAGAAAGATAGAGTCCGCTCCTCGTGCTTCTTTCCCTGTCCAATGCTGGCGCCAGGTGGACCACCACTCCATGATTGATCCATATTGTATCGTTGACGTCGGGTGTTGGCCGGAGTGCCGTTGCGACGTTCCACCGTAGCTGTTGTGAGAAGGAGCATGTAACTATGATATGGTTGATGGTTTCGGGCTCCTGATCACAGAGGAAACAGTTCTCGTTGGTGTCCAATACGTGTCGTTGCCGACGGTCTGCTGTCCATTGTCTACCTCGAAGGGCGAGCCACATGAACAACTTAACTCTCGAAGGGCGAGCACGTCGTTTGGTTGTTACTGCCTTTCTAGGCGTGTTTTCTGATTTTTCAAATTTTCTTTTGTTTGCAACAATGTGATTGTTATGATTTTTACAAACAAAACTCCACATGGCAAGAGATCGAATCTCCACTACACGGAAGCCACCCCTCGCCTGAACCACCTGAACCACTATAAATTTGTGACACGTGTGCTACCACACCTAGTTCCTTATGCACAATACGCTGATCTTCGTCGTTGGAGTTCATACATACGATACTGCTTTTGTGGTTTAGGATAAAGAACATATGCTCTAATTTGATTATTAGGCTCTTGATTATGGAAATAAGAAGCTTAACAATTGTTCAAGATATTACTGGTCATCTGATAATTACATCTGTCATCGTCTGTGTTTGTTAGTCATGTGCTGCCAGTTGAAAGGTTAACGAAGCATACGAGACTTTAGAGCCATGTGAGATGTTGTTTTAAATGCACTATTCATCATCACCTTTTTTTTAAGTTTGACGATCAAAATCATCTCAAATCGTATAGTGCAAGAGAGAATAAGAGCAACCAAGTTTTTTCTAAGTAGTTGTTAAGGAGATTGATCGGTGGTTTTGAGTTATATATATATTGAGTCTGAGATTCTACATTGATATCGCATTCTTCTCTTTACTTCGTAAATAGCATTGTGTACGCTCTGTTTATATATAGAGGATAGAATTTTATTTAAAATAAAACTTTCTTCGTAGACAACTCAACAATCGCACGGTAGTTTTTTCTTAACACACAGCTTTGACAAAAGAGTTCATCAGCACTGCTTCTACTTAATACGGACAGCCAAAGGTTATTCATAGACTATGATATATATGATACGTACTCCTTCACGACCTGTACGTACAGGACAAATTTGCCAACTGATGATGATCTCGACCGCTGTTAGAGATCGGTCCAGTCTACGGAACGGGCGTGCATACCATACCACCTACCGCCACGCCCACGTCACTGTATATACTGATGCTTGTTCAGTTGTTCATGCGGTGGCCTCTTCTAGTCAAAGCATGCACGATAATTCCAGTGAGGAAACGACGAGCTACTCCGTTTCATGCATGGTTGCTACTATGACTACCAGCATAGTCCAACGGTTGACTGCCCAATCGACATGGACATGGTGCTCGGCCGAGGCATCTGACAAGTGGACCTGAGCGCCGGTGTGGTGCACGCACTGGTGTTCGTGGATTCACCAGACCCGGCCAAACGCCAGTTCAGACCCAGGAGTGATTCCGATCAAGGAATGCGCGACAAGCGCTGGCCGCGCGCACCTTTTTCTTTTTCTTTTTTTTCGCGAAACTTCGCTGTCGCAGCTTGGTCTCGAGCACTTTTTTTTAGAGACGAGCTTGATCACAAGAACCTTTTTTTATTTTAGAGACGAGCAGCCTGGTCTCAAGCTCGAGCGGACCAAAACTCACGCGGTCACGCAGTTGCCACGGCCATGGAGTCAATAGATCCATAGAGGAACAAACATTATCGTTAACACTAATTCCAAGTATCTTTCTTTTTGTCCTAATAAAAAAAAGAAATCCTGGTCGGTGAAGCTGCTCTGTTTTATCTATAGAGCTAATTATTAGCTCATTGAATTCAAGCATATCGAGCTAATAGGTTAGCTAGCTAATTGTTAGCTATAATACCAAACCAACAAGTATCTTACTAGTTGAACCAAGCCAACAGCCAATAACAACTAATAGTTAGCTAGCTAGTTAATAGCTCGTATCTAATATTAGCTAACTAACTATTAATTATTTTTAGATGGTAGCTTAAGTCCAACGAATAAGATAGTTGTTGGTTGGGTATTAGACTAATAGCTAACAGTTTACTAGAATGTTGATTATCCATTTAAAGCTAAAAATACTCATTATAAGCAACTAATTATTAGTTCCATGGATCAAACAAAACCAGCAACTAATGGATCCTATTATCCTAATACGACCTAGCAATGCCTAAAATCAGAACATCAGTGCCAGTTCAAACCCCCATCACCGTTGGAATTTGAATCGGTAGTACCAAAGCAGCAGTGATAAGGGGGCTCATAACCAACAATGATGAGGTTTTCAGAAAACCAAAAACAAGATGAAAAAGGGCTAAAAATAGCAAATTTTTTTAATACTAAGAGACACCACACTTGGTAGCCACAAAGCGTACCCAGATACTAAGAATGAGTCTCAAGTCCATGTTTCTCCCCAAACCACTCCACCTGTAAGACACTTATGTTCACTTGGGATATTTGTCCTCCCCATTTTATGATCATCTAGTTCTGAAATGGGCATTTAGGATCCTAAACAAATTCAAATGAAAAGTTATCAACAATGAAGTTTTATAATTTTTTGAGATCTACAACTTTAGTTTTGATCATTTCTCCATCTGAGGTCATTTGAATAATTTGAATTTCAAATGTAAGGAAATTTACATGATTTTTTCCTTGGCTAGATTATTTTAAATGAAAAAGCTATAAACTATAAAGTTACATGACTTTTTAAGATCTACAACTTTTGTTTTGGTCGTTAACTTTCTATTTTGGTTGCTTCTTTATCCAAGATCCTTAATTATCACTATACACTGACTTATGACTATAGAGCATGTGAACTTCTATAAAATCTTGTGAATCAAATATTTTGGCATCAAAACGACTTCGAATAAAATTTTGTGAACTACAAAGTTGCATAACTTTGTGAGACCTACAACTTTTGTTTTGATTATTCTCCATACGTGATCCTTTACTACCACTACACACTCACTTGTGACTATAGAGCATATGAACTCCTTTCATATTAATTCTATAAAATCTTGTGATGCATATTTAGACATCCAAACCATCTCAAATACAAAAAGTTTGAACTACGTGTCGTATTGATACCGCCCTTTGGGAGAATAATAGAATAACATGAAAGTTGTAGATCTCATCGAGCACTACAACTTTAATATAAATTTTGTATTTACTAGACATCCTATGAGAAAATATGAAGTTTTTCATGTAGCCTATTGCTGCTGATTCAAGCCACGAATCGACAATGATAATCTAATATTATTGTCGGTTCGTGGATAAAAAATACAGTAATATGAGTCGCCAGTGATGACCTTAATATCACTATCAGTCCTATCACTGCCGATTCAAGCCGTAAACCAATAGTAAAGATATTCGCGGTTCAACCTCAGTGAATGAGGAATTGAAGATCATGACCATCCCTAATAATAGGAAGGGCTTTTTCTCAAAAATAAAATAGACTTGTGTTGGTGGACGTTTGAAGACTCCATGGTGATTTTGGTAAATGATGAAACCTAAGTACTAACCTAGCTCTAAGTGGTTGAGTAGGTTTAGTACACTTATGGATGATGATGGCAAGTGATGAAGCAAGCAAAGGTGGTGGAGACCTAAAGCTCACACTTGGAGAAGAAGGAGAGTTGAAAAGACCCTAAGCAATTCAAGGCAAAGGTATAAGCTAGGGATTTTCTTTTTAGTGATCAAAACACCAAGTGGGTGTGATCACATTTAGGATAGACAACCGTACTATTAAAAGGGGAAATTCAAAAGTGATTGCGGTTTGATAAGTGCCACTAGGTGTTATCTATTTTGCATATGCATTTAGGACCTAGTGTCTTACACCCTGCTTAAGTGACAAGTAAAACATGCCAAAACCTGCTCTCTAAAGTGTATACTTAGTGGTTGGCATCTTGGAGCAAGGGTGGAGAAGAATGCAACAAGTTTGGACAAGAACAGGGCGCCGAACGCTGGCGCCGGACGCTGAGCAAAGCGCGACGGAGCGTCCGACGGGCATACCCTACCTCTGTATCAGTGGAGACGTGGCGTCGGACGCTAAGAAGCGTCTGTCGGGTAAGCGACGGACGCGTCCGACGAAAAGTGAAGCTCTCGGGTGTTCTCTGGTTCTCTCTGTTGTAAGCATCGGACGCTAAAGAGCGTCTGTCGGTGAGGCGACAGACGCGTCCGGAGGAAACTGGAGGTTTCTGGAGCTCTCTGTTCGCGCGGTGGACGATCGCGACGGACGCTGGTCTCGGTCGCAACGGACGCTGGAGGATCTTCGAAGGAGCGTCCGTCAGTTGAAGAATTTCAAAGACAGAGCCAACGGCTAGTTCTGACAGGGCGTCGGACGCTGCGACGGAGCGTCCGTCACACCTGTGAAGAGCGTCCGTCGCCAACTTAACAACACAACGGCTAGTGGACTTTGAGGGGAGTTATAAATATGTGTTGGCCGGCTTTGGGGGTTCTCTCTCTCACACATTTGAACATCTTGAGACTCTCTAGAGCTGAGCAAACTCCCTCTCACTCATCTCCATGCTTGGTTAGTGAATTTCCAAAAGAGATTGAGTGATCCAAGTGCATTTCGCATATAGCTTGCATCTAGTGGCACTTGGGAGGCGTTCTCGCTGCGGATTTCTTGTTACTCTTGGTGATTGCCATCACCTAGACGGTTTGGAGCAGCGGAGGTGGTTCGAGAAGCTTGGTGATTGTGCTTTGTCGACTACAAGTGAATTGTAAGGGGTTCTTGTGCCTTCCCCGCGGGAGATCGCAATTGGCAACTCTAGTGGATTGCGCGTGGCTTGTGTGAGCCTCATCTTCTGTTGGTTGTGCGGCACCCGGTGACGGGTTTGGCGTGTGATGCCAATTAGCTTGTGAACCTCCAAGTGAGTGACTCGCCACAACAGGGACTAGCTAGTTGGAAAACTAGTGAACCTCGGAAGAAAAATCTAGTGTCAACCTCTTGTCTCCATTGTGATTGATTGGATTTTTTGGTAATCACTTGATTGATTCATCCTCTACTCTACACGGCGGTATAACCCTCCTATCTTACTCTTGCCTTTACTTAGTAGAGATATTAGGTTGTGCTAGTTAGCTCTCTAGCTTGTAGTTTATTAGCTTGTGTAGGAGTTGTATGATCCTAAAGCTATTAGGATAGAAATTGTGAGTAGGTGGCTTCGCATAACCCACTAGGCTAGTGAAAGGATTAAGATGCCCAAGAGGGGGGGTGAATTGGGCTTGTTTTAAATTTCTAAAGCAAATATGAAAACCTATCAAATGCCAATCACCCCCTAGTGCCTACCGGTCGTGTGTCCTAGCTAGAAAGCGGTAACAGTTCATGGAATTGGAAGACACCCTAAGCAATTCTAGTGGGAAATGAAAGAACAAGACTGAATATAATGCGGAAATGTAAAGAGCTAGGGAAAAGAGATTCTCAGTGACGCAGCGATGTTTTCCCGAGGTATCGAGGTGTCGACACAGCCCCCTAGTCCTCGTTGGAGCACCTCGCAAGGTATAGCTCCCCCTCTACCCGCGCAAGGGTAGAGTGCTCTCTATGGGCTGATTCTTCGCCACTACGGCTCGGTGAATCTCCCACAACCGATCACAGAAGCTTGGAGAAGAGCCGCCGATAATCTTCCGACGATCACTTCCTCCGAACACCACCAAACCGTCTAGGTGTTGTCGAACACCAAGAGTAACAAGCACAAGACCTTCACTTGACCAACTCAAGGCTAGGAAGGTGGATGGATGCACACAAGTTACTCCTAGTCACTCTAGGAGGGAAGAACAAGATGAAACTCTCTCAAACCTCTCCCTCACTAGGCACTTGGCTCTCCAAGGATTTTCTCAAGGTGTAACCAGCTGAAACAATGGCCAAGAGACACGTCCTAAGGACGAAGGGTGCAACTATAAATAGTCCCCACCTCCAAAACTAGCCGTTTTCTGCTTTTTCTCTTCTCTGCGAAGCTACCGGACTAGTCTGGAGCTAACACCACCGGACCAAGCAGCCTGGTCCGGAGCTCACTCTCTGCTGAGAAATAGACACCGTCGGACCACTTGCCTTAGTCCGATGCCCTGGTCCGACGCACTGGTCCGGAACCAGGGTGCTCACTGAGTTGGATCACAGCTCTGCCTGTGAGCGTCGGACTACCCGTCGGACCTTCCGTCAGACTAGTCCGGAGCTCACTCCCAGGGCAGGCTTTCACTGACAGAGGCCACCAGACCACTTGCCTATGGTCCGGTGCTCTTCCAGACAGGTGGTCCGGAGTTCTGTCTCTGAACTGGCTTCTAAGGCAAGGTCGTCGGACTCCTCTCCTTGGTCCGACGCTTCCTTAGCAAACTGGTCCGGAACTCTTTTCTCCCCTTTTCTCAACTCTTATCACTAAGGTTTATTAAGGGATTTTGCTCCTACCAACTTAAGACATACCAAGGGATTATAGCAGGGTCTCTAGGACTGGTTGTGACAAGTGTGCATATATCCACTTTCCTAAACTCTCCTAGGTCAAGCTACTAATCTCATACCCCCCTTAATAGTACGGTCAAAGGAAAAACAAAGCCCTAGCTATACTTAGTGTCCTTCTCAACCTTATGGCACTAAGGACTAGCCTAGTCTTCAACTTGAATCATCATCCTTTGAAACCGAAACGATTTCCATCTTGGGGAATGAATATCCATTAAGCCCATTCAAATTGTATCACTAATGACCTAACACAAATGACTTTGCATCTGCAAAACACACGTTAGTCATAGTGACCTAGCATTGTCGTTAATCGCCTAAACACAAGGGGCCATGATTCTTCAGCTAGCGCAAAACTCGCTTCGCTTCTTAGTGATCTAACATTGTCGTTGAGGGTTCTTTGTAGAAAATTAAATTGGGCTATTCACCTCCCCTCTAGCCATCGCATAGGACCTTTCAACGTAGGAAATAATGGAGGACCCACAGGCCACAGCAGATAGCATCGTCATTACCACGTAAACGTGGCATCAATTTCCAAAGATACGAAGGCTGAAGTTTAATTTCAAGTGTGAAAATAGCTAAAACCGGACGTCATTCCCCACTTACCTTGTTCACACCACAGATACTCATACATAGCAGTAGTAGTTTTACTTCTCATCTTAGCTATTATTATGGCAATAAGCTAAACATAGACTAAGAGGTCAGTCTCAATGAGGTTTCAATATAGTTTTATAGGTATTAAATTTGCTGGCACTGTATTGATGAAGAGAAAGATGATAAAAATTTTATAGGAGTAGAGATAGTTTTATGGGGATGAAATTACTATGCATTGTTTCCAAAATTTGGATATGTTGGAAACTATGATATGAAACTCCCACATCAAGATCAAACCATAAATTAGTCCCACAAGATTATATTAATTAGCATGTGTTTAGCTCTTCTAATTGATATCTAAATTCAGGAGTAATTCTTAAACATGTCTATCCAAACGTCCCGTACGTCTCCCTATCACCGTCTGCCACTTGTGCCCAAACCATCCGGTGAGCAAGGAACAACACCAAATGCTGACGGGCATTGAAAGGCAAAAGCTTGCATAAACCGGATTACCTTGACTATTACGATGTCACATCAAGAGCAATCGTAGCACACGAATTAATCTTTCACCAATGAGATGAGTTGACCGTACCCCTTTAGTTTGTTAAAAAAAAGCTGAAGAATCGCTAGTGGATGAGCTCATGAACTTAAGACCTGGGGGCTGCTTGGCTTGGCAGTTGGCACAAGCATAGCACATCAGCAATCGAGCTACAAAATACTTGGGACCGTGAAATGTATTGGCCAGAAAGCTGTCCCTCACCTTTTCATCCGCTAATATTTTATCAGGCAGTGCTGAAGAATGATGGTCTGTCGTCCTGGATCGCCAATCCATCATTCGCGAATTCACTATCACACGTCAAGTCGAATGGGATAGCTTCTTTTCAGTAATTTTTTTCTTTGTCTGTTTTGGTAGAGTTGTGCCATTGCGTGGCGCGGTATTAAGCATGACGCATGACTCCGAAGGCCCTATTTGGTTACACGCAGACAGTAACTATCTCTTTTGAATCCAAAGATGCGTAGACAGTAGATTAAATAACTGTTAACTGGAATCCATTGGATAAATTACATTTGGTTGGAGCCCAAAAGTGCTAGATGAATCGTTTCATGTCGAAGGGTATAGACCCAATGAATTGAGCTAGATAAGCTGAAATTGTTTGTGTACTCTACGTGGTTTCTTAACTTCTATAGGTCTACTATATTTCACTTCAATATACGTGGATTAAGTTAAATACATGTGCATTCAAATAAGCCCTACGATCGACGGGTCCAATGTGCTCGGGCGCAGATGCAGGCATCGTACCACTTGTAATTTCCCCAAAGCTGGGTGAATTCTATTAAATGTTGTAACGAGGTGGTGTATTCTTTACTTGCTTCCGCCGATCATGTAAATGCTTGGTGCCCAATCTTTTGTGCTTGTTTGGCTGATCTTTTCTGCGACTAATAGGCTGAGGATCAAGATGCCAAGATGGAAGGTGAATTGAGTTTTTCTAAATTTTTATTCAAGAATTGAAACCTAGACTAAAAGTGAATCATCCCAAAGTGCCTAAGTGTATGAAACAAAGCTAGAGACATAAGAACAAACAAACTAGAGCAATTCTAGTCAAGCATGGCAACTCATGATGAAAGTAAATGCGAGAATAGTAATGCATGAAAGTAATTGCAAGAGAAGGAAGAGTAGAGGTGACACGACGACGTTTTCCCGAGGTATCGAGGAGTCGACACTCCCCCCTAGTCGTCATTGGAGCACCCGCGCAAGGGTATTTCTCCCCCTTGGTCCGCGCAAGGCCCAAGGCTCTCTCCGTATTGATTCTTCGCTGCTCTGGCTCGGTGAATCGCCCACAACCGATCACAACATGACTTGGGTCATCCACAATCGCCTTTAGATGATCTCCAAGCTCTCGATCGCCACCAAACTGTCTAGGTGTTGTCAATCACCAAGTCTAACAACCTAGAACTCTCACTTGACTCGTACAAGCTTAATGAGTTGAGTGGATGCACACTTGTTGCTCTCAAGTCACTAATGAGGGATCTAATCTAGGGATTAGCAATTCTCACTTCCTCACTAGGGTCCTTGCTCTCTCACACACTCTCCAAGTGTATCTCAACTGATGGAATGAGCAAAAGTCACTTAGAGAACCAAGGGGAGGATTATAAATATTCCCCACCACCAACATACCCATTGGAAGGGAACCACCACCAATATTCCTCACTTAGAGAACCACACAATCTAGAAGGGAAGCCCTGCCGCAGTAACACATATTTAGGTAATCCCACAGCACTGATTACTGGATCAAAAGCTTGTGTTATGTTAGCTTGAGGTGCACTGCATGTGTTCTAGATGTGTCGAAATGCCTCTCGAGGTTTCTAATTAACATAGGTGACGAAGTTGTCGTGGATGCTTCTAATTTTTATGAAGGCGCTTTGGCTGTTTGAAGTTAGAGCATTCACGAAAGTTTCGAGACAATAGGCTGAGATTTAAAGGCTGAAACCATTAGCAGCATGATCACTACTACCTCCTTTTACGGTCATGTTTGATACACTCAACTAAAATTCTAGCTAAAATTACAAAGCTAAATTTTAACTAGCTAAAAGTTCTCCTAGCTAGCGAATTAAGCCTACCTCACCAGGCTAGGTTTCTTGTAGAGAAATATGTCTACCAAGATTCAAGTTCTCAACTTACCACGAGTGTTTGTATTTTTTAGGATTTAATATAGGATTTAATGGCGTTATGCTGTCAGTGGTAGGTGACGCTCCCGTTAACAACGAGACATCCGTGGTAATTTCATCATTATCGAGATATGCTGGGACAGTCTTTCGGATGTACTCATAGTTGTAGGGTTTGCGTACGTATGTTCATAGGGGTGAGACCAGTATCAAGATGTGTCGGCATAGTTTTTCGAATGTACTCTTAGTAGGGTTTGCATATGTGTGTTTATAGGACTAAGTGTGTGTGCGTGTTAAACGTCTCCATCTGTCTGTACTTATGTAATTCACAAAAAAAAATCATATCTAAACTTTAGATATGGTGTTTAGATGCTCCAGCTAATTGACTCAGCTAAACTTTAGCTGAGTTGAAATAGCTAAACTAAAATTTAGTTGGTCTTTTAATTAGGTCGTTTGGATACCTAGCGGCTAAATTTAGCCAACTAAACTTTAGTTGGTGGATCCAAACTGAACCACCTATTTCTATTAGTTTCTTTCTGATACACTTCAAGTAGAGGTGTGTAGATATATATGTGAACTGAAGAATACAGCCCAATCATCATGGTGACCCTTTTTCTAGCGTATTTACGATTTACCAACTATCATGGTGACCCTGGAGCTTAAAAGAAGGTGGCAGCCCACCTATCTGAAAGGTGCACTGAAGTGGAATCTGGAAGCAGCTTGGTAGGAGTACGTTTAAAAGCATGTCAGCACAGCGTTGCTTCCCACGGTAGCAAAATGGAAGGCCAAACCAGACATCATCATCAACCATCAGTTCGTCACTGTCATTTGCTTCTTTGTCCTTAATCTGTGAGACGTGTCGGGGTGTCGCAGCAAAGCATGTCTGGGGTCATGTCTGCAGAGAATAGGAAGGTTTAACAACAAGTGGGGTTTCATCTTCTCTAGATCGAGCGAAGGACCTTGTGGCATCTCCACATTGTTTCGATCCGCAAAGAGGGAAACTGCTGAACTGTCGGTTGTTCATAGGGTCTGTCTGGTGCACTGACTTTTTTTTTTTGGAAAGGGTGTGATTATTTCTACAGGAATCTTTATTACTGACAGATTTATATTTGTTTCATACAGAACCTTATAATACACTGATCAGTAGTCGCTGAAGGCGATGTTGAAAAGAGAGGGCGGCCCAGTCCTGGATGCAAAAGTTGAATGTGAAAAGAGAGGGCGGCCCAGGGCAGGGTTTCCGTCCGAAAAACACACTTGACGAAATTTTTAAATTTCAACAACCAATGTGAACCTAGAGACAAATGTTGGAGGAAATATATAATGTTGAAACTTGGAGATAGCAATTGACCTCGTGGTACCATTAATTCAAGTACAGCTGAAAAGAAGTCAAAGATAGCAGAATTGTCACCATCAACCATTAATTTTGGAGCAACCATATGTTGTAACCAGCAAGACTTCGATAATAAGAGGGGGAAACCCAAAAGGCAAACAATCAGACAGAGATCAAACTGATGATGAAATCAAGTATCTGAATGTTTTATGACTATCATGAGTGGATTCATGACATCATTTGTTGATTCGCCAAACCAAAAAGACTCCATTGTTATTCGATAGTATGTCCAGTCCACAAGAAGCAGAAATACACATGTGCACACACATCCGTCTAGACTGTTTTGGAGCTGACCGACTCAACGGCTTAGTAAGAAATTAAAAAGATTAAGTTGTCTTAGGAAAGTTAACTTTGTAGTTAAAAAGTTGCATATTTCTAGTAGTGTTCTTAGGACAATATGGATGTTAAGCACTGACTCTGCACCAGTGAGTCTCAGTGAAACTTCAACAAACACAACTGTTCAACGAAGTCGCGAAAACCATGAACAGTCGAATGGATGGTCCTCTCCTGTGATTTGAAGGACCAGATGGAAGAAGTATATGGACAACATCGAAAGCCGTCCATGTTCCTGTGCTAAGATTTGAAGGGGCCCTTCCAGAATATGGAAGAAAGACAAATATGATGTTGCACCAATCTTATTGGAGTAGGTCAGATGTATGCATCAATTAGGTTATTTCATGTTTTAGTCTGACACCAAACTGAAGATAGTACATACTTTTTTTGTTAATGGCATTGCCGACTTTTATTTGCATGAGAAAATAATCACACATAAAGTACCTTGTGCCTGTTTTCATTGTGCAGTTGATGAGACCTGAAACCGTAATTTACTGGTCAAAACTAGAACTAAACACTAGCATTGTATTTCAATTAGTTTGTCTAAAATTTTACATGATAACTCCAGGGTCCGGAGTCCAGATAACGGGGAAAACAAGAATATAATGTTTTATGCCACTGCTATCCTCGGCCATATGAAGACCCTTGGATGCCATTGGTCTTCTCTTCTGTTGACCCCTAAATGTAGATCCAGATCCAACAAATCTTCTGCCTGAGCTGTTTCTAGGGCGTTCTTCAAATGATTCTTCAGATTTTACAAACCGCCTAGCATTTCCTTCTTCAGGTCTTGAAAATCTCCTGGCATTTTCAGCCACTTGTTGTTTCTTTTTCATCTTGCTGGTGCTAGGCCTATACAGGATAACAGAGCGACCAATTTGGTCAACAGAGATGGATCCTGTTGACTCCTCAAGTTGAAGTATCACATCAGGTAGCTCGCCAGGGCAGTTCCCATGAATTTTTAGCTGTTATAGTGTAGAAATCTTGGTGAGAAAAAACTAACAGCTGTGAATGGAGTGCAGAAGGAAATGTAAACTAAAGCAATAAAGAGCCCAAGATACAGTGAATCTTGCAGTCTTATTGTATTCTTGCACGTGAATTGGAACAGAGCAAATTTCAACTTATCATAAGTGTCAGACTGTCAGGCACCAATACGCACAGAGTTACCCGATTCCAAAAATGTGTTTTCCAAACTTGGGTATACAGTTTTTTTTAGACTGTATTATGCCAATTTCATTTTCATGACAAACTTGAATGTTACGATTTGTCTATCTAACTACATATAAGTAACAGATCATATTTCTTCACGAGGATCCTGCTTCTTGAAAGGTGTTGGTACAAAGATTGATAATTGGGTAGAATCTCGTGCACAAACACAAATTAGCCCATCACGTTATCACAACAATCCATGGCCCACAATGTTCAATCTATTGCCCATTCTAACCACTGAAGAAAAATAGAAGCCCCAACATTGGATAATTGGACTACCCTATTTAAGAAATTAGGGTTAGAAATACCAACTTCTTAATATAATATTGACGAATACTAATCAGCGGAGTCCTTAGTTAATTATAGAATCTTCTAGCATCATAGTCATGAGTGTACATTGGTCATGAGCGTCAACTCATATATCAAGTTTAATGGAACCTACTGATATAGTTAAGTTGCTTCTCATTCCAAGTAAGCCGAGAACTTAATGAAGCTATACAAAAAAGAAGGTCGGGATTTTGACAGGAACATATAAAGGAATAAGGACTGGTGCTCACTGCAACAATCAGTCTCACAGTTTCATACACAAGACTGACCTCCAAGCCAGATTCTTGGTCAAATAAATTGCCAAGGATGAAGAAAAGCGAGTGCCAGGAAAGAAAAATGGAAGGTGATTGGCAGTCCCCTGAGAATTGCAGGGTTAGAGTTCATACTTATCGCAACTCATGTAGATAAAAGTGTTGGTGTTGCCATTTTTTTTTATTATTATTTTTCGTTGCCAATTTAGCTTCTAACATTTGCACCTTCGGCATTACATAATGACAAAGTGTATAAACAAAAACCCAACTAGTCAAGCCTAAGTTTCATAAACCCTCCTTCTCACTTGCCAGCTTAGTTGGACCCGCAGCACAGTGGCGCCAGAACTCTATCCATACGATACGACAGCCATGCTTGAAACTGGACTAAGTCATTTGTCATGTGGCAACAATGAACTACGATGTATATTTCAGGATGTGGTTTGTTCAGCATGCGCTGAAGCTGAAACAACACGCAATTTGCTTGTAGAAAAAAAAAACATGCATCATGGATTTGGCAATCAGAGAAGGCTCAGAGTGGGCAAATGGGGGCATACCTTTAGGAGCTCGTTGGATTCGAGGTTGTCACTGAAGGCGGAGGCAAGGTTGGGTGTGACGCCGCTCTTGCCAACCTGCTGGGACTTGAGTTTCTTGCCGAGGCCGTGAGCGTACGAGGCTAGCTCCTTCCGCTCCTTCACGCTCAGCTTCGGCCGCGGCAGCCGTGGGAGCACGAACGACCTGGGCGCCTCCGCGTCAGCCTCGGCCGCAGATTCCTCCTCTGCCGACTCCTCCTCCGCGTCCGGCACGCCTGCAACCTCGGCCACGGCCGCGGAGGAGGACGCAGAGGCAGAGGCGGAGCCGTAGTCCAGGGAGGAGAAAAAGCGATGGGATGTGAAGAAACGAAGCCGAGGGGGCGGGAGACGAGAGGAAGGTATGGAGTGGAGGTGGTATGAGAGACGGGCGAGAGGAAGGCGTAGGAGGGTTACCGCCGCCGCCATGGTTGCTCGCCCGACGGGATGCCGCGGAGGCAGGCGGATAGCAAGCTGCAAGTGCAACAAGACGCAGAAGGGGATAAGAAATTAAGGACTCGGCCCACCAGTCAGTGACCAATAGGGTTCAAACCGATTATACAATTCAAAACACGGCTGCCTTAAATAAATATGTATATATAAGTAAACAGAAATTCCGATTCACACTCGAGTGAGCTTGCATTTGAACTGCTACCAAGAATTCGTAAAATTTCGTCTACATTGTAGCCTTGTAGCGCCTTGTGTTGACAAATCTTTGCCATCTCAGGGCAACCAAGTGCTTGGCCAATTGAACATACTTCAGCTTATAGCGAACGTACCTAATGCATAAGGATGAAATGGCACTGGCATAAAGAATACGATTTCAATGTGAATGATAAATAATTGGTGCTTGAATTATCGTTTTGTTGTATGCTTCAAACAAATAAAAAAAAATATGGGTATTATATTGACGGGATAACTGAAGAATGAATATAAGCATTAATGTTCAGTTCCTGCCACATGAATTTGAACAATGCAGACGGCCAGGCAGGAACAAGCCATCCAACAGGCAGCTTTCAGCAAAATTACAGATCTTCTCTGAAGATATAACAAGCATAATACACATTGTACAACCCGGGGATATGTATGGCTCTGCGGAAGTCTTAAAAAACTTGGGTGACTTTACTTGCAAGCACACGCTCTCGTTTCTCAATGTAGTCGTAGGGGAACCAGCCAGCTTTCCCCCTGCATTCACCTTCGGCCCATCCATTGTTCGATACCTGATCATGAAAGTTTTTTTATGTAAATCCGATAATCAAGTTCGAGTATAATGTGATTGAAACAATGATGAAATGAGCAACCAAACTGCGTGAAGCTGGCTGCATCCTAACATGACTGAAGCTGGCTGCATCCTAACATGACTACATATGCAATTAGTTTCTTTCTAAATGGTCCGTGCAGCTGGGCTAAGCTAAGGAGCAGTACTGAGTGATGCATATGAGAAAGCTGAAAGCACTACCTTTCGGACCACTATGTAGTCACCAGCTGAAAGGTTGAGCTCAGTATCACTCTCTGCTCGGTATGACTGGATTGCCTACCAAAGGAAAATGACAACAAATATGTAGATTATTATATGGGTAAAAATCAAGAGCTAGCGCCTAGCAGCTACAAACTTGTCCATTGTGATGAAACAAGTTACCTCAGCCAAGAAATACTCCACAGTCTCGACCAATTCTGCAACTGTATTCCTCATGAATATACCATTGACTTCTTCATATGCAGGTGGCGGAGGCATGGAACTCTCAACCATCGGAGGGGGTGCCCCTTCAATTCTTTGTCGCTCAGATACCATCTGGAAAAAATAAGAATGCTCAATCAGGATAACAGAACCAACTAGATTTTTCTCAAAGATGTAGAGTTCCTTTAGCAAAGAAATGGAAAGCATGCAATGCAAAACCATCAGTACCTCTCTCTCAAGTTGATCAAGAATTTGTAGGACCTTTTGGTGGTAGTTTCTCTCTGATTCAACCTTGAATTAAGTTGAAAAGTGTCATGAAACACAATAGGAAATTTCAAGACAAACAAAAAAATAGTCAAGTGGTCCAAATCACCCAACTAGACAAATATGTACCAATGAAATAAGACGCTGCAGTGTAAGTCTTTGCTGTTGGGCTTCAACGGCAGTCATTGCTGCAACAGCTTCTTTGCCCAAAACCCCCATATTTGATTTCAACTCCTGCAGCTTTGACTCAGCTGCTTCTAGCCTCGCAACCATATCATCACTATTTCCAGATGCTTCTCTTAGTTTCATTTGGCGTTTTGAAACTTCAATAGCCTGCAGGACTCAAAAAACAACTTTCCCAACTTATTACAGGAACAAAAGAAAATAATTATATAGTATGCCTAAGTTACTTCAAGTTATAGAGCAATAACTAAAAAGCTTTGCAAACAAAATGGGAAACAAATGTAGCTAAGCAATAATTCTAGCACAAGTGCACCCAAAAAAAAAAAGTGTGATGATGATGTGTCTGGATGGATAGAAATAGATTCTATTAATGGCTTATGTGACTTGACCTGAGTATGAATTGCATAGGGGTGCCCAAAGTACCTCATAAAAAGCAATGACACACTCATGCATCAGGGATGGTACTAGTCAAATCCTAAAATTATATGCTTTGATTCTAAATGGTTTATCAGTTACTATGAGAAATGTAAGGTGTACTAGAAAATTTTAATTATGCCAAATTACCATGTATATTTGAGTAAGTAAGAGTCATGTAAAATACTGTTTGGTACCAGAAACATAAGTAACAATGGATGTGGTCTCTCATTAGTAAAGAGATACAAAGACAAAAGGTAAAGGTAAACTTATTATGCAATAGTGTAATACATATTGAAATGACCTGCGCTTCAGCTTCTTGACGTATTCTGTCATATCTTTGGGCGAGGTGGCGAGCATCCTCCAAAGGAGCTCCCATAACCATAGCCCTCAATGGTTCTGCAACCTGATGACAGTTAGCATTACTTATATCAAGTTTTGTCCTGGTTTGATTTTAAGAAAAAATGAACAAAGTATGAAAGGATACTATGGCACTCGTGGTAAAATTTTGAACATAAGAATTGAACATAAGAACAAGAAATTAAGAAAGGCTCCTCAAACTGGCACTTCCAATCTACTTCATTATTTAACTGATAGACTGGCAGTTTCAATCCACTTCAAGTATTTAACTGTAGCAAGTTCTAGATACACTTACATATAACATGAGCAATTTGCAAGCTATTTAGTAGTACAAATCACCTAACAAACATTACTATCCTATTAGTAGATGACGAAGATACAAAAAAGAGATAAGATTAGTCCAACAAAAACTGCTATACATCAGAATTTACTCATTTCACAGGTCTAATCTGAAATGCATTTAGAATTATCTCCAAGCATCACGCGGAAAACATATATGGCTCATATTCCATAATCCAGTGCATTTATAAATTACGGATATAAATGACACAATGGGCAATACCTGTGTGCCAAGGGCTTTCAGCAGGTTACCCCTTTCCTTTTCCATCATGGACCGTGCCCTAGAAAAACTTAATGCCGCCTTCGACAGTGTGTTACCACTGGTACAAGTGTTCTCAGTGCCATACTTCTTGCCGTCCTCACATAACTTGTTCCCTATCAATACAAAGCACATTACATTAACAATTTCGAAATTCAAATTTATGTGTTCACCGAAAGGGAAACGAAGGGTTCAGCTGTCTACCAATCTCGACTTGCTTCGACCCGGTGACTATGTAGCCCTCGACGCCCCGAACTATATCCCTTTGGAAGTGCTGGGAGCAACGACAAGGCGACACATTATATAAGCAGATCCAGATCCTAGACGGCGGACATCGACGAGGGAGGGGGTCATCCGTCATTTACCTTGGCGGCGCGCGTGGAGATGTATAGCCTCTCGAGCTTGGAGTGCTGTTGCGCCTCGGCCTCGTCCGCGAACACGCCGTCTGCGCCGTACCCGCCCCCGAACTGCTTCATCACCGCCTGCGAAACAGGACATGGGCGGCCGCGAGCACGGAGGTGGAAAGTGATCAATAACAACCCAGAGAACGACAACCGGATCTCGGAGGAGCAGCGTCAAAGGGAGGGAGGGTGATCAGTGCGAGCCCGCGGCCGGGTCGCGGAGGAACGGATGGCGTAGATCTTGGGAAAGAGGCGGCATGGCGCGCTCACCTGCTGCTGCCGAGCGACCTGCTCCCGGAGCTTTGAGGCCTGCTTCCGGATGGCCTCCATTGGCCGGCGGCGATCGAGAGGGTCTGGTCGGTGGGAGACGGAGGGGGCCGATGAGAGATCTGAATCAGGCAGGAGGAGGGGTCAGGCTCCCGCTCCGGCGTTCTTTCTCTTTCTCGTTTTTGTTTTTTTTTAGCAAGAGAGAGAGACGGCTGAGATGGCCGGAAGTTTTTGGTGACGGAGGTGGGTACTGTGTCAGATCATGCTGCCCGTAGACCTGTACTTCGCGTGAATGCGCAATGGTACTGTTCCGGTACTCCGGTGCACATCTTGCCCGTACGTTCATTCTCATTTGAACTCAGAGTTCCAAGAGTCATAAAGAATTCAGCTCATCCTTGTGAGCTCCTACCAGAATTCTTTCCCATTCAAGAAATATTACAAAGACTTGCTCAAAAGGCTTAACAGCGAGGCCCTGTTGGAGAAACCGTTTTTCAACAAAAAAACAGAAGAGTCAGAGCCGTTTTGGAAGAGCTACAAATTGTAGCTCCTCCAAAATGGCTTCGACTTCTCTGTAGAAGCCCCTTAAGAGGAGCCCTACGAAACAGGCTCTAAGTATCCAAGCCAAGATGAAGGTCAATTCACATCTAAGTTTGAGTCATCTAAAACTTTCAGAGTAGACTGCATAAAAATCTATGCCCTTGACACTAGTCCTATATCAAACTTCTTTCAAAGTTAAAAAAAAAAGAAATCATCGAAACAGCTGAGGGGGTGTTTGGGACTGCTCTGCTCCATGTTTTTTTAGCTTCGCTCTACGTTTTTAGCCAAACAGTTTCAGTTCCATGCACGTAGTTTGATGAAAAAGTATGGAGTTGTGAGAGCACCTAAAGAGGTACTCCACAAACTCTATATTTTTGTGGAGCTGCCCCATTGTGAAACAGAGTTTGTGGAGTAGTCCCAAACAGGCTCTAAACATCCAGAATCTTAAGGGTGTTACATTGTCATCTTTTGAGTCGTTGGGATGTATATCATGTTATAGTTATCATGAAATATTAGATAGTGTATTTTGAGATATTAACCAATATATAGATTGATCGGCAACTTCGACCTGTTTGCTTGATCGTTTTGGTGGCTGATAAGCCAGTTAAGATTGTTTTATTGTGAGAGAAAAACACTGCCAAATGAACAGGGCGATAGCAAGGGCTCATCCACCTCCCTTATGTTTTTCTTCTTTCTCTTTTTCTTCTCCCTCTCATTTTCCTTTTTCTTCTGTTTCACCTTTATTCAAAACTTGTAGAGTGGACATAGGAAGGTTCCATTGTGTTCATATAGATAGGGGCTTCAAGCCCACAACCCCCCCCCCCCCCCCCCCACTCTAAATTCACCCCGCCCTACCCCCTGAGATGCTCTATTATGTATTTTAGATTGTTTATATAGTATTTATGAGATATTCGACAATATATATCAATTGTTGGCACAGTATCATGTGATGTTTTTTTATAAAATTTCTACCATGGAATACTTGAAATATTCTTTTTAAACATAGAAATTTTTTCGTGAGGCACTAGATAAACCTGTAATTGGGCAGTGAACACCGTAAACATCAAAATTTGCTGACCAACATTACAGATTCATGGTTCTTTGCCCAAAGACACTATACTTATTATTTGTTCATTATCAGTTTTAGAGAGTCGATTGCCCTCGTATTCAACCTCTTGCACCTTCTTCTTGCTCTTCACTGCGTCGCCGCCACCATGGCCACACGCTGCTTGGCGAGGCTACGCCCTCATCCCCAGCGAGGCAGCGCCCATGTCCCCAGCAAAGCCACATGCCCCCGTCCTTGGTGAGGTCATGCCCCTGTCCCCACCGTCTGCCATGGCCGCGCCCCCGGCAAGGTCGCGTCAGCCCTCGGCGAGGCTATCCACCCCCAACACAATGTCGATGAGGCCATGGAAGGGAGCAGCGCGACAAGAACGGAAGGAGCAGGCCATGGGTGGCAACGATAGGAACAGAGGGAGCCGCGTGCAACTCCTCGGCCAGCGAAAATGAATATTTTAATGAGTATGGCGTCTAACAGCGAAGAATCATGATTTCATAATAATACTAGGTATATTTTTAAAGTTGACAATGTACAACATATTAGACATTTGTGAAGTGTCTCAGAGCAAAATTTTTCTTTTAAATTCCTACTATTTGACACAAATGCTATGGAATAATATCATTCCTTTGAATCTAGAATTTTATTCTCCTAAATCATAGGCCTAGCACATTTTTTTTCTAAAGATATGAACCTTGAATATTGCCTCTATTTAATAAAAATATTCTTGCTTCATAAGAAAAAAAATATTTTTAACAAAACATTATCTAAATGTATCAAGATCTTTTTTAAAAAGTTATTGTAAGAAACAAACATAATTAGTATATCTGGAATTTAAGTTCGATGCATGTTTGTAAACTATGTTTTTTTAGTTTCATACAAAATCTTAACATCACAGATTTACCCTTTTCCAATCACCCACACTACTCATTTCATGGATGATCGGAGGGCTAAACGCCTCCAACTAATCGGACCGTACAGCTCAGTCGAAATGACTAAGGTCACTAGGAGCGGTATACACACATCATCGTGTCGTTCACTGCTTTTCTTCAGGGCAGACAATCAAAATGTGTTACAGCGTCGAGTCGCATATCTATACATATTTGCAGAGCGAGAAGTCATCATTTGTAACTCCTCGATACAACAAAGAACGAAAGGTGAAGCTATATAGAGGAACCCAAAGAATGGCGATACAACACAGAAGGAACATAAAAAGGCACCTTCTTTGCTAAGGATAAAGAGAAACATATACCACTGGCGATTTTACAAGAGAATGAGTGCTTCAGAATGACCTGGCAGAGATACACAGCACATCGTTAGGAAATTTCATAGGGATAGCCTTGGCGTGAGACCAACATGCAAGCCACGAAGTGTTTGGCACCTGAAGCTAGCACGCAGTTCATGTGAAGGTGATTATCCTGTCTGCTATTCTTGTGCGGCAAAGAGGGCACTCCGAACAGGCAAGCGAGCAAGGCTTGCACACTGAAAAGGAACACCGTCCGTTAGAAGAAAAAAAAAATGCAGTATCAATGTTGAGCAAAAGTGGAGGAGAGTAGGCAGCTTACAGCAAAAATGCCGGCAAGGAAGCAATACTGCAGCGGTTGCAGATTCGAAGCAAACTTTGCAGACATGTGAGTTGCCATCTTTATCGCTCAGGGGATCAGTGTCCTTTTCCTTCATCTCCTGAATTTTAGCCTGCACACAGAAGAAGCTATTAGATACACAAATCACAAGTGGCACGTAGGTTGTAGCTCATGCTATCAGCAGTCCATAGGCAACTGTCACTTAAGAACTGGGTTGCCACCACCAATTGAAACATAAAAGATGTTTACATCTAACTACACTTAGATTACACTCAGGCTTTATAATTCAGCAACAAGACAGCTACTGAACAAGACACCAAGTTATGTTAATATTAGTTACAAAGGCGCCGCTGCAGCACCCACAATCTACTTTCAGATTTCCAGAGCCAGCTTTGCATGATGGACTTAAGTTATATGGAGTTGATAGCATACACTACTTCAAAAACTAGTGAAATATATGTGTAAACCAAAAGAATGTATAATATATATACCTTCAGACGAACAAGAAGTGGTTCAAACTCCAGACTTCTATGTTCTTCTGTGCTCAGTGACTTAACCGAATCTTCTGAAACTTGCTTATCAAATAGAGCAAAATTCTTTTCACCTTTGTTTTCCTTTGTGCCGTTAGTTATATCAGCTAGGTTAACAGTTCGATCATCAACATTCAAATCAGATATGCCTAAAGCCCCTCTTTTCAACTTAGCAACAAGAACCCACATGCCTGCTAGATCGTTTTCCAAAGATAGTTCCTTTTTCTTTGCCTCGTCAAACTTTTTCTTGTACTCCTCTTCGAGAAGCTCCTTCTCTGCCAAAGCAGCTTCCAAAGCAGCCTCCCTCTGCCTTCTGGCCTGTAGCTCCATTTTCATGTCCTCTAAATCGAGGCTCCATGTCCCAACCTCATCCCTACCCCTACTGGTTGTACGACCCTTTCTACCATGAACCCTGGAATGTGCCATCTCCTGAACAACTAATAACTCCTTTGCCTGCTTCGCATTTAGTACAGATAGCTTTGTAACTTCTTCAGCCAAATTCTTAAGTTCAACTGCAGCCGAAGATGCCAATTCTTTTGCATACGCAGCTTCCTCACTTAATTTATGGTTCTGATTGATCAAGTCGCAATGTTCCTCAGTAATTTTCAGATACTCGAATTTCAGCTTTTCGATTTCAGCTTCCTGCCAAAGTACATCAGCAAAGTTGGTTGACTTAAATGTCAACAAGGCAAGCATAAAACACAAATAGTTGCTTATAGCCATCAAAAGAACATGCATACTACTCCTATCAACTAGAAATCCACGAAGGATGTAGCAAAAACCATGAATATTCTATGTTGCAGAGTATGCCAAATTGTACAGCTAGGTATACTGCGCAAGGGTCTCTAATACACAAAGTGAAAGAACAGGATTAGTAAAAGAACCTTGGACTGAAGTTTAGATTTCAAATCAATAGCCTCCTGCTGTGCACAATCAGTCTCCTGCTCAGGGGATGTGTCCACTTTTGCTGAGAGTTGTTGCTCAAGGCCAAAAACTTTTTCTTGTAAATCATTGATTTCCGCATTCTGCAATTAGTACAACTTTTTGGATCAAACTTTTGTCATCTTGAAGAAATTAAATTGAAAATAAAAGTGGGGAGAGAGTGGACCTTCTGATGTAGCTGCTCCTGGAGAACACGATTATCAGCTGATTTTAACTGTCCCGAAAAAGCACAAACAATTGTTAAAACACCATTTCCAGGTATTTGAGTTTGATGGAATAACAGTAGAAGTTCAAGAAGATTACCTCTAACTCAAAAGCCTTCTCACTGCACTGAGCAGTTAGTTTTGTAATAGTCTGTTTTCACAAAACCAAAAGCGTTAGTATTGAAGAGAGAAAAATTGCAGGAACCACTAAGAGGGGCATACATATGCTGGACATATCACCTGCTGCATATCCACCATGGATGCATTAGCAACTGACGCCTCACCACTTTCCATGATTTGTTTTTCCAGGGCTCGCATGTGTCTTCTCTTTTGCTGGATTTCACGCTCTAAATTCTCTATCTGTTATAAGGGAAGCTCCACTTAGTGTTAAAACAACTAGCTCATAGAATATTTTTTATGCATTAAAAAGGAGAGATAAGGTAGCTCTTCAAGAAGAGCTAAGCTCACCCACTTTTCTATGATTCATGTGTCCATGCTCACACGTTTTTCTATATTAGCATGTCAGGTTACTCCATTTTTATCTTTTTTTGAGTCCATATGAGCTAGCAAGTTGACTCTATTATTGAAGGTGTCCTAAGAACATATGCGAATATTAGCAACAGTTCAACATGTTAAAATAGAGTGCAGAACCCAATTATGTGGAATGATATATTTTGCCTGCCATGAAATTGAACACAAAAGGCTTATTCTCTTGCATGTCAGGAATGCATATAGCACTGTTAATCACTGGTTACTCTTCAAATGGAATGAGATTGATACTGAGCAGAAAGTACATAAACAAAAACAATACTGAAGTGTAAGGGGAATACTTGGTCCTTTGTCCCTTCAGGATCATCTATGGACTGTTCAATTAGTCTTTTCAGCGAACTGGTACCAAATGCGACCTCCCCAGCGAGCATCTTAATTTGCTCAATCAGTAGATCTATATGATCTGATGCCGTGAATCCTGCCTGATATTCCAAGCACAACAAGTTTTAATAAATAATAATTTATGAATTAGAATGCTCGCTGTAGAATAAGATCCACTTTTTAACAGGCATTGTTCTGTCCATTAATTGTCCTTCATAAAATCATATTCAATAGGAAGTCACAACCAAATTTTACAGACGCTACTGAGTATTGCACTACAACAATACAGAACACCTTACAAAAGGAAACAAATATTGTGAAATTTAGCAGAATGGGCAGGTTATCTACCTGCATTGAATCTGCTGCAGAACCAGTAACTGAAGAATGTTCACCACTGCCAGATCTTAATTGATTGATCTCATCTAAGGAGTCTGATAGGGGGTCTTTTGTGGTGCCCTCATTTTGGACAAGTGTAGAACTATCTTGTGAAGTGCTTAACTTCTGAAAAAAAATACAGATAATTCATATTTCTAAATGAAACAGAAGCATGAAGGAAGAATATATACAAATGTGTAATGGTAGGGCAATTAATACTTACATCTTGCTCGTTGACAGAATTATGCCGCTGATGACCATCTATCAAGGCAGGAATATTGCTTTTGGTGGAAACAAGTATCAACTTCGTCAAGCGCTGTATCCTGCTCATTAGAGCAGCTTTCGCTTCCTCTTCCTCCTCCAGACGAGACTGCATTTTGACCTGACCCTCCTCCAACTATAAAGATAAAAGAAAGAAAAGTACTTTTCAAGCAGTTATCAACTTACCAACGCAAAAAATAAACAGTCAATTTTCAAGGAGCACATATAAACAACTTAATTACAGCTTTATTCTGCAGTTATAGCGAACAAACAGAACATACCTGCTGACGTAAACTTATAATTTCTTCGTGGCTGGCACCACCAATCATTCCTCTCCTTAGCTGATCGAGTTCTTGCTTTAGAGATGATATTTCTTTCTGATACTTCTTGATCAATGATTTCTCATCAATTATCTGGGCAGTCAAGATCATTATGTCTTCAATTTCATTTTCTAGAAAAGTGGTACAGGAAGTTTTGTATGCCTAACTAATTACCCGATTGCGAGAGGCGTAAATTTCAACACGTTTTGCTCTGCTTGCAAATTTCAATGTATTATGGGTTTCTTCCATGTTACTTGATGCTGGGGTAATTGTGCAAATTAGCTGCATAAGAAAAAGTAATTATATCAGCTGACTACTTTGGGAGGTTTTATTGCTTCATGTCAATGCTCCAACAGAACAACAGAATGAGTTCCAAAAGGAATGACTCCCAGAGAGGCACTTGTAAAAGTTAATACTTACTGAGACATGACCATGGCCACTTAATGATGATTGTAGCAGACGGGTCAACTTAGAATCACGATAGGGTATATGTGTTGCCCTCCCTTCACTGAGCTTGCCAATGACCTTCAAATAGAAAAATGTTCAAGTAAATAGAAGTAGCTAAAGATCTTAGGAATAGAAACATTAATAATAAAAAAAATTCTAGCACCTCCCCCACCCCCACCCCTCTCACAATGAAGTCCAAAAGAAATGAAGCTCCAAATGAGCACTTCTATCCGACAATAGAATCAAGCTGATCTCACCACATATTCTACCAGCTATTTTCCATCCTAAGCTCAGCTTCAATTTTGATACAAATAATATTTAATTATATAGTGGTCAATGTCTTCAAAGCTGAGTTGAAGTCAAAGCTGCTGATAATAACCAGGAAACCAGCCGTTGTCACAGGTGATTGCAATGAGAACTTACTGTTCCAAGAGTTAAAAGGCTCTTGTTAATGTATGACCCTTCCCTTCTTCTTAACCCTGTAGTCTCTGTCTTCGAGCTCTCAGAGCCAGCTAGATCAATCAAATTCTAGAAAAATGAAAAATGCATAAAAATGATATTAGAAATCCAGGGGAAACTGGAAAGTGGAAACAGAATGTTTGTTAGGACCAGAACAACGTACGAGCTGTGAATACATGACCCCATCATACTCATCACCATGGCCGCTGCTTTCAATCATCTAAAGAAGAACACAGATATGCTCTGGGTCAGATAAAGAAATACAGCAAATGACAGATGTGGGGGTTTTTTTTCCTCAAACACGCAGGAGAGCGACATATCTTAGTATTAAGAAAAAGGGTGAGAAATATATCACAAATGGTAAACAAATATGACACGGTGAATCCTGGAACTCAGGAGTATTTGTGGCATAAGGGAAAAAACAAATGTGAAACATTTGCATAACTTCAGTAATTAGTAAATGCTGATATAAATTATGAACTCACCAGTGTGAAAATAGTATGACTTCGGCTGCTAAATAAGTTGAAGTTGTTAGAGCCAACATGTCGATGTTCTGTCATGTAACATAGTATTAATTATGGTGTAATCATGCCACTTTGTTGTACAACTGAAACTAAAATTATGTCCTATGTTTCAGAAAATGAAAACAGCATTCCAATAGTTAACATCAACGAAGCCTGGATATCAAAAGAACTAGGTAACCAAATGAATAACAGCATGGAAAAGGATAAGTCATGGATGGTCAAATTAGTATAGTGGTATGGTACTTGAGAACCTAAGAAATCAGAGTGTAAATAGATATTATTTTAGTATATACTTACACAAAATCAATAATATTTTAGGTTTTCAAACTACAATAATTCTGTTTTTTCCCCCAAGAAGTTCCACATTGTGGTTGAGAATAGAGTGAGAGTAGTCATAGTTCAAAATATTCAGACAGAGTCTATTAGCGTATCTGTAAAGGATACTGTGTGTTTGCATGAGTAGCTAGAACTTCGATTGGTAACATGGTATTTAAACAAAACCTAAGATTGTAAGGCAAGGACCAAGAACTTATAAGAGAAGAAAATCATATGGTTCACAACCAGACTAAAAATTTAGAAGAAAGCAGAATAACTAAAAGTGTGTAACTCACTGAAACATGTTTCTGGAGCGTAACCAAACCCATTAGTTGGCAGGTTGATAGAAATTTTAAAAGAAGCCATAAATAAAGATGATACAGGAACTAACATACTATTTTATGAGATACTAATACACTGTACTTACTGTCACCTCTAACAGCCACAGCAAGAAAAAAAAACTAGACCTGCGGAGGTTAAGACAGCCCCGGGGCATTGGATTAAGAAGACTTTCTCACGTAGGTCGAACCCCCCCCCCCCCCAAAAAAAAAAAATGCCTCACTCATACACAGCGCAGCGGCACCATAGCCCATGTGCCAACAACGGCGTGGGACAAACACAACGACCACAGCCAGGGCCAGACCTTAGACCTGTGCTCTGGCGTAGGACAAATGAGCAGATTTTTTTTAATCCCAGCCTTAAAATTCACTCCCACGGGGAGTCAAACCCAGACCTGAGGAGCACTCAAACCACCTAACCAACTCCCATGAAATCATTTGCTAGTAACATACTAAAAACTGAGAAAGATAATGCAATCACCTTCACCCGCTGCAATAAAAGAAAGAGCGTGCCCTGGAGACAGAACTACTTCTTCTTTTATTCCTTCTACATAGGTTCCCTAGAGAGAGAAAAGGAAGCAATCAGATAAGCTATAACAAAATAGTAACTGCAGTTGATAAAGCTATGAGCTTTGTTTGCATACACTAAAGGGAGCAGTGTAAATCAACAAAAAAACAGCTTAGGAAGGTTACATATGAAAGACATGTTATCATAAAGTTCAGAAAAATAATATAATATCAAGCTAATCACTCTCAGAACCAAATAGCACTCAACTACAAACAACATCCATTTTGAATTCATAGATCACAAATTTGTACCAGTAGAAGGTAACAAACTGCATCAGATAATAATTCAGATTTAAAATTATTTTATCTAAGAATAAAACTCGGATTGGTTTTGATATATTGCAACTAAAACACTCAGTTAAAACTATTTGACAATTCACTATTTATCAGTATATCATGAGAAAGCAACAAAAGATTCTAGAGATTAACCTGTGCATCCTCCCGCACACGCAAATTTTGGCCGGTAGGATCAAGTAGATCATTTATCACCTGCATTAGATACCCAGATTGAATCGATCCATATTGTACAAGCTGAAAGGGCATAAGAATACAGGTACCCTTGCAATAGAATATGGCATCAATATTTTGCTTAGTCCTCAGAGATTCAGTAGTAACTAATACGGCCATAAAACATATGCTTGGCCAGTATTTGTACAGCACAACCGCAGAACAAATATAAATTGTGCATAGCTCAATATTTTGTAACCAAACAAACAAAAGGAATATATGACTAAGTAGAAGTGTATTCCGGAGAACTATCAAAAAGCCAGGCTAATCAAGATTTCATGATAAAAACAGATAAGATGAGTTGAACAAAAGGTTGTTGACTAATCAAATAAAGTAACACACAAGGTATTACTTGCAAGAAATTTATGAAAATGATTTTTTTCTTTCAAACTGGCACAAGTAGCATACCTCATTATAAATTTCAAGGTAAGACACACGGAGCAAAAAATCTCTTCCAGGACTCTGTTTATCAGGATAGTAAAAACAAAGGTTGCAGTCAAGTAGTAGCCAGAGTAGATGATGTGATACAGGGTAGAATTGAGCACATGGTACATTTCAGAAAACATTATTTACAAGAAAATAGGATGTTTAAGAATTGCGTATATTATTGAGTCTGCTCAAATGAAACTTTGTAACCACAACTTGCTGGGATGCATCCATCTTCTTACTCAGGCTGTCACAACCCTTAACCAAATGAATTAGGAGTTTCCCCGCCTCTTATTGAATAAAAAGTGAAAAGAGATTATCTCTTGTATAAAGCCAACTAGAAGTTCCATGCAGCTAATTGAAGAAAGGACCAGCACTGAAGTAAACAGGACAAAAAAAAAGCTCTAGCTTCTTGGTATACAAAAAAAACACTTCCAAGTTGCATAAACACAATGTATGCCTTGCTTGGGTAATACACAGTGTTCTAGCTTCTAAATGATAGCATTCAGTATTATGGATATACCGTAAACACATAGGAATATACAAGCAATGAAGAAGACACCAGCGCAGATTTTGGAGGTATTCTTGTTGATAAGAAGCCAAAGTGTCCGTCCATTTAAACATTTACAGGAAACATGCTCATTTGAAATAAAGACATTATGACTTCTTGAGTTAGGAAAATAATCATAAAGGATTACTAAGTATTATTCAATTAAAGCATTTACTGCCATACATCTTGGATCATGCTGAAGACATCCTTGATGGCTAGTGGGATTATTCCAGGACAATTTTGGTCACCCTGAAAGATTACGAAAACAAAGGGATCAGAAAAAAAAAACAATGCTGCCTTCAAAAATCAAACAACTATATATTTACCAACACTATTCATGAAAAATGAATGTGTCAAAGTTGAATTCAGAAACCATATTTGCTATCGCTTGCATTAGCAATTGTAGAAAATATCTTGAAAATTACAATGTGCTATAGAGAGGATTCAGGAGTCTGGATCCCAGCAGGAAAAATGGACATACAAACTACATGCTCGTATAGTTATGGCTTTCCGCTTTCCTATGAAACAAGCTTGGTAATTCTTCCAAGTTCAAACAGATTTTGAATATGAGAACTTACATGCATTGTGTGGGTCTTCCCACTACTTGTTACGCCATAGGCAAAAACTGTCCCTACAAGTTGGTACAAATTTGACTTTAGAAATGGCACAGATGCATTAATAAGTTACCAACTCATTACCAAGGTAAACATTAATTCATAACAAATGTTGGTGCCTCAATGAACGGTAGAAATGAATAGTTAGGAAGAAAATGTGCACCATTATTTCATAATGATAAGAGTAAAATACTAAAATTACATGTTTACATGTGAACATAGAATTCTCACAATATATGATACAGTATGGTATAAGTAAGCGAAAAATCACGATAAGTGCTTTCAGATTAATAAGGCATGGCAGCATACCATAAACTTAAGATGATCTAAATAAGACAAAATTGGCATACCATTTATTCCCTCCAAAGCACCTTTTACAACAGGCCGGGCTGCAACATCATAGACAGCCTCAGTGTTTGTCGAAGGCCCAAAAACTCTATCTGAAAAAATAAGCAAATTGTTAAATATACATTAATTACCAAGCGGCACCAAGTTGATATAGCAGATGAACACAACACGGAGTATATGACAATTAATATGCACGTCGAAGTAAAATAATGGATTCAGTCAGATTGATTGACTGAGATTAGGAACATATAAACTATAATGGGCCAAGAAACATCAGTACAAATGTTTAGTAACAGTTACTCCCTCCATTCCAAATTATAAGTCATTTCAACTTTCTTGGAGAGTCAAAGCATCTTAAGTTTAACCAAAAATATAGGGAGAATTACAAAGATTTATAACATCAAATAGGTATGCTATGAAAATATGATTAATGGAGATTGTAATGATACTTATTTGGTATAATAAATGTCTATTATTTTTATTATATAATTTGGTCAAACTTAAGATGTCTTGACTCTCCAAGAAAGTTGGAATGACTTATAAGAGCAAGGCTAATAATACAGCCAGCTGCTGGCTGTAAGATTTCATTGCAGTCTGCTCTCAGCCCACCCATATAATAGTTAAGTCTTCAGCATTAATATTGGGTCCACCTGTCACTGTCACAGACTTTCTTGGTTCTTGTGCCTGGGTTGGCTGTAAGCTTATAGCCCGCTTTGCTTCTCTCTCTTCTCTTCTCTCCTCCACATCACCATTTAGCCGGCTTGCAGCCTGATACTATACTTGCTCTAATTTGGGATGGAGGGAGTACAGTGCATAGCCATTGACTTCTTAAAAACAAATGCTGCTTCCATTTTTTTCTTCTATGTTCAGCTCATGCATCAACTTTCCATATGTGACGATTGCACTTGAGCCTCAGCTCACTCAGCACCTCAGATCTATCCATCGTCTCCTGTTCATGTTATGGGATAATCAAAAGGGCCACAGAAGACCACATAAAGCCTTGTTGATTCTACTAAGTTATAATGCATCTTAACACCAGATCACAGTTTTTTTTTTCTTTTTTGCAAATGGCACATCTTAGCACCTTCAGACTCAGTGTTCAATGTTTCTAAAGCCCAGCAGGTGGTCATACCTAAAGACTATTGCAAATATCTCTGTATACTTCCTCAGAGAAATATTTCCATACTTGCAAATTAGTGGTAACTTGAAAGTTTGAACTACAAGCATGATGCAGCAAGCCAGCAATCAGTGTTTCGGAATTTCAATAAGCTACAGGAATCTGATGTACCCACTTTGGCACAGCCACATCTCAGGGTCATGGGCTCATGCCCACACACTCCAGTAAGCAAAGGAAAGATCTGACCAACCCTATGCTGAGCTATGTGTAACTGTGAATAATGGCATCCACTGGATGCATTGTCTGGTTGTTGCACTGACTCATTTCATGCTGACCTGACATTGGTCAGGAAGTATACTCCAGAGTCCAGACTATTCACTGTAGTACTATACTAAGCATGAGTTGAAGTACGTGCAGATCCAGCATATTCCTTTGCAAGCAACAAAACGGGTAGAGTCCTTGTAGACTATGGTAACAACTTGCATGCATATCATCTGTGAACACAACTTTCAGACATGTGTGGCACAACTTTCAAACATTTAAGAATCCAAAACAAATTGGGTTGGCCACAGCTGAACCAATACTGCCAACATGAAGTTTTCTTGATCATCCCAGGCAGTCAGTAACAAAAACTCATGGGATGATGTGTAACTGACCAATCAAGATTCAAGAACCAGCAGCAAGCACAACTTTACAATATGCTTGAAAGGGCATGGAATGGTACAAACCGCCAACCTCATAACAATGACTGTTTATTAACTACAGACTTCCACAGAAACAGGCACTGTTTATTAACTATACAGGCTTCCACAGAAACAGGCGCCTTCCAAAATTGCAGGCCAGGAACTAAATTTGGTTCCAAAATTGCAGCCCAATCAAAGGCCATACGTACTAATTTCAGCTGTGCATTAATTGATCGAATCCATAATAATTAATTTCGGAAACCCCAAATCAAAAAATGCTCAATGATGAAACTCCAATGCCTAAACTATCCAAATCCCCAATCCCGCCACCTGCATTGCCCAACTGAACGAAGGCGGAACTGAATGAAAGCTACTCACCATATCCATAGGCCGTTGCCGGGTTGTACTCGCACCGCACAAGCCGATCCCCATCTGGATACCACGAGATCTCGTCGCCGCGCTGGAACTCACGCTCGCTGCAGCCACACCAAACCCAGCTCAAAACCAGTTCAAGCACTCCCACAACCCTACTCACAACGCCTCGCAAGTAGATCCGCTCATTCCTTCCGAGATCCCCACCTGAGCGGTCGGAAGCGGATGGTGACGGAGATGCTGTCGCCAGATCGGGAGGTGTCCTCGATGACGAGCTCGTCCGCGCTCGGGAACGGCACTGGCGCGAGCGCAGGCGGCGGCGCCGGTGCCGGTGCTACAGATGAACTGCGGCGGCTGGGGGTGGTGGACCTCGTGCTGCCTCCGCCCCTGCCGCCGTAGAAGCTAGAGCTGACGGAGGACGGGGACGAGCGCGGAATGAGGCGACCGGAGCTGAAGTACGAGCTCGAGGAGGAGGAGGACGCGGTGGGCGGGCGGCGTTGCCCCGCGGAGAACGGCGAGCTGCTCCGCCGCGAGGACGACGACGACGGCCGCGACGACATCGCGCGCGGATCTCGCGGAAGCTTCGCGCCACCCGTGAGGCGAACGCGGCGCTGTCCTGCTGTGCTGTGCTGCAGCAGCACCGGAGGAAGGGGAAGGTATCGGGAGGTCAGAGGCTTCACATGGCCTGCTCCAAAAGAGGCGAGCGGCCACGGCGTCGCGGGATTTTAAAGCGAGACCGAGACGACAGGAGGTGGGAGGCGACACTGTGCTATAGCCTCTGCTCTGCTCCTTCTGCTGCCCGTAGTGCCGTAGACGGAAGGGGGGTGTTGCGGGGAACCGGGGACCGCCGCGTCCACGTGGCGGCCACAGTCACACTGGCTGGCATCTGAGCCCCGCTCCGTTGTGGGGCCCGCACGCCTGGGAGGGCCGGTGGGCTCAGTGATTTGAACTGGAGGGACGGGTGGGGAAGTGCGCGTGGTGGGCGGGAATAACTGCAGCGTGTCTGGTTTCTTGCGGAAGATTTTAAATTTTCGTTGGGTAAAGGGAAACGTGGGGCCCATAGGGCAGAGAGGCGGCGGGGGCAGCGGTTAAAAAAAACTGAAAAGGTGGAGAAAGGGTGAACACGAGCGTTGGCAAGTGTGGCACCGGCAGTCTGGCACGGCACCCTGAGCCTTTTCAAGAGACGCAAGCGATCAGCGATCTGCCGCTGCGGTGTCATGGTGTGACCGTGTGGTGTGGCTATGGGGCGAAGCTCGCTTAACCCGGCTTTGGCTCGTTTTTTCAGCTTGAGCCGGCTCGAGTAGCTCGTGGCCTCAAATTAGACAGCTAGCGGATGTTCCAAAACAAGTTCCCGCGACTCAAGATTATACATAGAAATTGAACAATAATCTAGACAAACCAAATAGTAATAGACTATGAATCTCCAAATATAGTCATAATCGAGAAAAGAATTGAATCCAACCGTCCAAATATACCATAACAGATCATTGGCGTCCAGATGGTTTCTATGCATGCCAATTAATATAGACACCACGCATGAAAACTACTTCTTCAAGGATAGTTTCTAAAAATTAAATTCTCATCCAATCGTCTACCTACCATAGCTCTTTCTATATCGGTTCCTGTGTAGACATCGTTTGTCGTATAAAAACTCATTTTCTTATAATTCCTCTTTAATTGCAATGCCACATCAATGTTTTGCCTACTTGATGCCCTAATTATTACCATAGAAACTACACGTCGCGACTGGAATTCACAAATAGACTTCACTATTCAAAGCTAAAACAAGCATGCCCTTGAGTTTGATATTGTGCCAAGCTTGCAGTGGCGGAGCCACGTTGGGGCCATAGAGGGCCCGGCCCCCCTGTCTCCGTGAATTTTTGAAGGATCCAATATTCTATTTAGCTCAAATCGTCTAGGACAGTAGGTCAGTATGCAGCAGCACCTTGCAAGACTAGCATATCTAGCTGCCTTCTGCGTCTACGAGCGGTGATTCCTTTACTCCTCTGCTACGTACAGGCTACATACATACAGAACTATGTATGTTTGATTTTGTTTTGATTTTTCTTTTTTGCTTCTAGATTAAAATTGATAGGCGATATATATATCAGTCTGTTCGTTTGGCTTTTCAGCCGGCTTAAATTCAGTCGGAACAGTGTTTTTCTCTCACAAAAAATCAGTCAGCAGTGAATAATCCTACCGGAACAGTACATAATTCTGCCAAACGAACAGGTCATATACTATAAGTGGTTGATTGAGTGACAGACCATACAGTCAACTATATTTCATTTACTGTAGCTTGATTATAAGATTAATTTCTCTATTTTCTATGTACTTATGAGTTTGATTGCCAAATTTCGGCCCCCTCTATGCTTTGGTTCTAGCTCCGCCACTGCGAGCTTGTGTTCTTGTTTGACACAACTTTAAGATTTCAGTGTCAGTTGAAGGGACTCCAGCACCTAAGAGAAAGATAAATTAGGCCACTTTAAATTAAGTCCCAAAACTACATATAAATAACTACATGAGATAAATAATATAAGGTGATCAGTTTGATTTTATCTATGTCACCCATCTTTTCTGTTGTAATAATTAACTAAAACATCACACAACCTATGTAGAAATCCTAATGTAAGCTATTATATATGGACATTAGTTCAATAATTACAAAGCACACTACGTATGTTTCTAAGTTACACAATTATATCACTATTAAATTGAAAGTAAGTATAATGTTGTGAAGATAATTGAAAATTTTCCATCATTAACTTGGGCACCGCCTGTTTGTCAACATAAAAATGGATTCACCATAATACAATTATCAAACTAGCTACACATGCTAAAATGTCCTCTCACTAATTTAGCTATTATTTTTAGGGAAATTTTGCTATTGGACATGTCAAATGAGGGCTCTTTGCTAGCAGACACCGTAAAAACATCGATTTGCTGGTAGACACTGTCGTTGTTGTCAAATTTGCTCTCGGACACCGGGGCAAATAAAATATTCATTTAATGCTTTTGAGGGAAGAGAACAGAGGGGAAATGTCCTTTTTGCCCATGTCTCCATCTTCTTCCTCACTCCCTTTCTTTTTTTCCGTCTCCGGCTGCTCGTGCCATCGCCCCGTGCCCTGCGCGCTGGCCGCCGTGGGCGAGCGCCACCGCTCCGCCCCGCGCGCTGGCCGCCGCGAGCGAGCACCCGCAGCTCGCTGGACCCGCCCGCAGCGAGCGCCCGCCTGCTGCTCCCGCCCGCGCCCGCAGCTTGGGAGGCGCTGGAGTCGGAGATCGCAACATGGATCAAGGCGTTCCAGCACACCGTCCAGGTGGACCTCCCCGGTGAGCGCGACATGTGCGTGCGTGTGTTCGCCGGCGCCGGCACCGGCGGCAGGTGTCGCCTCGACCGCGACATCTTCGTGACCTCGCGCACTGCGCCAGGCTGCACTTGCTCAACTTCACGGGGGCCGTGGTGCTGACGAAGCGCGCCGCAGAGAAGCCCTTCAAGGTGCTGGACATGTACGAGGCCATCCGCGACGCCGTCCCTCTGGTGGACGCGTTCCTCGTCCCGCCGCCGCCAACCGACGATGGCAAGGGTGCCGGGACCCAGCAGCCCCAGATGACGAAGACGGCAACACGTCCATCGCACTGGCTGACTTGAAGCACGAGCTGTCCTCCGTGCGCACCAGGCTGGGCAAGTCGATGGCGGCCATCTTCCGTGACCTAGAGAGCTCGATCCGTGCAGACGAAGAGAGAGAGAAAATGAAAGGGAGAGAGTAAGAAGAAAGGGGTGGGGGCAAAAATGACATTTCTCTACCTTTCTCTCTCCTCACCCGGTGAAAATTAATAAAATAAGGGACGTGATGTCTTCTAGCAAAATTGTCGCAAACTAGAGTGTCTAGCAGCAAATCGATGTTTTTTTGCGGTGTCTGCTAGCAAAGAGTCATCACTTAATATGTCCAATAGCAAATTTTCCCTTATTTTTATTATATGGAAACTTTTGTTTCTGTTTTACCACTGCCTTTAACGTGTTATCTCTTTGTTTTGCCGGCGTGTGTGCCTAGTTTGATAATGGCATTGTGTCACACCCAATTTCAAGGACGAAATAGGATGCATAACATTATATGTGCCTAGGAAGCAATCCACACATAAGTTCACAAATTACATAGTACCATCACAAAGTTTAATCTACATAGATCCATTACATAAATAAATAAAACAACAGAAGATACATCTAACTCTCATGGAACTCCATCTAACAGGGAAGGTCAACTGGTTGACCAAGCCTAGAAATCTTCAGAATAGTCCTCATAGCCTCCTGCTTCTGTTACCCATCCGAGATTTTTATCCAATTGATTGAAAAGTAAAGCAAGTGTAAGTACTCTTTGTACTCAGCAAGCTAGCATGGGGTTATGAAGCTAAAAAAGGTTGACACTAGCTTACTGCGTTTAGCATTTTTAGTTTATCAAAGTTTTATTATTAAGTAACATCAAGTCATGTTTAAGCCCAAATGATCCCACTTATATCATTGTCAAAATTAAGAGGAACTTAAACATCATCATTATAGTGGCAATAGGAACATAAAGATTGATCAAGTTAATTATAATTAAACCGTCAGTTTTTCGGGCCGCTCGTAACCGTGAGTGCGGCTGATATATCAGTTTTTAACACTCTGCAGAGGTTGTGCATCTTTATCCGTGAGTCGTGATGCCCCGATTGCCCGGGTTAATTACCCCCTTAAACACTGCCAAGGTGAGAGGGCGGGGTTCACTATGAAACCTTTCATAGTATCTCGTCTAACAAGATTAGGGTCGTTAGGATTGGCAAGGGGCGATAGAGCCCCCCTTCCGAGTAGCATAAAGACCGCAGCCTACGCTCAAACCCGGACAAAGGCCGCACTATAACCAGCTCGGCAAGAGCCTAATGCGCCCTTTCGGGTAACCGCTAACGAGCTAGAAAAGAGTCTGTTACTGAGTTAAAGCTAGAGTCATGTAGCTCTCACGGTAGCACTGTCAGTCCCAGCTTTTGCCAACAGCGAGTTGTTATAAAAGGGTTATGTTCCAATTGCCATAAACAGGTTCACCAATTCATTCAGAGCATTATATCATTTGGCAGAGATCATGTATCATTTCATATTGCACTAGCCATCTACCCATATGCATAACCCATAGGACACAAGGTAAAGGATTTCAATACTATGGAAATATATTAGGGGTATCAAGTTAAACACATGCATATGAAATCATGATTATGGTGAATAGGATAACAAGGTAGGTCCCATGCTATATTTGCCTTGGTTCTCAAACTCCTGTTGGTCCTGCTGCTGGTCAAAGAACTCCTGACCACAACCAAACTCCTCACCGTCTGAACTCGATCACAACATTGCAACAACATACATTCCAATTGCATACATACAAAGCAAACAAGGATACTATTAGAACAGTACACCAGCAACAGTAAACAGAATTAAAAGGTTTGTAAAAATGTACTACACACTGCTACGAACATTTCAACGCGAATTTCACGAAGATCGGATTTAAAACACAAAAAATATGAATTAAACTAGTTCTCTAAGAGCATATTCATTAATTAAACTTAACCTCGAAATTTAAATGTTCCAAACAGGATTAACAGAGGGTTTAACATAAAGATAATTTCATTACGAAACTAATGCAACTTGAATCGTTCAAAACGGAGCTAAAACGCAACTTTTATAAGCATTTCAAAAAGGATGGCAATTCTGAAATTACTTTGAACTGATTTTGAAATAAAACAAATTTATTTGATTTCTGAAATTGGGAAACAGTCATGGACTGCGGGATGAGGCTGATAAAAAATGCAGGGACTCTTTAGCAAAACGGTAGACGAAGGGGTATGATCTATTTTGATCCGTTGGATCCAGATCCTACGTTTGAGAAAAGAAGGGAGGGAGAAACAGAAGGTGCTGGCCGGTCAGAACAGAGGAGCTATCGAGCTCCACGGCGGCTGCCATTGCCGGCGGCCTGAAGCTCGCCGGAGTTCACGGAAAACGACCGTCTGGCCTCCGTTTCGAAATCCGAAAGCATGGGGAGGAAGAGGAGAGCGAGGCGAGTGCGATGGTGTGCCATGGCCGGCGGCGCGCTGCTCGCACAGAACACACCCTAGAGGCCACGGTTCGACTAGGCAAGGGCAAGAGGAGAAATAGGAGATCAACGCGACCTCTGCGGTGGCCCTAAATGAACGCAGAGAGGGGAAGAAAGACGGGCGCCGCGAACGCCATTGCCGGCGGCGCATGGTGGACGCGGGCAGGACCATAGGGGCCACGATTCGCCAAATTGACGGCACAAGAAGGGAGAGGGGTATGTTGCGATGCTCACCGAGATGATGTAGAGGACGGAGACGTCTCAGGGCAGGCGGACGACGGCACAACGGCGGACGGTGGAACCGAGCTTCTGCTGGCGGGGTTTGAGGCGTTGGAGCTCCGGGATGTCCTTCCTGGAGACGGCGGCGGTGCTCTGCGTACCGGAGAACAGATGGGAGCGGAAAGAGGGAACAGGGTCTGCGCTCCTCTTTGTAGCCCCGGCTGGAGAGGAATACGGGATGTGCGGGGTCCGTTCGACGTCGCGGGCGAGTCTCAAGGGAGTGGGAGCGGGCGACGCGCAGGCGGTTGCGGCTTGTGGCGTTGCGCTCCGAATGGCGCGGGAGGTAGGGGATGGCGCTGACCTGTGGGTCCGGTCGACAGAGACAGGAGGAAGGGAGTTGCGCTGCTCTCTGCGGCAATTGGGCCGGCCCGGTGAGCTGCGCAGTTGAGCGAGGGAGAGGGAGCCGGACAGGCCTTTCGGCCAGAAGCAAGAAAGGGAGGAAATTAAATTCCTTTTCCTTTTCCTTTTCTTTTACAAAGTTTCCAAAACCTTTTCAAAATAAATTGAATTCGTTTGAAAGTTGCTTTGCAAACACAGTCATCTCAATAAAAATCATGCAGCAGCATGTATGCATCAACATGTTACTAAACTAGGAGTTGATTTTAATTCGATAAACTTTATTATTTCCCTAAATGAAATGCTCACACAATTCATTAATAAATCATTTTCTACTATTTTAGATGCAAGCAAATTTTTGGGTGTTACACATTGTGAGGAATCTCTTCGGTGGGATGGCAAATGGACAAAGCTCATGTTTAATAATAGCAAAATTTCAATTATCTCAATGTTATGTGCTACCATGTAGACTTAGTAAATATGCATACATTGCGATCTATTTCTTTTAATAGTTATCAAGCATAGGAAACTATTTTCTTGATAAAGCACATACCAATGACACATATAGTTCACTTATTAACACTCCATAAAAATATTGTTTGGATGTTATTACTTTAAATATGTTTATGCATGTTTCAACTAAAACATTATGTCATATGGGTGCATTTTCCTTACTACCATATTCAATAAACCTTGTGCATACTTATTTATCAATCTAAATATGTTTACATACTCATTTAAGATACTCCAAATCTTATTACGTGATTTTTTTAAAAAAAAAGACATATTCTTAATATATTATTATAATACCATTACAATAGTATATATGAATAGGTATAACCATATACTCTATGTATACTTGCATGCTTCACATACATGCTATTCTATATGGTCTAGTATGATCATATACTCCATCTATATACATTTTGTCAGGTCATAAACTCCATAAATCTAGAGATATACACATGAGAGTAACTACCCTGGAGTAGAAAATATTTTCCCTATGTTATATAATTAATTTAATTTTAAGTTCTATATGTTATTATAAATAATATTATTACACAAAAAATTCTTTGATAAACAAATTCATCATCTTGAGTGTCATGGTGGAGGATGGAAACATCATTTATGCTATTTCTAAAACAAAAAATTTGAATAAAAGATACAATATGCACTAGAGTTTGAACTTAAATTTGATAAAAATCACAATAACAAATAAAATCAATAGTTGAAAGTTTGATACAACAAATATAAGTCACTTTAACTTTTTTGGCATATAGTTTTTGCTATGTATCTAGACATATATTATATCTAGATACATATCAAAATAGATGTATCAAAAAAGTCAAAGCGACTTGTAATTTTGGACGGAAGGAGTAGTTTTTTATGCTATTGCAAAAAGAAAGTTTTGAATAAAAGATACAACATGCACTATTGTTTGAATTTAAAATTCGATAAAACTTCAACTAATATAATAGTAGTTGAAAGCCAAAATATGGATTTGTGATGTCATAATAAAGGATGCCACAAGAGTTTGTGTAATTTAGGCTTAGGTTTGAAATAGTTACATATCAAAGACCGACGGAGGTGCAATACAAATGGCAGTGCTTAATATGACTAGCTGGATATCTTCAATAAATATTTATGTCAATCCTATTAAAAGGTACTAGGAAAAAAATATAAATAATAGAAATGTTCACAAAAATAAGAAACAATTGGCCATCTTCAATGCAGTCTAATCACTATGATAATAATAAACATTGGATCTATATTGTTCTAAAAAATTACTAACCTCTATAATTATAAAAACAATACAAATCAACTATTGAATCTATATCTAAATTGTTTACCTATGCCTCATGAACACTCTCTTTGTATCAAATGACCCACTTACCATTATGATAGATAACCTTTTTAAAAGTACTATACATTCTTGAAGTTATAACTTTAAACATGTTATACATTTTGACTAAAACATTGTATCATATAAATACTTATAGTTTACTTTTAAGTAACATATGTTGTTATGTAACGAAGGGCAGCTCTGGTGCAAGCGGTAGAGCTTTACCTCCTGTGACCAAGAGGTCCAGGGTTCGAGCCCCAGCCTCTGCACATTTGTGCGGGAAAGGCTGCGGGCTATTTCCCTTCCCCAGACCCGACAGTGCGGGAGCCTACGGCACTGGGTACGCCCTTTATGTTGTTATATAACAATACTATTACATAGATAGTTCGTCGATACAAACATAGATATTATTATTACACTTATGTCATTATAAAAAAACTGACTTATCTCATTAAATCTACAACAAACTTCCAACATTATAAAATAATGTTTGAATAACTATGAATTATACATGTATTAATAATAATACATTAAAAGAATAATAATACATTAAAGCTGACTAAAGTAAGCATACATGTTGTTCCATGGTACTAAGTATCTATACATCATGAGTAAAAATATATATATTATATTTTATCAGCCATGAAACTTTTCCTTTTACCAACTAATATATATAATACTAATACTTGAAAAAAATACTGATTACTACCAAACGACATTTAGTATCAGTCAGTACTACACCCGGCACTATGAAAATACTGAATAATACTGACACGCGACTACTGAAGGATACTGAATTTTTTCAGTATAACACCTTGGTGTAGTATAAGTATTCTACACCTAGGGTGTAGAATAACACACACACACACACACACACACATATATATATATATATAATACTAATAAGTTATTAAAATAATATCCATGTCATGCAATTTATGTACATTGCTACTTTTAATCACTTGATATATCTATGTTGATAGTATTAATTATAAGCAAGTTATTCTTTTGAAAAAAATACTACATAAAAATAATACTATGAGTGAGGGCATGTTTGGTAGAGATTCACTGAAAAGAGATCTACTCCACTAAATTTTTTTCCAAATAATATGGATCCACCAAATCTAGATTCACTAAAATGGTGGATCTGGTCATCTGGAGGCCATATCACCATTTTGATGGAGCCCCTCAGGAATGCTCCACCAATTCAAGTGTGATGGAGTTAGTAAAAATTATCTACCACTACCACTAGTTACACACGTACCAGGTCATTTTGTTTTTTTTTTCTCTCGTTCATCTTCTTGTCGCAACCGAGGCCAAGACTGCCAAGACACCTAGTTTTCCCTAAGCTCGACACGCCGCCGCACCGCCCAACTCACTGGCTTGTGCACATCCACCAGTCATGTTGTCGCCCCTACCCCTACCGTGAGCACCACCGCCCGCTCCGGTCCGCAAGCTCCTGCAAGGCCATGAGGCCGCCCATGCGCGCCCAGGCCATGCTGCCCCAGCTGCATTGGCTGGCCCTGCTCTCGTGTCACCCCTCGCAAAAGATGCACTCGCCCGACTGCACCTACCCTAGCCAGTTGGCTCTGCTCCGGCCACGTGCACTCCCCCGGTCGACCCTTGCGCGGTCGTGGAAGAAGAAGATAATACTCTTTTCTCTTGGCGTAGGTTTGAGTGATAATGAGAAAAAGAGAAAGCTAGAGCCCAAGGGCCAATCTAGCCATCAACAACGAAAATGTCCTTGCTTGGATATGGAGCTACTGGCTTGCCAAACAGTTTTATGGTAGATTCACGGTGGATCCCAGATTTATGGTGGAGGTGATCCATGGTGAATTCCCGGTCCAGATTCACTTTTTCTAGTAGTGACTCTCTACCAAACACTCTTTGAGATTTCTTTTGAAAATAAAGTGATTACGAGGTTTAAATATTTAATATTTTCTTGAAATTTTCATCACTAAACTATGTTGGAGCTCACTTCGAACCCTTGCTTTTAAGTGACATGTTTCATATTTAAGTGATCGATGGCCTTAGTACTTCAGAACTGCAATCTATGGCATAAAATTCTTATTTTAAAATACAAAAGGAGAGTCAATAAAGAAGACAATACAATTAATAAATATAAGAGTTACAACTAACTTAAGAATAAAAAAAGTTAGCAGCAACCAATAACATATACAGAATCTAAAATCAAAACCTAGATTCATGAAGTCTCCAATCTTGAAACATGTGTTGCAAAAAACACTTATTACAACTGTTAAGGTTTTATTAAATGCACATTGAAGATATACATAGGTGCCATGCAAAAAAAGAAAAAAAAACTACGAATATGATAAAAAAAACACATATCAATGAGACAATGATTGATAAGTTCGTCATAACTAGATAGAGAATAGAGAATATTTCTATAATTTTCTATTAGTTGTACCTATTTGATATATGAGCATCTTGTGCTTATATATCTTCAACCCGCGTGGGAGCATGGGTTAGTGGACTAGTTCCCATCAAATCAACTGTAAAATCTTGAGTGCGTTCCGGTGCAAGCGTATACACGTGGAACAGATGTAACGGGCATCAGAGACACACAACGTGGTTGTTGGCGAGTCGTCCTAATGCCAAGACTCAAGCTCTGTCTTTAGTCACAAATAATGCTCAGAACCCGACATGGCCATATATCTGATATGTGGGCTACACGCGATGATGCCAACGTGTGGCCATTTCCTCACAGCCTCCGATCCTGACTTGTAATCATCTCACATTCTCACCCAACAGAAACTGTACCATCATATGTGCCCACTGAATTCACTGTGAACAACTGAACAGGACAATGTGGAGACACGAAGCTGAATTATGATATAGCATAGTTCTTGGCGCTACGGTTTCCACAGTAGCGATGGAAAATTGGGGAAAGAATAATGGATCTTGGGCACATGGTGCCAACCACTGGTTGGTCAAACTCTGCAATCCTCTACCGCTCAAAAAAAGAAACTGATGCAGCATCTGATGGAGAGTTCCTTCCATATAATCCACCTGCGTCACCCCATTTAAGTAACCTCAAGTAGCACACTAAATTAACCTGGTAGGTAAGCACCCATGCAATATTGAATTTGCAGTAGACCAGGACAACTGCACATCACCAATCATACGAGGCTTCTGAGCTCGCTGCCAACTAGGCCAACACTAGCATCCAACTTTTTTCAAACTGACACCGGAACAAAACCAGCAGAATAATGACATAATCAGCAAGTTTTGTTTAACCCTGAGAGGGAGTAAGCATGCGCAGTTTTGTCTCTGCACCCACTGAAAATTCCCTTCCACTGATAGAGGCATGTTTGTAGGGCGTACTGTATGTCGTAGACTTGCAAGCCACATGTGCCCATCACGCCATAAAATACATGCTGCTGCAGATTAGGTGAATCAGCCAGTGTGTCTCATCTTCTCAAACCGTAAAAGTTCAAAACTGAACAGAGGCAACCGTCAAAAGGGATTAAACAAAGGAAAGGCATGGGTTGCGGTAAGTAAAACTTAACTAGATTATTATCTCACAAGAACACTGTTCCATGTAGGGATGAGATTTTTTTCGCTAGCGTTTGTTTCGCACTGGGCTTGGGTATCCATCGCTTTCAGTTTCAGAAGGCCAGGAGAAGAACTGGGAAAAATTATTGAGTGCATCGCAAGAGACGTGGTGGGCCTTCGAGACCTTGGCTGGGAGCCTGGAGACAGCAGCCAGGTAAGGAACGTGCTCTAGGCCTAGCCTCTAGTGCCTGGGGCAGGGCCCACGGGCTCTTATGCCCAGTTGGACCAGTGGAAATGAGATGAGCTGAAGAGAAACCATGCACGGCCCTTTACTACGAATTGGTGCATATAAATAAGATGATGTACCTTGCGGTTGCGGCGGTTATAATGCGTGTTTATATGATTGGTAACTTATTCTTTTGTAGGTACTCGTATTGTTTTCCATTATCGCAGTAAAATTGTGTGGTGACTTGCATCATGATCTGTTCTGTGGGCACACATCTTTTATTCGGAAAGGTTAGCTGCCGACCCGTCGGACAGCAGCACCCCCGCGCGCCCTGCTGCTCGGCCCTTTTCTTTTTCTTTTTCTTTTTCGGACCAGCTTCTCGTCGGTCCGTTAAACCTTTCTACTGCGTGGCTGAGAACGACCGGCCCATGTGCAACTGAGCAAATGGACCATGCGTGCGGGTGAGACAGAGCAGCCCACGCGCGGCTGAACGAGTCAGTCCACGCGAGGCATGTGCAGGACCAGAGTTCTAGTTAGTACGTAGCATTTCCTTTTCTTTTTTTCTTTTTTTTCTTTTTCTTTTTTTCCTTTTTTATTTTTATATGTCCTTCTTATTTCTCATTTATTTTATGTTATTTCGTTATTTTCATTTCCCTTATTCTTATTTTTCTCTTTTTATATTTTACTATCAAAATTGCACGTGCGTTCCTACGGGTGAAAAAACAAAGCTCATGATATATTTTTATTTAGAGTAGATTTCTTTATTATTTATCTCTGGATACCCAAATATCTATTTTATTAAGGTCTTTAGTCTGAGATTTTGTTTTTTAGCTGATGTTAGTGTCGGTGTTTGTGTTACGATATCATAATTGACATGTCTCCAATTCCAACTATATGTCTATATTAGTGATCTATGCATAACTTTTAGAAAATTATGTTGTTCCCCTTTTAAATAAAAGAAATTAAAGACCAAAATCGGGCCTGTTCGCTTGGTAGGATTATGCACTGTTGGCTGATTTCTTGTGAGAGAAAAACATTGTTCTGACTGGATTTAAGCCGGCTGAAAAGTCAAACGAACGGGCTGATTATATGCATAACTTTAGTCATGCGACGACGGCAGCGGCGGCGGCCCAGCGTGCATCGGCGCCGTCAAGCCCCCCTCGCTGAATAGCACACGGCTCCAACGCTCCCTGCGCCGACATCCACTTGCGCCACCGGCACCATGCCCGTGGCAAATCGGGCCATGGCACGCCGCACATGTGAAAGGTCCTAGATGACTAAAGGGGGGGTGAATAGCCTAATAAAAATTCTACAAAATACTAGAGAAAAGGTTAGAATAACACTTAAGCGAAACTTTTGCTCTAGCTCTACTTAGGGATGCAAAGCCACCTAATCGAGCAATTCTAGATAACTAAGTGCCTACACATAATAGCAAGAAGCTAAGACACTTAGCTCAAGCAAGCTAGAACAACTAACAAAAGAACTAACTAGACAAGATAAAGAACAAAGTAAATGCAAAATATAGAGGTGATTGTTATACCGATGCCTTGTGAAGTGAATATACCAATGTGAAGACCAATCACAAAAGGATCACCAAGAGTAGCCGGGAGAAAAGGATGAACACAATGATTTTTCTCCCAAGGTTCACTTGGTTGCCACCAAGCTAGTCCCCGTTGTGTCGACTACTCAAATGGTGTTTCGGTAGCTAATTGGCAATTCACAAGCCAAGCCCACTGCCCGGACGCCACAAGAAACCACCCAAATGAGATTAACTCAATGACACGAGCAATTCACTAGAGTTACCCTTTGACGCTCCGCCGAGGTGGGTACAAGCCCTCTCACAAATCGATGAAGCCGACCGCGAACAATCACCAACACGCGCCGAAGCTTCTCCACAATCGCCAAGACGTCTAGGTGTTGGCAAGCACCAAGAATAACAAGAAATCCCGCGGCGATGACGATGACCAAGTGCCACTAAGATGCAATGCAATGATCAAGCACTTGGTTCACTCAAACTCTCATGAATTAGCAAGCAAAGCAAAGAGAGATGAGTAGAGAGCCTTCTCAAGCAAGCACAAAGAGTGAGAATGAATGGGAGGTGCAAGAGAGGTCCATAGGAACCAGCCACAACACTTATATAGCCTTCCAAACCGAGCTAGCCGTTTTCTCCTCTTTCCTCTGCTTTCTGCGTAGCTCCGAACGCTGTTTCACTTGGGTCCGGACCATTGATAGCGTCCGGACCCTTCACAATCCGAGCAGCCGAGCTTCTGTCTGCGTCACTCCGGACGCTGCCTACATGGGGATCCGGACCATTGCGGGTGCGTCCAGTCCCTCTGAAGTTTGAATTCTGCCGTTCGCGCCTCCACTGAGAGCCGCCACGTCGCATCCGGACGCGAGGAACAAGACGCGTCCAGACCTTCATCGCTTTGGGTCCGGAGTCCAGCAGAGAGCTCCCCGAGAGTTCAAAACCCCCGGACGCACGTCCGGAGTCCATGGTCCGGACTAAGCTTAGTGTCCGGATAAATCCACCAGAGGGGAACAGAGAGCTCCATGGCTCCGGACTCATGACCGGAGTCCTGTGTCCGGACGCACAACATCGTCCGGAGGTCCTGTGCGCCGTTAGCCGAGGCTAGGATATGCCACCGGACGCATCTACGTTAGTCCGGACCGAGCATCCCTAGCGTCCGGACCCTGCGTCCGGACCACTGTCTCGTGTCCAAATGAGTTGTTTCTTCTTCTCAAAGCTTCCATATGCCAACATGATATGTTCCAGTCCTTGTGCTCACATGTTAGCCTTCACATAATATTTTCTTGGATTTGTTTCACATTTTATGTCACGTAGGTTCATTTTATATGAATGCAATGCAAACCTAGTAGCACATGATAACCACAATCGAAACGAGTTTTCCCTTCTTGATAGTACGACTATCCACCCTAAAGGTGATCACACTCTCTATAGTGTCTTGATCACTAAACCAAAAAAAGGCCCTATGATATACCTTTGCCTTGAGACTATTTTTGTTTTTCTCTTTTTTTTCCTTAGTCCATGAAGCACTTGTTCAATGCACCATTGTCAACCTTTAGCTTCATGTATCAAGGTGGATTACCCTAGCTAGATCATGCACTTAGCACTAGGGTTAGTCCATAGGTGTCATCGATTAACCAAAACCAAACTTGGGCTTTCAATCTCCCCTTTTTGGTAATTGATGACAATCTTTCAGAAAAAAATGTATGTAATAAAAATTTCCACTTTGGTAGTATTAGCTCCCCCTACATATGTGATATATGGTTCATTTTGATCACATATGCATGAATAGGAATTATGAGAGAGTGAATGCTACCAAATGATGCTAAGGTATAAGAGATGGACCTTTGAAGCGTGATACCAATCGGAGTGCCATATTATACCATCCTTAGCACCATGAATGCCTAGAAACCACTTGAGAGCAAACTTGACATACCACTCGGAAAGCTTAAGCTCACAAGAAGAATTAGGCTAAAACCTAAGCATGCTAGTACTTCAAGCATCAAGTCAATTATGTTTCTAGCATTCACCACACAAGCATGTCATGAATCATAAAAACATATGCAAGCAAGCACTTATGAATGCACAAAGATATGCAACAACTTGATTCATAAGCTTGCTCCCCCTACTTGTGTGCTTACATTTTCAAAAAAATTCAATATTTCTTACTACTTACTTCTCCCCCATACTCCCCCATATTCTCTCCCCCTTTGTCATCTATTATTAAAAAATGTTGATTATTGGAGAGAAGCTTAGGTGTGGTTCAATCTAGATTACTTGCCCCAAATTATTTAACTCGGTTTAAACCATAGACAAGCTTGTTCACACATCCTAGAATGGTTATCTTGCCCATGTTGAGCTAAACATTTGAAGTTCATATTTTAGGTCAAACACTAGGATTTCAAGCCTATAAACATGTCATATGCTACCACTAGATCAAGTCAAGCATAGAAGCAATAGTGGTACCATATAAGCATAAAAAATCTTTTGATTTTCATGAATGAGCCTAATGACTTGATGTCTAGATGCACTAACAAGTCCTAATAAAGGATGAATGACATGTCAATCAACTTTTACCTTGCTTTGCTCGAAGGAGAGGCATGTCATATATGTGGGGTGCATCAACACATGTTTGAATAATTAAGAATGTTCAACTCATTTCTTAGCTTACAAAACCTCTTCTCATCAAGTGGCTTGGTGAATATATCGGTAAGTTGATCATCGGTGCCAACACTTGTAATTGTGATATCATCCTTTTGTTGATGATCCCTTATGAAATGGTGCCTCACATCAATGTGCTTGGTTCTTGAATGTTGAACATCAACACATGTTTGAATAATCAAGAATGTTCAACTCATTTCTTAGCTTGCAAAACCTCTTCTCATCAAGTGGCTTGGTGAATATATCGGCAAGTTGATCATCGGTGCCAACACTTGTAATTGTGATATCATCCTTTTGTTGATGATCCCTTATGAAATGATGCCTCACATCAATGTGCTTGGTTCTTGAATGTTGAACCGGATTGTTGGTTAGCTTCACCGCACTTTCATTGTCACATAGCAATGGCACTTACTTGAAATTGATTCCATAGTCATTAAAAGTTGCTTTCATCCAAAGCAATTGAGCACAACAACTCCCCGCACTTATGTATTCGGCTTCGGCGGTGGAGAGTGCAACACTATTTTGCTTCTTTGATGACCAAGATACAAGTGACATGCCTAGCATTTAACATGTGCCCGATGTGCTCTTTCTACCAATCTTGCATCTCGCATAGTCGGAGTCCGAATATCCAATCAATTCAAAGTTAGATCCCTTGGGATACCACAATCCAATATCTTGTGTATGCTTCAAGTACCTTAATATTCTCTTTGTAGCCTTCAAATGACTTTCTTTTGGAGAGGCTTGGAATCTTGCATACATGCATACACTAAACATCACATCCGGCCTTGAAGCCGTCACATAGAGTAGGCTTCCAATCATAGACCGATATAATTTTTGATCCACCATATTTCCACTAGCATCACTATCCAAGTGTCCATTAGTGCCCATAGGAGTGCTAATGCCTTTTGAATCTTCTAGGCCAAATTTCTTCATCATATCCTTGATGTACTTGCCTTGACTCACAAAGGTGTCATTCTTCAATTGCTTGATTTGAAGACCAAGGAAATAGCTAAGTTTACCAATCATTGACATTTCAAACTCATTTGCCATTATTTTGCCAAATTCATCACAAAATTCTTGATTGGTTGAACCGAATATGATATCATCCACATAGATTTGGAGCACAAATAGATCCTTGCCAAGCTTCTTGGTGAAAAGAGTAGTATCAACCTTCCCCATGATAAACCCTTTAGATAAGAGGAAATCACTCAATCTTTCATACCATGCTCTAGGTGCTTGCTTCAAGCCATATAGAGCCTTCCTCAACTTGTACACATGGTTGGGCTTCTTGTCATCTTCAAAACCGGGAGGTTGCTCAACATATACTAGCTCATTGATGTATCCATTCAAGAAAGCACTCTTCACATCTATTTGGTATAGCTTGATGTTGTGTGCACATGCATAGGCCAATAGGATTTTAATTGCCTCTAATCTTGCAACCGGTGCATAAGTTTCTCCAAAGTCAAGACCTTCAACTTGAGTGTAACCTTGAGCTACCAATCTTGCTTTGTTTCTCACAACTATACCATCTTGATCTTGCTTGTTTCTCAATACCCATCTTGTGCCAATCACATTGTAGTTCTTGGGTCTTTCAACTAGTTTCCAAAATTGGTTTCCAGTGAAATTGTTGAGTTCTTCATGCATAGCATTGACCTAATCAACATCTTGTAAGGCCTCTTCAATCTTTGTGGGCTCTATGGATGACACAAAGGAATAGTGTTCACAAAAGGATGCCAATCTTGATCTTGTTTGAACACCACTTGTAATATCACCAACTATTTGGTCAATGGGGTGATCTCTTGCAATGTTGGTTGGTTGGAGGATAGGAACTTGATTGCTTGCAATTGGTTGAGATGAACTAGCAATTTGTTGATCTTGCACTTGAGAGCTACTAGCTTGCACATTGGGTGAGTTGAGCACTTGATCTTTGTCATCTTCAACATCTATGACTTGCCTTGGCCGAATATCACCAATATCCATACTCTTCATAGCATTGGCCAATCGAGATCCACTCACATCTTCTAAGTTCTCATTTTCAACTTGAGAGCCATTGGTTTCATCAAATTCAACATCATGAACCTCCTCAAGTATACCACTAGTCGAATTCCACACTCTATAGGCTTTGCTTGTGGTTGAGTAACCAAGTAAGAACCCTTCATCACACTTCTTGTCAAACTTTTCAAGTCTTGTGCCTTTCTTCAAGATATAGCATTTGCAACCAAACACTCTAAAGTATGCAATGTTGGGCTTTCTTCCATTCAATATCTCATATGGTGTCTTTTCCATCAATGGATGACAATACAATCGGTTGCTAGAGTAGCAAGCGATGTTGATAGCTTCGGCCCAAAAGGAGCGACTCACATTGTACTCACTAAGCATAGACCTTGCCATATCAATCAATGTTCTATTCTTTATTTCAATAAGGCCATTTGATTGTGGAGTGTACTTGGCCGAAAATTAATGCTTGATTCCAAGCTCATCACATAGCTCTTCAACTTTTGTATTCTTGAATTCACTTCCATTGTCACTTCTCACTTTCTTGATTGTAGTTTCAAACTCATTGTGACATCTCTTGAGAAAAGATTTGAATGTGGCAAATGTATCACTCTTGTCATTGAGAAAGAATACCCAAGTGTATCTTGTAAGATCATCAACTATCACAAATCCATACTTGTTGCCTCCAATACTTGTGTATGTTGTTGGTCCAAATAGATCCATGTGCAACAACTCAAATGCTCTACTAGTGCTCATCATGCTTTTCTTAGGATGGGTGTTACCAACTTGTTTGTCGGCTTGACAAGAGCTACAAAGTTTATCCTTCTAAAACACAACATATTTCAAGCCTCTTACTAAGTCATGCTTGATCAATCTATTCAATTGCTTCCTGCCAACATGACCAAGTCTTCTATGCCATAACCAACCCATACTTAATTTAGTGAGCAAGCAAGTTGACAATTAAGCTTCACTAGCATTGAAATCAACTAGATAGAGGTTCTCATATATAAAGCCTTTGAAAATCAAGTTTGAACCATCCACACTAATGATCTTAACATCATCTACCCCAAATATGCATTTGAATCCAAGATCATACAATTGAGCCACAGATAGCAAATTGAAGTTCAAGCTCTCAACTAGCAAGACATTTGATATGTTCAAATCATTGGAAATTGCAATCTTACCAAGACCCTTGACCTTTCCATTGCCATTATCACCAAAAGTAATACTATCAATGTCATCACTTATGTTGGAGTTGATTGATTTGAACATTCTAGAATCCCCGGTCATGTGTTGAGTGCACCCACTATCAAGCACCCAATGTCTTCCTCCGGCTTTGTAATTGATCTACAAAATAAATTAGTTCTTCTTAGGTACCCACATTTGTTTGGGTCCTCTAAAGTTAGTGACCAAGGACTTTGGCACCCAAGTTGCCTTCTTTTTTGGGCCAACAATGGGTGTGCCAACATACTTAGCCATTACACCATCTCTCCCTTTGGTAAGCATATAACATGAATCAAAATGAATGGAGGTGGATTTAGCAAACTTGATTTGGCTCATGTTAAGTTTGCAATATTGGTCAACATGCCCCACTTGGTTGCAACTATTGCAATACCGACCATTGCTTCTCACAAAGCTAGGCTTTGGAGTCACAAAGGTGGCCTTGCCTTTCTTGGGGGTATAGCCCAATCCCTTTTTGTAGTGGGAAAATCTTTGGCTATCCAAGCACTTTAGCAAGCGGACGTCTCCACCATATGCCTTACCCAAAGCATGAGTGAGTTCATTAACATCATTTTTCAACTTTTCATTTTCACTCACTAGTGTAGCATCATCCTTTGAGCTCTCACTAGTGGATGTGCAAGTGGAAGTGATAGTGTTGGTTGGTGCAACAATGATAGGAGTGAAAAATGATTCATCTAGAATATCACAAGTAACTTCAATATCACATGATGCAACAATCTTATCCTTGTTTTGCTTAAGGAGGGAGGAGTGAGCCTTTTCAAGCTTGTAGTGAGTCCTCTCAAGCTTCTTATGGGATTTTATTAGCCTCTCATGAGAGCCATTGAGCTCGTCAAAGGATTGTTCAAGAGCCTTAAACTTCTTGTTCAACTCTTTGCACTCCTTCCTCTTTGCCTCAAAGCAAGCATAAGTTTGCTTCATCATATCTACTAGTTCTTCCTTGGAGTACTTCTCCTCATCATCACTACTATCATCATCACTATCACTATCATCATGAGATTGTACCTTAGATGCTTAGCCATGAAGCATGATGGAGTGTCGAAGATGGATGGCTTGTTGTTGATAGCAATGCTTGCCAATGCCTTCTTCTTGGACTTCTTTTTCTCATCATCACTAGAATCATCATCGGAAGAATCATCACTATCTCAAGTCACCATATAGGATTCACCCTTCTTCTTCTTGGTGAAAGATAGCTTCTTCTCCTTCTTATCATGCTTGATCTTCTTCTTTTCATCATCATCACTATGATTGGGGCAATCCACAATCATGTGATCGGTGCTCTTGCACTTGTAGCATTTTCTCACATACTCTTTGATCTTGATGTTATCTCTTCTCTTTCTAGCCCCATAGCCCTTTTTCTTCATGAACTTGCCAAACTTGTGCACAAAGAGGGCCATCATCTCATCATCAATGTCACTTGCTTCTTCGTCATCACTAGATTCTTGCTTCTTTGCTTTGCCCTTGTTCTTGGATGATGATGCCTTGAATGTTAAGCTCTTCTTTTCCTTCTTTTCTTCCTTGACCTCTTCTTCTTCACTTTCTTCATTATATTGCTCTTCGGTCATGATTTCTCCAAGCACTTCATTGGGAGTGATCTTATCCAAACCATCTCTCCTAATTATTTGCCTCAAAGTTTTGTATTTCTTGGGCAAACAACCAAGAAAGCGGTTTGAGAAGTCTTCATCCTTGACCTTCTCACCCAAGCTCTTGAGATCGTTGATGATTACTTGGAGCCTATGGAACATCTCCAAAATAGACTCATCATCCTTCATCTTGAAGTGAGATAGCTTGTCCTTGAGCATGTACAACTTGACATTCTTCACGGTGGCAGTGCCCTCATATGTATCCTCAAGTCTCTTTCACACTTCACTTGCCTTCTTAAGATCTTTGATTTGCTCAAACATCTTAGAGTCAATGCCATTGTAGATCACATTGAGTGCCATGGTGTTGCATTGCCGGTTCTCTTGCTCTCTAGGTGTGGAAGCGGCTTCATCAAGAATGACAAAGTCATGTTCGGTCACACTCCACACCTTCTCATGTATTGAGCCTAGATGCATCTTAATCTTCCTCTTCCAATAATCAAATGATGCACCATCAAACATTGGTGGTTTGCTTCCAACATGGTTGAATTGTACTTGAGCCATCACTAACACCGAAGGTTGTTAAGCCTTGATAATAGTGGTGACCATGGCTCTGATACTACTTGAAAGGTCCTAGATGGCTAGAGGGGGGGGGTGAATAGCCTAATAAAAATTCTACAAAACACAAGAGTAAAGGTTAAAATAACACTTAAGCGAAGTTTTTGCTCTAGCTCTACTTAGGGATGCAAAACCACCTAATCGAGGAATTCTAGTTAACTAAGTGCCTACACACAATAGTAAGAACCTAAGGCACTTAGCTCAAGCAAGCTAGAACAACTAACAAAAGAACTAACTAGACAAGATAAAGAACAAAGTAAATGCAAAAGATAGAGGTGATTGTTATACCGATGCCTTGTGAAGTGAATATACCAATATGAAGACCAATCATAAAAGGATCACCAAGAGTAGCCAGGAGACAAGGATGAACACAATGATTTTTCTCCTGAGGTTCACTTGGTTGCCACCAAGCTAGTCCCCGTTGTGTTGACTACTCAAATGGTGTTTCGGTGGTTAATTGACAATTCACAAGCCAAGCCCACTACCCAGGCGCCACAAGAAACCACCCAAATGAGAGTAACTAAATGACACGAGCAATTCACTAGAGTTACCCTTTGGCGCTCCGCCGAGGTGGGTACAAGCCCTCTCACAAATCGATGAAGCCGGCCGCGAACAATCACCAACACGTGCCGAAGCTTCTCCACAATCGCCAAGCCATCTAGGTGTTGGCAAACACCAAGAATAACAAGAAATCCCGCGACGATGACGATGACCAAGTGCCACTAAGATGCAATGCAATGATCAAGCACTTGGTTCACTCAAACTCTCATGAATTAGAAAACAAAGCAAAGAGAGATGAGTGGAGAGCCTTCTCAAGCAAGCACAAAGAGTGAGAATGAATGAGAGTTGCAAGAGAGGTTCCTAGGAACCAGCCACAACACTTTATAGCCTTCCAAACCGAGCTAGCCGTTTTCTCCTCTTTCATCTGCTTTCTGCGTAGCTCCAGACGCTGTTTCACTTGGGGTCCGGACCATTGATAATGTCCGGTCCCTTCACAATCCGAGCAGCCGAGCTTCTGTCTACGTCACTCCGGACGCTACCTGCATGGGGATCCGGACCATTGCGGGTGCATCCGGTCCCTCTGAAGTTTGAATTCTGTCGTTCGTGCCTCCACTGAGAGCCGCCACGTCGCCTCCGGACGCGGGGAACAGGACGTGTCCGGACCTTCATCGCCTTGGGTCCGGAGTCCAGCAGAGAGCTCCCCGAGAGCTCAAAACCCCCGGACGCACGTCCGGAGTCCATGGTCCGAACTAAGCTTAGCGTCCGGATAAATCCACCAGAGGGGAACAGAGAGCTCCGTGGCTCCGGACTCATGACCGGAGTCCTGTGTCCGGACGCACAACATCGTCCGGAGGTCCTGTGCGCCGTTAGCCGAGGCTAGGGTATGCCACCGGACGCATCTGCGTTAGTCCGGACCGAGCATCCCTAGCGTTCGGACCCTGCGTCCGGACCACTGTCTCGTGTCCAAATGAGTTGTTTCTTCTTCTCCAAGCTTCCATATGCCAACATGATATGATCCAGTCCTTGTGCTCACATGTTAGCCTTCACATAATATTTTTTTGGATTTGTTTCACATTTTATGTCACGTAGGTTCATTTTATATGAATGCAATGCAAACCTAGTGGCACATGATAACCACAATCGAAACGAGTTTTCCCTTCTTGATAGTACGACTATCTACCCTAAAGGTGATCACACTCTCTATAGTGTCTTGATCACTAAACCAAAAAAAGGCCCTATGATATACCTTTGCCTTGAGACCATTTTTGTTTTTCTCTTCTTCTTTTTCTTAGTCCATGAAGCACTTGTTCAATGCACCATTGTCATCCTTTAGCTTCGTGTATCAAGGTGGATTACCCTAGCTAGATCATGCACTTAGCACTAGGGTTAGTCCATAGGTGTCATCAATTAACCAAAATCAAACTTGGGCTTTCAACATGCCCGGCCTTGGTCAACGTGCACTAAAGACGCACACATAGACTTGGCTAGCTGCGCGTGCCCACCTGACCGCGCGCATGGGTAGTTGACAGCGTGGGCGATCTGGCCGGCGAACGCAGAGGCGACAACACGGGTGGATCTGGCTGGTGGCGCCAACGCCCCGGAGGCGCTACCCTATCCTGTCTTAAATTCTTTCTAAAATTTCCTCATTCGAATCTCTCTTATTTCCTCATCGATGGAGAAGAAATCAATTTTTGTTGATATAATGTATTGTTGTGGAGGTTGACGAAAGAAATACCACCTTTATTTATTTGATTTAATATATGGTGTTGTAAGTAGAGGTGATTTTTATTGGAAAAAAGTTGAATCCATTATTCGATTTAATTTACAGTTCATTTTCGACTTGATTTGGAGCTTAGATTGCAGTTCGTTTTTGGCTTGATTTGGAACTCAGTTGTACCTTCCTTTTTTATTTTATTATTACTTTGCACGGGTTGCATGTGGACTCAATCTCCAGCGGGAGCTCCAGATTAGAACGACTTTGACTCCAGCGGAAGATGCAGGTTAGCTGGACAGATCGAAAGAAATTTCGGACCTAAAAGCGGTGGAAAAAAATTGATGGTTTAAATTATGTCTTTTTAATATTAGCGCATAGACAACGGAATAGGAAAAGGAAAAAACAAATTTACTATATATATATAGTAATCGTATTGGGTATAGACTTCTTTTTCATCGGAGTATTGACTCTTTGGTTAAACATAGACCATATAAATCCCAATACGTATTGGAACCAGACTCCATATCGTGCTAGACAAGGGCTATTCTAACTCGTATGAGCACGGGTTGTATATATATAAGTCCCTCCATTATTCGGTAGTTAGAGGGAGACCAACCTAAAAAAATGGATGGACCAAAAAAAAGAGGCTGAAATTTTATTTCTTTATTATTAGGTATAGACTCGAACTAACCAATTTCTTTTTAAATAAGATATTTTATTTATGTACTTTCTCTATTATATGAGATACATATGATGCTTATTTAGTATATGTTTAATTATTAGGTCAAAGATAACCATATGGTGAGCCGTCCACACATACTAGGAGTCATAGTCACGTGTGTTTACTTTCTTTATCCATTTTATTTTTTATGTTTTCTTTTCTTTTTTTGTTTCCTTCTCATTTTTCTTTGATATTTATTTATTAATTAATTATATTTTTATGTTTTCTACAGAATTTATTATTTTCAATTACTTTGTTTTTTAATATCTTGTATTTTTATTTATTTACTGCTCTAATTATGATTTTTTTTCTTTCTATCTTTTATTCTCTATTTTGTTTTTATTTCTATATTTTATGTTGACAACATTTTCTTGCTTCATTTTTTTTGAAATATTTTTAATTTTTATGGTCTTCTATTCTTCTCTTTATTTTTATATTTCTATTTTTATATCTTATTTCAATCAATAGTTATTTTCCTAAACTCTTTTATATAAGTGTAATGTTCATATTATATATATATGATGTTGCATGATGTATTTAATATCCATATATTGTTTTATTTGTTCTTTATTTTTGTAAATTTTTATTCATGAGATTTTTTCATGTATCTATCTTTGTTATTTATATAATATTAATATGATATGATATGTTCTATAGTATATTTTAGGTTGTCCAAATAGTACCATATGATGTTTTTATTTTTTTTATAGATGTTTCCTTTGTTATTTTATTTTGATTAAGTAGTTTATTTATTTTATTTTATTTTTATTTTGAATATTTCTATGTTCCATGAGATATATGTGATGTTCATGTAGTATTTATATGATGGTCATGTTAATATACATATGGTGTTTTATAATGTATTGCGATATTCATGTAATACATGTGATGTTTTACATTATATTTTGGGATGTTCATGTAATACACATAGGATGTTTTACATTATATTTTGGAATGTCTAGGTGATATACATGGGATGTTTTATAATCTATTTTGGAATGTTTAGGTAATTCACATGGGATGTTCTACATTATTTTTGGAATGTTCATGTGATATACATGTGATGTTCTATAATCTGTATATTTTGAAATGTTAGGTAATTCAAATTGATGTTCTATAATTATCTTTGAGCATTTATATAGCACATGTGATATGATTTGTATTACATTTTTGGTTATTCTGATGAGCTTTTAATTTTTAATACTTAAATCATTTCCTCTTCATTATTTTACTTTAAGTAAGTACTTTATTTTCTATTTTACTTTTATGTCACTCTTTCTTGTATTCATAATTGTACTTTATTTTTTTGTCTATGCATAGTGTATTTGTGAGATGTTCCATGGTGTAATATATGATGTTCAAGTAGTATCTATAGTATGTTCTATAATGTATTTTCAATTGTTCTAATAATACAAATAAAATGTTCGGTGGTATATTTTTACTTGTTCACGTGTATGGGATTTTCTATGATAGTTTTAAAATTATTCATATAGTAGATGGAATCTAATTATTAAAGTTTAGTTTTATTTTTTCTTTCTTTCTTTTGTTATATTTAATTTTCTTTATTTTTTATAGTGGTTTGTTATACAATGATTTACCCGTGTGCTATATGGTGGGTGGGATATTTTTTCTTGGACTTAAATGGTTTGTTAATTTTTAATAATCAGCAAAGGTAGCACCAACGAGCGCCGTGGTCTAGTGGCCGACTCCTTTTCAGTGTACCGTTACTTTCTTCTAAAATTTATTTTTCTATTTCTATTTCCTATTTTGCTCTCGTGGAGACGCGTGCTTCCTAGCTAGGACGGAGGCCGGATATCCTAGTCTACTCGTGTCCTTTCTCTTTATTTTTTGTTTCCTTTGTGTTTTTTATTTCCTTCTTTGATTTATTTTTATTTAACTCTAATTAATTATTTTTTTATTTTTTTTTCTATGATGGCTGGATACTATTTTTATTGGGCATTAAATGGTTCGTTGTATTTAATAACAAAACTATTTCGCATGTTTCACAAATGTCGATATGGGGTGGTGGTGGATAGTGTTGCTGTTAACTAACAGATCTAGTGTTCAAACTTAACTTTGTATCAGTTTTGCTTTTATTAATTTTGTTTTTATATATGCACTGAAGCCTACCTAGCTAGGCCGGATGCACACAGACGGGCCAGCTTGCGGGAAAGACGAGATGGGCCGGTGCGGTGAGGGCGTAGTTGGGCGAGGGTCGCCGATCACGGGCCGGTTGTGGGAAAGCCGAAACTGGGCCGATGGTCGGTGAGTGCGGGAGGTGGTCGGCCCAACAACAAATGAATTCGGCCTATTAATGTGATGAAGCTGTGGACGGAAAAATCAATTAACCTGTCGGTGGAAGGCTAGGCACCACCCTGGTCGGATGCTAACCGACCCGATTTTATTGCGCTTATAACTGCCTTGCTCTCTGTCTCTCGGTTCCGCCGTTAAACCCTTCAATCTTGTACACTATCTACTGGAGTCAGTACTAACCTGCTTCATACGGCGTTAAATCCGCGTATGCAGAAATGATCTGTTGAATATGACCGTCATCCGTCGAAACAAGATTTGATTATCACACGCCAGCATGCATCCCCAGCATACGCGGATCCTCAAGCAAAGAGGTGTCAAACCACAATAAATGAAAAACAGACAGGGACGAAGAAATAAAGATGATGACGAAGCCCAACGAGCCGATCCACTACTGCTCTGATAGGAAGGCGGAAGCATATGAAGCCCAAGGTGTGGTCACGGGCTGTTGGATCGACGACGACACGGACGGCATTTCTCCGGCGCAGTGCCCGGTCAGGGACCAGCAATCCAGGCTAACATTTTTATGGTTCGATACAAACAGTAATCTACACACACTAAAAAAATATTTATACTATGATTCACACAATGTAAATTATCACTATTTATAATTTTTAAATAAACTTTTTTCTTTCATTTTATGTCACTTTTATTTTCTATCCGTTAGCGTATATCACCTTCTCTCTAAGCATACATAGGCAATTATGACAATTACATAATACCTATTTTTTTATTCGATTCTACGTAAACCAGTTTCTTGAGTCCTGTTAAAGTCTACATCATATTTATGGCTCAAGATTCCGTACGCCGATGAGAGAGTCAAAAGGAGTGCGAGAACAGGGACCTTGATTTCTTTGTCGTGGCCACTTCTTCTAGTCCGACGCCCTCGACGAATACATCATCTATGTCTTCCTCAGTTGCAGTTAAGCGGTTTCTTTTCCTTTGGCTTGCTCGGTACCTTTAGAATATTATTCCCACGTTGTTGTATTGTATTTCAATATAATACAATATAAGTGATGTTGTAAAAAAATGGATTTGCTAAATTTCAGGTGCCTGAATTTTAATTTTCGTTTAGACGGCTGTTATTACATATATTTTATACTAAATTTGTATATTTAGTTTGTTGTAATTTATGTAGACACATTCTACAATTTTTAGTTTTAGAAATAAAAACGCGCTAGACAAAACTATAAACCTAACAAAATCTGGTATAAAGACAATTTAACAATTACAATTATTTATATAGGAGGACAAAGACAAAAATTTAATCGTTATAACACAAAAACAAATAACAAAATACAAATTTAACAACTAACTTATACAAGTTGGTGGCATATTAGTGTTGCATGAAATCATCTTAAATTTCAAACACCTGAAATATAAGAAAAGTGGTAAAAAAAAAAAGGGAGAGGCTGCCCGTACGGTGGTGTGTGTCTTGTCAGCCCAGTCATCAGTTTCCATGGCAAGTAATAGTAGATTGGCTTTTTCATGTTACCGGACCGGACGGCCCGCAAAACTCTATTTTCATTTTGTTTCCTTTTCCATGCAACGAAGGCCCAGATCTGCCGTGCATTGTAGATTCAGGCCTCATTGTTGAAACTTGTTTCTAGCTTCCGAGGGGGATGGATAACGGATTAGCGGTGCAACATGTGTGCAACAGACGCTTGTTCACCGTCAAACCCGCTCAGTACTGCTAACGGGGCACCCAACCTGCTGGTGATTTTTTATACTGTACACACCAAGTCATCTAGGCATGCATAAATATTTTTACTTGGGCATACACATGAATATACATACCATGTGGTTATGTATACACATGCTCCTTAACCATATGCATATACATTATCTTTATATTTAAGATTGAGAAATAATCAAAGTTATAACGATGCACTATGCATGAACATGACACACTAGCGGGACATTGTTATATAATTGGTTCTGCACTCTCTAGTAGAAGGAGATCATGGACTATTGCTCGCTAATGATGTGACTCAAACAGGGTGTGGAATACTGGAATGGAAGGAGTGTACTCGCTAGTCGCTATAACCTGATGGAATGAAAAACTGACCGAGAGGCGAGAGCGCCAAGGGACTCAAGGCCGGAGTGGCGCGGTAAGCCGGTAAGCAAAGCAAATTAAGCAACAAGCCTTGAGAAATCACACATCCGGATGCCCGTCAGCCGGCGCATCGGCGTGGCTTTTATTCGGACAGGACACGATGATGCATCGCATCAGACCCGACCCGACGACACCCACCCGAGAGATTTGTTCAAAACACACGACTCTTTGACTTTGACGACCCAGAATTAGCAATCCACGACGCAAACCACACGGAGCACCGTTCTGGACGAACCAGAACGGGGCTTATTGGTACATACAGCAGACACACAATACGTACGGACTCGACACTGACACGATGATACACTTGACACGGTACGGCAGGCACGGACCACGGACGCGAGGGCGTGTTCCGTGCGCGCGCGGCCGGGTCAGCGGCGGAAGCTGCGCTGCGTGCGCGGCGTCTCGCCGTTCTCGTCCCTGAGCTTCACCGCCGTGTACACGCTGGCCCCCGCCAACGCGCCCAGCGTCGGGGCCAGCAGGTAGATCCACAGCTGCCGGTAGTTCCCCGCCGCCACCGCCGGACCCAGCGTCCTCACCGGGTTCATGGACCCGCCCGTCGTCGGCCTGTATGCCAAGAGAGACGCGCGTTTTTCATCAGATTAGCTCAGCTCAAACCATGCGTTGCATTCTGATCATGACCTCACGTGCTACCACTGCTGCTGCATAAGCAAGGAGACTTTATATTACCCGGCGATGAGGATGTTGAGCGTTACAGCCGCTCCCACCGCGATCCCGGCGAGTTCACCCACCTGCATGCATGCATGCATGCAAGAACAATATAATTCAGAGCTGAACCTGAATACCAATGCAATGCGAGAATCACGTAGTCCAAGTACGTACGGCGCGCGTGTCTGTTGCGACTGCGGTGACGACGAAGAGGAGGTTGAAGGTGATGATGAACTCGGTGAAGAAGGCCTGGGCGGTGGAGATGGTGACGTCGGGGACGGTGACTCCGCCGGAGAGGAAAGGGTGGAAGACGCCCTTGAGCGCGAAGCTGGCGCAGATGGAGCCCAGCACCTGGACGGCCACGTACGCGGGCACCTGCAGCCACGGGAAGTGGCGCAGCGCCGCGAAGGCGATGGTGAGCGACGGGTTCAGGTGCGCACCGGAGATGTGCCCCGTCGACAGGATGATGATCGTCACCGCCAGCCCCGCGCACGCCGCGTTCCCGAACGGGCTGATCGCGCCGCCGTACTTCTGGTTCACGATCGGCGCCGCCGTCGCGAAGAAGATGAGGATGAACGTGCCCACGAACTCGGCGCCGAGCTGCAACACATGCATATGCATGCAATGCATGCCCATCGTCAGATACAGACAGTACTAGCTAGGAACTAACACTGGAGTATTTTCCAAATTGACCAAAACAACAACCAATTGAGCTGACATTGCTTTTTTATTGCTTATTCAGCCGCAACTTTTATTGTTAGCCGGGGGCCAATAATTCAGCGATCTTGTCAACCCATGGACAGATTGGGATCGATGGACGTGACCGAGAGAGAGCCAAAACACCGCATGCAACCACTCCGGTCACGGACGCCTGGATCCATCGCCGCCGGCCGGGTCAACTTGAGTTTGGGACATACAGTACTACTAGTATAGCCCTTTTTGCTTTGCCGTGTCACGTCCAAGAACCGTACCCTTATCACGAAATAATTGTTGGAGCTGGGGGTAACATTTTCTTTGTTCCAAAAACACTGTGCGTAGCTTGCTATCGACAACATAATTAGGCCCGTGTATTTTCAATTCAGAGCTGAGGAACGTGACAGGCTACCCGATCTAGTACACATGTACAAGTCTTCCTCATGAGTTTTTTTAATTTAGAAGTACATGGACTAGACGTAGTTTATTGTCACGTTTCAGAACGTCACTTGTTGATAGCACACTCTATTTATTGCCTAAAAAAAGCAGTACCCAATTGTGGATGCTGCAACAATGATCGAAAGTCTAAATGCATCCCTAGATACTAAAGTACTTCCTCCGTCTCAAATTATAAAACATTTCAAAAATCTTGAAAAGTCAAAATATCTCAAGTTTGACCAAAACATATAGAGAGAATTATAAAGATTTATGACATTAAATAGACATAGTATGAAAATATAATAATTGATAAAGAATCTAATGATCCTTAGTTGATATCATAAATATTATTATATTATCATATAAGTGTGGATACTTTGACTCTACGGGATTCTTGAAATGTCTTATAATTTAATTTGAGATGGAGGGAGTAATTTATAGGTCAAAACCATTTCCTCCATTATTGAAATATAATAACTGGTCAACTGGATAAGACCTCAGCTCTACTGCCTTTTAATTAAAGCAGTATGGAAGCAACATAGCGAAATATTGAAAAAAATATTTTATTTGTATGGGGTCACTGATTTTTGACCAATGAATTGTTTTGTTCTTTGGACTTCTCCCCGGGGATCAAGCTAATTAAAGAACCCAAATATCCAGCAATTCCAAATTCATCAACCCATATTAATTCAAACAAGCGTTGAAACCTGACTACTGGTACGCTTGTTTCTGGGAGTGGTTATATCTGGAGAGCACAGGAAAGGAAATAAGCTGAATGGCGGTTGGTTAGGGGACACGCTGGTGTGCCCGGCGTCGCACACGCCAAGCCTCCCCGGCCCGTTTCGTACGTGTGGTCGCACAGGGACAGGGTGGGTGTCGCCTAGCCAAGCCAAAAATTCCAGCCACTTGGGGTGTACTTGCAGGCTCACGACAGCGCGCGTGATTGCAGGCGGCGTGGAGATTGATCAGCCCGTCACACCCCCACCAACCTACTCTATGCTACTTCTAGGCACAATATATTTGCTACTCCCTTCGTTCTAGATGTTCCAAGAATCTTGGAGAGTCAAAACATCTCAAATTTGACCAATAATTATAGAGAAAACTATACAGATTTATAATATCAAATAGACATACTATGAAAATATAATTGATAATGAATTCAATGATACTTAGTTGACATCATAAATGTTATTATATTATCATATAAGCTTGATCAAATTTAAAAAAGTTTGACTCTCCAATATTTTTGGGATGTCTTATAATTTGAAACGGAGGGAGTAGTGATTTTTAGTGGCGTTTTCTTCTTTTTATGTCGTTGTTCTGAGCATGCTAGCAAGGTGATCCGCAAAATTTAGACCTTGTTTAGATGCGTTTAAAATTTCAAAATTTTATCAAATTCTCCGTCATATCGAACTTTAAACCTATGTATAGAGCATTAAATATAGATAAAAAATAATTAATTGTATAATTTATCTATAATTTGTGAGATAGATCTTTTGAGGCTGGTTAATTATTAAATAATAATAAAAAAATACAAACGAAAGTGTTACAATACAAAATTCTAAAAGATTTTGCATCTAAATAAGGCATTGCTTGTACTAGAGTTGATATTGGTACAGTAATTGATTTTTTTAGATTCATGTGTGCTTTTTGACGAAAGATTCCTAGCTGCTGCACTTATTAGATGCCTGAACAAGAACAACGCGCTCTAGCTTCTGACCGCGCGCCTGCATCAGATCCAACGTCCTCGTCGGTTTCTAGCCGCCGCTAATCCCAAAGCAAATTATTCTGGCTTGCAAAGCTACTCTGCCATTGGGAGTAGGGAGTACTGTACTACCACTAGCCATTCTGCCATTGGGAGTAGGAATCTTTCGTCAGAAATACAAATTATTTCTGGATTGCAAACCTATTGTAGTACTACCACTTAAATCTCAGATTGTACAGTAGCTGATACTAGTACGTTCATAGACCATTGATACTTCTATAATTTCAAATTATAAATCGTTCTAGCTTCTCTTGATCTCTATATAGTTTGATATCCAGACATAATATATATCTATATACATACTCCATAATCTACGCACCTAGGAAAAGGAAGGCCAACTTATAATTTTAAATGGAGTGATAAGCATCTATGCATCATCATCTATTACCATTCACCACTGCTACTTCGTTCTTCCAAACGGAACGGCTGAAACCATGCACGTTAGTGTGATCGTGCTCTTTTGTCTCATACAGTTAGCCTGGCCATTTGTAATCCTTAGTTTACAGGGCGCCAAATAAAGAACTAGCTGGTGCGTGCCTAGAAAGATTCTGAATTGATTTGTCCTATGGAGCACAAGCACAACTACTTCCAGTTCAAAGTGTCCTTCATCAACATGCAAAACCGACAGATTTCAGAACGATGTAAAGAGCAAAATTTCAGCAGTATTGTATATACAAGATCACAGAAATGATCAGTGATTAGCTACCGCAACATGCGCCCATACTGATAATGCCTACAGTTTGAAGCTTTGGCTGCAAAAGGGATAAATTTTCAACGGTCAAATTCTAGATTATGACATCGATCGCGCCTACATTATTTTGTTTTTTTTTATAAAAAAAAGTAGTACAGTCAGGGCCGTGCTGTTACAGGCTTTCAGACACATGACTGTTGTAACGTTAGTTTTGACCTACACAGTATAAAAATATGAGGATGCATGTCTGTACCCTCAACTAATAATAATAGCAGAATATACAAACACAAAAATAATGCCAAAAGATCAGACGTAGTATGGATATATAAGAAAAACAAACCGCGCAATCGGGGAAAAAAATCAGGCAGAAGGAAGAAGATGAAGAAGAAGTTAGAAGAAGAAAAATGCAAGTCGTTCAAGAAGGTGCATGTGCACGCGCATGTGGACGGTGGCGTACCTTGCGGGTGAGCGAGACGTCCGGCGCGGGGATCTCGACGACGCAGGTGTGCGTCGCCACGCCCCACCCCTCCACCGCCGGCAGGCACTTGCACCGCGGCATCGACTTGCGCTCGTACGACAGCGAGTCCACCCGCGGCCCGTTGGAGAACAGCGGCGCCGGCGTACCGGGCGTCGCCGGCGCCGACCCGTTCGGGGGCGTCGACCCTGGTTCCGCCATTATCGCTAGCTGCTGCTGTGCTTCCTCCCTCTTTGCTCTCTCACTCTCACTCACTCTCAAAGACACTTTTTTTTTGGTTTTTTTGGATGGCTGGCAGTGCAGCAGAAATAGGACACGGAAGTACTAATACATGATTTGATGGTTTTTGCAGAGGTGATGCTACGATAATGGCCGGATGGGCTCCAGCAGGCCGATGATCGCTCGACTACGACTGGTCTTGTATGGCTACTGCTAACGACGCATGCTGCTGGATTGTCTTGCTATTTTTTTTTTGTTTTTTTTTTCAGCTGGGTGGCTGGCGAGCAAAGATGATGGCGAAACTTACATGATCCGGAGGCTTTTGTTGATTTTGTGCTAAGGAATTAGTGGGGACGTATCCAGCCTACCAGCTTACGCCTCGCTTCGCAACGCCGATCGATGCTTTTGGAGATCTTGGAAGTGGCTTCTTTTTTTTTGTGTTTTTTTTGGGGATTGGGTTTGGATTTTTGATAGGGACTGGAGTTACATGATCCACAGTTTTTTCTCAAGGTTCGGCTAAGGCGTAATGGGTGGGGAGATGGTGTCCAGCTCTCTCACAAGAACAGTTTCTCTCTGGCTTGCTAGGATTGGGAGAATGGATCAGTGAGTCGCATGCGGAGGAGAGCTAGCTAGCAGCAAGAACTGCGAGGAACAGCTGCAATGCAATGGAGAATGCAAGAACGGTGTCGAGAGGAGGAAGAAGCAAATGGAAATGGGCAGGTGGGTGATGATGGGTTTTGGAGGGCGAGACGGTGTGGGTGCGTGGGGCTGTGTATATAGGCCGGCTGCGAACGCACATGAGGGGGATGGATCGAGGTCAATGGCATCCCTCCACTTGAGGGCGGCAGCAGCATCTCCCAACTGCTCTGCTCTCGACAATAATGCAAACTACTTGTAAAAGATAGCAGTGGAGATGGAACTCAGTTAAGCAAGGAGTGCTTCGAAGTAGCTTGTTTAAGCAAAGCCCGGAGTATTTAGTACAGTAGCACGCTGTGTTTGGGGCCAGATTTTTTTTTTTCCTTTTGGAAAGCACATGGCTGGAGCAAGGAGGTCAAAATTTGACTAGGAATTCCGAATGAACTAATATATGAGCCCTGCGAAATTCTTCGCGCCAACAATAATGTGCCAAATTTTAATAGCATTGACAAGGTTTGCCACCCCATCAGATAATGTTATCTTGGAAAATAAAATGCCTCAGAATCAAGAACAAAAATATCTGAATGTTCTTAGTGTACATTATTGATAGTGGGCTAGCTTCACAGAATTATTTTCTGAAGTCTTGCCTCCCCATGCAAACATTTGAATATGCCGGTGCCTTATTTTCCTGACCGCATCACATTGGGCTCATCACTAATTCACTATTCTATTAGTTCAGGGACTAATCATTACACAGTAGCTCACAGACTGCTCAACGATTTTTAGCCCGGGTCAGTGTCAGTGAAGACGGCTTCGTTAGCACATTGGGCTCATGTGCAATAATGGAAGAAGATGCACGGGATATATTTTTCTGGGAGAAAATAATAGAAGATGCATGATCTCATGGCATGGAAAGTGGGAACTAGGAACAAGCTCATCCGAAGATTCCGAACATCGGGGCGCGCGTTCTAAATAAAATTTCGTTTGTCAGGCTGTCGATCAGCATACACCTGACCGAGTAACAAACCGCATGTAGAATAGAAATAACAAAATACTGGACCCTCAAGGCAATCATAGGGCCCGCGTGTCGGTGGCCGACTGTTCGCAAGATCTTGGGAGGAATCGGAGCTTCATTGTTGCTACAAATGCTACGGTCTGTCTGAGCTTACTGCTCAGTATGCCTGTGAAGCCAGGACTTTGATGTTCTTCTCCCTCTGCAATAGAATCAGAGTGCTACTGTCATTTTGGTCAGTACCGTTACGTCCAATGCCGACTAGTAGCCGCCTGCACATTTTGGGCTCTGTTTCCTCCACTTGATCCTGTCCTTTTTTCCATTTTGCGTCATTCTTTTATCAAGTGTGGTGTGGTGGTCTTGCAGGAGTACTGTACCTGTACGTGCACTGATCCATACTGCTAGCCAGGAGTACCTACTTGCTTTGCTATCTTGTGGTTCTCAACTGTGTGGTCGGCTCACACAGACTCGCTGTGTTCTCGCATTGTCCACATGTTCAGTCCGGCTCCAAGTCATGATCCCAAGGCGTGTGAATTGAATGAATCAGGCCGGCCCGGCCCGCCGATGGAAACCTGCATTCATGGCTAGTATGCGCCTACTATGCCAAGTCATGATCCAAGGCATCCCTCTGTCTCGGTCGGTCTGAAATCTGAATGCAGAGAGCGGCCAGTCAGTTTGATAGTATGCGCCTATATGCCAAACCAAACGCCACGCCTGATCTGATGTCTCCTTGCCGGCATCAATCATTCATTAATCCAGTGGTTACTCACCTTCACTTATATTAAACCAAACCCTGCCGGAAAAGATCACTGCTAGCTATGGAAGGAGAATCATCGATGCGTCGTCGTACGGAGTAGTTCGTAAAGTGGCCGACCTGATTCGCCACAGCTTGTCCTCGAGCCAGTAGGCGTCATCAGCACAACTGCACCAACCTAGTTTAGCTGCTAACACCACGATTAAAAAGATTATGCTCACAACGTGGCACAACAGTTTGCCCCATTGATAGGCCTATGCTTTACAATATAAATGAGCCGAGGAACCAAACGCCACCGGAAAGTCCAGTGAACCGAACCGAGAGACATGTTGTGTCCTTTTCGACTATGGTTTTTGCAGTTGATAAACCGATGTTGTTTTATTGTGAGACAAGATATTGTAGCCTGATAGGCTGACAAATTCAAGTGAAGAGGGCGTTGGCCGTGTGGCGTCTGCACTATAGGAAAAGGAGTGCTTTCCGCGGCGCCCCCTAAACGCCACTGAACAGCCGCATCCTATGCCACCGAGAGATCTATCATGCGTGTAATGCGATACTAGGTACTATGATTTTGTTCCGTCCAATCAAAGATCTTGATCCTCCATCATGCATAACCGTGCCAAGTAATTGCTCTTCTTCTTCCTGGTGCTCTCCATTTCACAACGATGCCTGCACCTGCTGCTGCTAGGCTGCTAGCTAGTCTGAAGGGACAATATATGGTGCCGGTGGCACTTTGGGTCGTTGATGCCTTGCCTTCCTTGAGCAGCCTGCATGAGAGGGCCTGATGGGTATAGCTAGCTACGACCTGCTTTGCTTTGAGACGGTGGTATGTACAGTAGGTGGCAACAGGATCGCCCACGTTGCAAGTGACCCTGACTGTCACACAGGCGTCACTGGTTACTGAAGAAGATGGGTAGACAGATGAGATTCTTGCCTCATGCATGCGAGCTCTGACGATGTGTTTGCCGTGACGGTGAACAAAGGTTCAGCTACTAACTACTCTACTACCATTAGTACACCTTACGTGCGTTCGTCTATACTACAGCTTTACTGCTTTTGTCACCTGCACTCGGAACTGTAGCACTGTATCATGGGGTGGACGGATTAAAAAGAAGCCACTCTTCTTCTGTCCAATCTGTTCCTGCAGCAGCAGAGCTGCTGATGCTGCCCAGGCAGCAGCCTCGCCTTTTGTTCTCGGCCATCAGTCCCTCTCACGCCGAAAAGGAGCGGAGAACCTCGATCGAGGCTCCTCCGCTTTACCCCGTCGGTACGGTGGGTTTCATTTTCATTCACCGTTCAGCTTAGCCCTCCTGTGGCCACTCACTCATGATGACTCGTTCCTTCATGCCTGATCGCCTGATGGACCCTCTGGATCACCAACTCACCGAGAGTCAAACAACTTGGAAAGCAATCGCTGCGTTCCGAACGAACGACGACCAACCGATGGAACCGTCTGTCCGTCAGCCACGAGTGTTAATCCGATCCCCCGAGGCAGCGCAGCGTGCCCCCGCCGGATGGCCGGCCCCCCAGCCCCTGGCCCGGCCTCCCCGACGCGAAGTGTGTGGCGGGGAGGTGCGCGTTTCTTTCAGGCCGTCCGTTGGGTTTGTGCTCGCATGCAATGCATACGCATGGAGGCCGCAGGGGGAATGAGTGAAATGATGCGGCATCGATCAGCCAGCACTCCAGATGCCAAGCGAACAATCGAGCACGGAAGCGTTGGGACCCTGATGGCCCTGTGTTCTGAGCAGTGAAAAGGCGCGGCCTTTTTTTTTTACACCCCCACCCCCGCCGGTTGGCATTTCACAACGCGCGGGGATCGGCGCGCGGCGGCCATGGGAAACGGACACGGCTACCTAAGCGGCTAAGCGTAGCTTCTCTTTTGTCGTGGGCGTGGCGATCATAGACTCGACGAAGATACGACACTGAAATCTCTGCTTTCGAGCCATGAAGCAAGGCCTAATTGTTCAGTCTGTCGCGCCATCTTGTCTGCTTGGTTCGGCAGTTCAGGAAGACGCATCAGGATCAGGGACAATAATTGACACATATATTGCGACCATTCTTCTTCTTCGCTTCTTCATTGTACTATTGTATGAACAGCAAGCAGGTAGTAATAATAAAATAATAACCGAGACAGTTATGAAAAGATCGAGCTGAGGCTGCTTTGGCCTTTATTATCACTCGTCAAATGCCCGATGGCGACGGATCTAGCAGGCCAGCTGAAGAAAAGCGAGAGAGCGGGCCGGCGACGACGAAATGGTCCAGAAAGTCGCCGATAAAGCGGGATCGCCAATTTCCATCTGCTGCAATCAATCTTCTTCCGCGGGCCAATGATGCCCGTGGGGGAGGAAAAAAAAAAGGTAAAAAGGACGCGTGAGATCGAATTTGTGCTCGTCGTGGGCGCCAGGGCCTCTGCAGGGGTAGGGCGCCAGATGCTTGCTTTGCTCGCCGCAGCTAGCGGCCAGGCATGCACAGGCAGGATCGCAGGAAACGTTGTTCTACTCCTGGTGTTCCACCTGGATCGGAGGCGCATGGAATGTGGTGCAGAGCTGGAATGATCATCGCTGTCAGTGACGATGATCGGAGCTGCAACATGATCGCTTGGTTTTAATTAAGACACTCATGCTGCGATTATTAATTAGGCGCTAATTGAGAACGGGTTGCATTCAGTCATTCTCATCTGATCCACATGACCACATCCACTCATATATTCAGTAATGTCATTCGGGCGCCTCTGGATTTGCTGACGAGAAGAAGATTCATCGAACAGGACAGCACGGCGCACCGCACCGCACCTCCTGTAGCTTTTTCTCATGGGATGGGAGAGCGTAGTCAGGCGATTCGAGAGGTGGTGCGTGCGGCCATTGTGCGCGGATCGGAGGGAGAGACACCTGGAGCGGGAGAGGCTACGCACGCACGGCAGGGCGGCGTTTTCTTGAAGCCCGATCGAAATAGTAAAGCACCAGCTAGTGTGGTGCCGGTGCGTGCGTGCAGTCGTGGGCCATGAAGAGCCTGATCGAAGAAAGAGATGCAAAGAGAGAGGCATGGACGCTGGATCATCATCCAGCCGATCGAGCAGCACCACAGAGCATCTGTTCTCGATCGGCAGCTCGATCGATCAGCTCCATCACGCACATGTGCACTGTCACCGTGCACACCGAGACGAATCATGAGTACGCAACAGCGCAAAGCGGGAAACTTGAGGCCGGGGAAGGCGGTGGCATCGCGCGCTTGGATGGAGGTGGGGGGAAAAAAAAAAGCTACTCCTAGCTAGAATAGAGTAGCTAGCTAGGGCCGGGGTTTGGAGCGAGGCGAGCGACGCTGGCCTCTGGATTTCGCTTTTGCTCGCCATTGGTCGCCGGGTGCCGGGGGCTTTTCGCTCTCCGGCCTTGGCATGGCATGCATGCGGTCGGCATGCGGCGGATATCTGACATGATCGTCGGGCGGTGGTAGTGGGAGACAGGGGGGCGAGGAGAGTACTGCACGGCTCCAGCGACAAGACTGCTGCTGTGCACTACCGCCGGCGTTGTCAGCGTGGAAAACCAATCGATCGAGTGGATCGATCGGCCATGGCATATTGGTAATGGCATGCATATATGTCCGTCGTGTTTGAGTCCAGTACTTTACTCCTCACGCATCATCAATTGGACAATTGGAGACTCCAACACGACGGAGTCCGGCCCGGACCGGCGCACCGCTCCCGGCGCAGCCTGGGATGGGGTTTCGGCCTTTTGGGAGGTGCGGCCGGAGCCGGAGAGGCAACCTTGGCGGAATGGCAGGTAATAAGATCGATCACGATCAGATCGAACAGGGGCGCGGGAGAGCGCAAGATGCCGCGATCATGAGACGACGAGGCACCAGCACCAGCCCCCAGCGGCGGCCTAGCTAGCTAGCTTAGCTTACCTGTGCAAGCGTCGTCAGGGTCACCACTAGCTGGTTCATTCCATTCGTCGCATAGCAGTTTGCTGTGTGTGTACGCACGCGTACGTGGCGACCGCGCCGGGCGACGAGACGGCCGGCGGGTCGTGTCTAGTGAGTCCGTGCCGGACGGCGAGCTGGAGCGTAGCTAGCCGGGCCGGGTGAGGCCGACAGCTGCTTTATTATTAGTCTACGACTCTACGTACGTGATCGTGAAGCTTCGATCAATCGCTCGATCGGATTGGGATCGCCGGCCGGGGTTGATACATACTGATTTGATGCCAGCCACGAGATTTATTACCGGTTGGCGACGATCGAAAATGGGACCAACGGGATCATCATCATCATCGTCATCATGCAGGTTTGAAACTGAAAGCCAGCGAGTGGGGGTGCGTGCACAACTCTACTCACTCTGCATGCAGCGCCAGACTGCCGGCGATCGATTGGAATTTGGAATGCGCTGGTTGGACACTGTTCTCCCTCCGCGGTGATCATGGCGGTGGGCAGTGGACTTTGACACTAGCTTTGTGGTGGTCAAGTTGCTTGTCTCAAGTTCAGAGGCCACGCCAACCACAAAGCCCACAAGGAGGGGATATAGGCTGATTGTGGAATCGAATTCTTCACTTTGTACACCTGGCAACAACCAACACATGAGATCGCTACTTTTTCTTTCTTTTTTTTTTTGAGAAAGAAGGTCTGCAGAGATAGATAATGAATTAATGATCAACCAAAGCCAAACAAATGCGTCATATAACGCCGTACCTACTACAGTACAATACTACTGTGCCGAATCTGATTTCTAAATACCGTTGCTAGATTTTTACGGGCCGGGCTACCTATGTGGTGATGGCATGGATAGGCCTGCTCAGAGTAACAACATTTGGCGTGGCCCAACAAGTGAAGATGAACTTTACCCCAATGGCCCAATCCAAATGTAATCAGCGACCCAACGCCAGAACGCCAGCGAGAAACGAGAAGTGGGCCTGAGTGTTACCAGACTAATCTAAGATACTCGAACAGATAGCTGGATTGGATCAAGGTCTCGAGTGCAAACAGCTTGCCGCACTCGCCGACGCCGACGCCACCCGCGAAGGTTCTGTTCAATGACCAAGTTCGCCCTCTCTCTCCATAGCGTGCAGTACAAGAAGGAGCAGCAGAGTGCCACCTTTGAATTGGGCCGCGCAGGGCCTTCTCCTCTAGCTATTACATGGCCCATACGACCTCATGCCTTCCATAACGGCCCAGTTACTCGCAGGTTAGGACTCCTGATCCTTCCTGCTCTTGGAACCTTGATCTCAGCAGCTTCGGCTTCTTCTTGATTGATCGACACCGGTTCGTCAGCGTCACGGACTGTGACATTCCCTTCTCCTTGAAAACCAGCTTCTTGTCCCAAGCTGGTGCTCTTGGAAACTGTTGACGCAGAGCAGGTTCATCTTCCCAGGTAGACAGACCATCAGGTAGATAGGACCACTGAACCAACACTTGAGGCACCATAGTGTCATGATGTTGACGAAGGCGTCGATCCAGAATGATTTGAGGGACCTGCATCTGGTTAGAGATATCAGGAAGTTCGGTACTCACTGTTGTTGTGAAGGAAGAAACAACTTGCTTAAGTTGGGAAACATGAAAGACCGGGTGAATAAGGCAGCCTTCTGGTAATTGCAGTCGATAAGCTGTCGGACCAATCTTCTCCTGAATCATGAAGGGCCCAAAATATTTGAATGACAGCTTGTTAGATGAACGAGGTGCCAATGAAGTTTGCACATACGGCTGAGCCTTAAGATAGACCGAATCACCCACACTGAAACTGCGAAAAGATCGATGTTTATCAGCTTGGGACTTCATCTTGTTTTGAGCTCGAATGAGATGTTGCCGAACCAATTGCTGCATGAGTTCTTGCTCAGCCAACCAGTCTTTGAGATCGATGTTTTGACAGGACTGGGAGATAGTGATACCGAAATGTCGCGGTTCATGTCCATACAGAACAAAGAAGGGACTCTGCCCTAATGAGGAGTGGAAGGAGGTGTTGTACCAATATTCAGCCATAGAAAGCCACTTGACCATTTTGTTGGACATGCCTGAACAAAACAGCGGAGATATGTTTCCAAACATTGGTTGACACGTTCAGTTTGGCCGTCGGTTTGTGGATGGTAGGCACTACTCATTTGGAGTTTGACATCCAGCAGTTTGAATAGTTCTTGCCAGATGTTGCTTGTGAAAACCTTGCCTCTGTCTGACACCATGGCAGTGGGTAACCCATGCAGTTTGAATACTTGATTCAAGTATAAATGATCAACTTGAATTGCTGTAAAAGGATGTGACAAAGCCAAGAAGTGTGAATATTTAGAGAACTTATCGACCACTACCAGAATGCAGTTGAAACATGCAGATTTTGGTAATCCTTCTATGAAGTCCAATGTGACAGTTTGCCAAGAACCTTCAGGAATGGGCAAGGGAGCTAGCAACCCAGGATATGCCACTCTTTCAGATTTGGCCTGTTGACAGATAACACACTGTGCCACAAAGTTTTTTACAAACTGTTTGAGTTTGGGCCAAGCAAATAGTCCCTTGACTCTTTTATAGGTGACCTCATAACCTGAATGTCCTCCAACAGCACTAGAGTGTAAGGATGTCAGTAGTTTGGTATAAAGAGAAGTGTCCTGTCCCACCCAAATTCTATTCTTGTATTTGATCACACCATCTTGAAGTGTATAAGCACCTTGGGGAGAAGATGCAGACAGGGCTGCAAGCAACTTGACTGACTGGGGATCAGTGTAAGAGGTCTATATTTCTTGGAGCCAGATGGGCTTAATGACAGTGATAGCTGAGATATCATATGTGTCAGCAGTGGATACTCTGGAAAGGGCATCAACTACTCTGTTATCAACACCCTTTTTATAGACAATTTTATAATCGAGTCCCATAAGCTTGGTCAAGGCTTTGTGCTTCCATGGGGTTGATAGTCTCTGATCATCTAGATTAGTGAGACTCTTTTGATCTGTCAACATAGTAAAGTGAGAACATTGAAGATAATGGTACCAGTGGTCCACTGCCATGAGGATGGCTAAACACTCCTTCTCATAAGTTGAAAGTCCTTGAGCTTTAATTCCCAAAGCCTTACTAACAAAAGCAACAGGGTGACCTTGTTGTTGTAAAACTGCACCAATTCCCTTGGCTGAAGCATCAGTTTCAATCACAAAAGGAATAGAGAAGTTTGGCAAGGCTAATACAGGAGCAGAGATCAATGCTTGTTTGAGGGCTAGAAAGGCAGCTGTTGTTTCAGAAGTCCACACAAACACTTGGCCTTTTTTCAGTAAGTTAGTCAGTGGTTTAGAGATAAAACCAAACTGAGACACAAACCTTCTATAATATCCAGCAAGGCCTAAGAAACTTCTTAACTCTTTGATGTTGGTTGGAGTTGGCCAATCCCTAATAGTAGCAATCTTAGTGGGATCTGTGGAGACACCCTCAAAACTGACAACATGTCCCAAATAACATAACTATTGCTTGGCAAATGAGCACTTAGAGAGTTTGACATGCAACTGGTGTTGCTGAAGAAGAGTAAGAACTTGGCTGATATGCTCTAAATGGTCCTCCCAAGATGTGCTATAGATGAGAATATCATCAATGAAGACAACTACACACTTCCTAAGCAAAGGAGCAAGGACAGTGTTCATGATAGTTTGAAAAGTGCCAGGACCCCCATTTACTCCATATGGCATGACTCGATATTCATAGTGACCACTATGAGTCTGAAATGCTGTTTTAAATTCTTCTCCAGGTGCCATTCGTATTTGGTGAAAGCCTGAACATAAGTCCAAAGTGGTAAACCATTTTGTACCCTGCAGTTCTTCCAACAGCTCCTCAATAATGGGCAGAGGGTACTTGTTCTTCACCGTGAGAGCATTCAGTCTTCGAAAATCTACACACAACCGCCAATCGCCAGTTTTCTTTTTCACAAGCAAAACAGGAGAAGAGTAAGGACTGGTACTGGTCTGGATCCACCCTTTGTTAATCATTTCCCTGATTTGGTGCTCAATTTCTATTTTCTGGGCAGGGTTATACCTATAGGGCCTTAGACAGAAAGGTTGTGCTCTTGGTAGTAGGGGTATGGTATGGTCGCCAGTTATATTTGGTGGGAGAGCCATAGGTGGTTGAAAGATAGGTGTGAAAGTGTGGAGCAAACTCTGTAAGTCTTCAGGAATATCCTGACTGACACTGATGGAGGTAGGAACTTCTTGCACTTGGACCAAGTAGAGAACATATTCTGTTTTGTCCATTGCATGGAGCTGAATTGAAGAAATTGGGGACCCATGGTAACTTCAGGTAAGATACCTTGAAGCTTAACTTCAGCATGATTCATGTCAAATTTGATCCACTTCTTAGACCAATGGATATGCATGGGACTATGGGTACAGAGCCAATCCATACCAAGCACTATATCATAACCCTGCAATGGTAAAATCTTGAAGGTAGTAGAGAAAGTATGCCCCTGACAACCCCACATCTGGTTGGACAACTCATGTGTATAGGCTAAGACTGCTCCATTAGCAACTCTGACTTGGATGGGCTCTGGTAATTTTTGCCAGCAAGTAAGAGAAGAGGCCATAGATGCACTGATGAAGCTATTAGAACTGCCTGAGTCAACCAACATGAATATTTCCTTACCCTCAAGGTGACCTCTAAGTCTGATGGTTTTGAAACCTTCAGTACCTGACATAGCTTGCATAGATAGAGCCATAAGATCCACTTCAGAATCAGAATCTTCTACTGTGGACTAAAGTTCTTATCCATAATTGATACATTGCCATAATTCTTCCATTGCATTCAAGGAAATAGTAGCAGGACAAGTATGTTGAGGATTCCATTTCTCTCCACACTTGAAACAAAGACCCTTGGACCTCCTGAACTTTTTCAGAGCTGAAACTCTGTCATCAGAAGTATTGTGTTGAGGACTCTCAACATTCTTCTTCTCTTCTCCCATTTTGAAGGAGTTTGGAGAGAATAGAGGTGTCTTGGTAGCTTTAGAAGAGTGCTTCCGAGAGTAGGATCCTGCATCAGTTTTCTTAGGAACTAGATCCAGCACAGCCTCCTCCTGTAAAATGGCCAGAGCACTAGCAGTATCGAGATCTTGAGGCCTATGAACCATAATGACTGCTCTAATATCTTTCTTAAGACCATCAACAAAACGATTGGTGATTGTAGTGGGAGAGAAGGAAGGGTCATGTGCTAAAAGCTGGTGGATAATATCACTAAATTGTTCTATATATTCAGTGACAGAAGATGTTTGTTTGATGTGAAAAAATTGTCTAATGAGGTGGTTATGCTCCTCCTTATAAAAACGGTTACAGATGGTGGTAACAAAGGTGTCCCAATCCATGGATTTCACTGAATACTCTACTGTTTGAAACCACAAAGCGGTAGAACCCACTAGACGTAAGGTAGCATAGCGAACCCATTTAGCAGGATGAGTAGCATAAACATCGAAAAAGGCTTCACATCGCTTAACCTACAACCTGGGGTTTGACCCATCAAAGCTAGGGAATTCGACATTTGGTATAGGGGGTGAACTGGGTGGTACAGAAACCGATCATGGTGCACAAATTCATCCAGATGAATAACTGGGTTTTGGAGGGAATTCGCACCTGTGACCGGGGTCGGACCCGGGGCGACGGTATACACTGCCCCGAATTCCGCACCCCGGTGAGGAGATCGTACGCCGTGGTCTAACGACTCAGATGTCACCCTTGGCGGGTGAAGCTCCAGGTGGGTGGGGCTCGACATCTTGCCTTCCGGTGGAGCAAAATGGTTCTCCCGGATGGCCTTGGTGAGCGAGGTTTGGCTGCTGAGGACTGACCATCATCTGCAACCTCTGCGAGTTGCGATTTAGAGGCCTTGTCAATTCGTCCCCCCAAATCTAGAACCATATGTTCTAGCTCTTGATGCGATTGTTGACATCCGGCTTCCAGGTAAGCAACTGCGTCTTCAGCGATCTCATCTCCGATCGCATCTCAGTGACCCCTTTGGTGTTGTCGATCAGCAGGGCAAGGATTTGCCCCATCTGTTCTTCAGGTGAGATCGAAGCCATCTGCAGCCTCGTGAGATACTGATGAGTAGCCAGAATTCTCAAATCGGTAGAAGAAGCTGACCACACCAACCTCGGCATGGACCTATGGATCCTCGCAATCGACGCTACCAGAGCGGATCGTGAGGAGAGCCTGTCGTCGGGAATTACGGCGCCGGATCAAAGCAACTCCACGGATCAGAGGAATTTCCGAGAGACCGACTGCGATCTGATACCAATATGTTACTAGACTAATCTAAGATACTCGAACAGATAGCTGGATTGGATCAAGGTCTCGAGTGCAAACAGCTTGCCGCACTCGCCAACGCCGACGCCACCGATGAAGGTTCTATTCAATGACCAAGTTCACTCTCTCTCTCCATAGCGTGAAGTACAAGAAGGAGCAGCAGAGTGCCACCTTCGAATTGGGCCGCGCAGGGCCTTCTCCTCTAGCTATTACATGGCCCATACGGCCTCATGCCTTCCATAACGGCCCAGTTACTCGCAGGTTAGGCCTCCTGATCCTTCCTGCTCTTGGAACCTTGATCTCAGCAGCTTCGGCTTCTTCTTGATTGATCGGCACCGGTTCGTCAGCGTCACGAGCTAATCTTAAACTCAGGTGCAACGAGCCAAACCCAAACTGTCCTTTATTATAACCGATTAATCCTACGCCACTGAAAACTGCAAAGTACTCCTCCGTCTCAGAAAGTACGTGTAGAATCTTACTTTTTAGGTGAAATTAATGTAGATGTAAAATTATACATGTGCCCCTCTATCGTTCTCTATGCATAAACTAAAAAACAATCATTGCATTGCATTCTAGATAGAGTGTTTTCCGATATTTTTATGCATCTCTGCAAGGAGCTCGGTAGCTCCACCTCCATGTTGGGCGGGCCTAGGCCTAGGGCCAGTGGGGCCATTGCCTTAGTCGTGGCCCAGAATTCCTAGGAGCAACTCCTCAGTTTTTTTGGCCCAACAAGACTAAGCCCACTAAGGAAGGGACAACAGAGGCAGCAGCATACCACGTCCAACTCGCGACCTCCTGCCTCCGACTACGCGCCGCTTCTGCCTCCGGCCTTCTGCTGCGCGCCGGCGTTGCTGCTCCTTCCTGCCGCCTCTTGCTGCGCAGTTGCAGTCCCGCTCCACTCTGTGGTGCGCGTGTCCCTCGCTTGCCGACACCCGGCGGCCGCCGTTGCCTTCGCCCCTTGCCCCTCAGCCCTCGGCAGTGGCTGACCCTCGCAGTCAGGCAGGGGCGCAGGATGCCAGGGCTGACCATCGCCTCTCGCTAGCTCGCCCCTCGGCTGCTACGCTGTGGTGCTGCCTGTCGGAACGGCAGAAGTACAGAACCCTTCTGTCCTGTCCGGCTATTCCCAGGACGAAGGTATGTTTCTTCAATTTTTCTCTTTAGATTTCAAAATTGTTAATTTTGATTTTTTTTAATTCTAATTAGATGAAAAGGACAAGGACTATTGTATCATATTTCTCTCGAGTTTCTGAATAAGAACATCAAACCTCAACCTCCTGCAGCGGCATTCAGCCATTTAGGATACAAATGCATATTGGTCAATGAGATTAATTTTTTGGTTGTCCCTGTTCTTTAATTTCATATTACTTACATCTTGTCCAAACTAGGAGTTGTTATTGACGAAATGGAAAATACAAATGCAACAAATCATCGCTAGACAATAGGTAATTATTTTTAAATATTCATTGATATTTCATAGCTATTGTATCGTAGTATTTATTATATAGTTCAAAAAGATTTGCATATTGTTTGAGATTATTTATTTTTATATATATATATATATATATATAGACTATAATTTAGATTGTAGCTTTTGGATTATGACTGCTAGGATTTAGCCTTAGTCTTACCAAATCCTGGTTCCGCCACATGTTAGGAGCCTTCTTCCTGAGTCCCACAAGATGGATGGATATGCTACAATAATTTTTTAAGCATGCAGTGGTTTCTTTAATACATAAGTCTCACCGAAAAAGATAATCTTAAGACAACGGTTACATTCTTTTAAGGATAAAATTTGAACCGTAGGACTATATTTTTTTTCTAGAATAGAGGGAGCACATTCTCTCTCCGTGTTAAATACGCTGACAATTATTATTAGAAAGATAAATGTCGGCAGGGCATCCGTGGACATGTATGACACAGTACACAGGGAAGGAGCTTCTCAAGAAGGGGCACCTTTTTCTTTGGTGCTCCTTTGCATAATATTGTTGGAATATTTGTGGACAATCCAGGTGCTAGAATTAATCACTTAGTTATCACTATTTTTTTGGAAATTATAATTTTGACGAGTTGGCGCTTCTAGGGCTTGTTTGGTTCAAGCCCTGGACGAGTTGCCTGGGTTCAAAGCCTGTCTGTGAAGTGCCTGTACGCAATTGCAAAATTGCCTGACCAGGCAAATGTCAAATTCGTAGTGTCGTTTGGTTTGTGACCTGATCCATTGCCTGAATGGCCAAAAGGACGGGCGCTGTTTGGTTGATAGTTTGCCTGTATTGATTGACGTTGAAAAAGTGAGTAGTGAGCATTAATTGGAGCCAGGCAACTCCCAAGAGATCCCAGGCGAACGATTTTGATGGACTGGCGCCAGGCAACTCATCCAGGCAGCTACAGTCAGGCAAATATCTCAGGGTTTGAACTATAGATGGCCATCGAGCTGTTGAAAGGTCCTAGATAGCTAGAGGGAGGTTGAATAGCCTAATAAAGATTCTACAAAACACTAGAGCAAAGATTAGAATAACACTTAAGCGAAGCGTTTTGCTCTAGCTCTACTTGGGGTGCAAAGCCACCTATTCAATCAATTCTAGTTAGTTAAGAGGCTAACAAACAATAGCAAGATCCTAAGGCTCGTAACACAAGCTAGCAAGAACAACTAAACAGGAGAAGCTAACTAGCAAGCTAACTAGGCAAGATATGAAAGAAAGTAATGCAAAGATAAAGGTGATTGTTATACCGATGCCTTGTGTAGAGAATATACCAATGAAGAGCTAATCACAATATGAACACTAAGAGTAGCCGGGAGACAAGATGACACAATGATTTTTCTCCCGAGGTTCACTTGGTTGCCACCAAGCTAGTCCCCGTTGTGTCGACTACTCAAATGGTGTTTCGGTGGCTAATAGGCAATCACAAGCCTAGACCACTGCCCGAGCACCACAAGAAACCACCCAAATGAGAGTAACTCAATGACACGAGCAATCCACTAGAGTTACCCTTTGACGCTCAGCCGAGGTGGGTACAAGCCCTCTCACAAGTCGATGAAGCCGGCCGCGAACAATCACCAACACGCGCCGAAGCTTCTCCACAATTGCCAAGCCATCTAGGTTTTGGCAAACACCAAGAATAACAAGAAATCCCGCGGCGATGACGATGACCAAGTGCCACTAAGATGCAATACAGAGATCAAGCACTTGGTTCACTCAAACTCTCATGAATTAGCAAGCAAAGCAAAGAGAGATGAGTTGGGGGCCTTCTCAAGCAAGCACAAGTGTATCAAATGAATAGAGGGCGCAAGAGAGGTCCCAAGGAGTTGGCCAAGCGACTTAAATAGCCTTCCAAACCGAGCTAGCCGTTTTGCCCGTTTTCTCTGAAAACTGCGTGGTTCCGGACGTTGTTTGTATGGGGGTCCGGACCAATGACCATGCGTCCGGACCCTCCTCCATTTTGAATCCTGTCGTTGGCGCCCTTCCTAGTGCTAACGTGTCGCCCCCGGACGCTCGCAACAGTAGCGTCCGAACTCCCTGTCCTCTGCGTCCGGACTCTACTCAGAGAGACTCCAGAGAGCTCCGTCTCTCCGGACGGTGGTCCGGTGTCCAACGTCCGGACCGCACTTAGCGTCCGGTCGCTACACAGAGAACACCCAGAGCCTCCAAATCATCTGGACACGTGTCCAGAGTCAGTGTCCGGACACGCAACAACGTCCGAACCTTCTGTCCAGACTCAGCCGAGAGCTAGGGTATGCCACCGGACGCCAGACAATGGTCCGGACCCTGCAAGCCGAGCGTCCGGACCTTTGTCCGGAGCTCTATCTCGTGTCCAAATAAGTTGCTTCTTCTTGTCCAAGTCTTCATATGCTCACACCATATGATCCAAGCACTTGTACCCTGTGTTAGCCTTCACATTGAATTATCTTGGAATTGTTTCACATTTTATGTCACGTAGGTTCATTTTATATTTATGCAATGCAAACCTAGTGGCACATGATAACTGCAATGGAAACGAGTTTCCCCTTCTTGATAGTACGGCTATCTATCCTAAATGTGATCACACTCTCTATAGTGTCTTGATCACTAAACCAAAAATGACCCTATGAAATACCTTTGCCTTGAGCCCATTTTTGTTTTTCTCTTTCTTCTTTTCCTTGTCCATGGAGCACTTGATCCATCATGGTCATCCATCTAGCTCCATAGATCAAGGTGGATCACTCTATCTTAATCATATACTTAGCAATAGGGTTAGTCCATAGGTTTCATCAATTAACCAAAACCAAACTTGGGCTTTCAATCTCTCCTTTTTGGTAATTGATGACAACATTTCACAAATGAATACATATGATGAAAAATTTTGTTGACACAAAAACCGTCAAGGCTGCGAACACGTCGGGCTAATACCCAAAATCGATATCCGAAGTGTGCTAGTCGATTTGACCAGTTAATCGACAAGGACGATAACTAGAACAAACTTGAGTGAGACGACAACGATGCGCCCGGACATTAAGGCTCTGATTTACTCCCAACGCGGATCTTGCAAAGTTTGACGGAGATCCGTTAACACCTCGTAAGAACTCGTAGATGAACTAGAACTAATGCAGTAAACGTAAATTGCTAGAAAAGTAGATGAAAATAGTAAACTTCTTTGATTGATTGTGTATATATTTTTTTTACACCACCCCTCGGTACATATTTATACCCCATCAAGAGGAGTTGTAAACAGACACGACTCATACCTTCCTAAACAAAACTCCTATTTTTAAGGAAATAAATGACTCACGCAAAAGTCAGATTCAAACTATAACAATAATACCTATCTTTAAGGAAACAAATGACTCGTGTAAGAGTCAGACTCAAACTATAACAATAATACTGACATAAAATCACCAGTTTCCATATCCATCTTCTTTACGATGAAACTTTCCATCGGTAGACTTTTTCCAATCTGCAATCTTCTTCCATTACCATTGGCAACCTCCTGCTGACGTCAGTCACGTCATCCTGCACCCATCGGCAATACCTTCCTATCGGCAACCTCTTCCTATCGGCAAATAGCCTTCTTTTTTCCTTGACGCTTTCTTGAACTAAATCTACCATCGGTAACCTCCTTTGCTTCCATTGGTAACCTAACCGATAGTATTCTTAGTGCCGATAGGACACAATGACTATCTCCTTACTGATTCAGCGCACCCGGTCCATATTGACACGTACCAAAAAACGGTGTCAACATATGCCCCCCAATTTCGGAGTATAAAATATTTTATGCGCCGAAATTTTCTCTGCTGTAATCTTCTCTTCCAAGATGCCTGTGCCATCTCCTCGATTATCGCGCACAATCATCGCAAGTTACCAATGGCTCCCGCAACTGTAGCGCCAACAATTACAACTCCTCGATCACTGTGTAAACCCTTCCATATCTCTGCTCAAAAGGAAAACTCGAAAACACCTTTGGCGCCTCAGGTTTATAAAGACCACTGCCTGATCTCCCTTTTTCACCCCGAGCTCATATCTCCATCCCCCCATTTCACCGGCGCTTCGAAGAACACTCCAGTAGCATTCAACCGGTGGCTTCTTCCTCATCAACAAGACGCAACCTGCAAGAAATCCTTTGACCCAATGGCGATCAGCTTCAACATCCCCACGGTCAATTTCTATCCCCCTCACTTCATACCTTGTGATTTTTTCTTTTCGCATCGTTTCGTGATTTCTTTTCCCCTCTCCTGTTTGCTGATTCTAGGAGATGCGCAATAGAATAGTAATCCCTATCGATCAACCACACCTTTGCTATTTGGGTCCGATGGGAGATACTGATCCGACCGAAATCATCAATGTGGAAATCAACCGATTCCCTTTCAGAGCCACACATTTCGACCTAGGTTTATGGTCAGACATCTTTCGCTCTTGGCCTAAACCCACCAAAGGGTGGAAAAATTGGTACCTTAGGATGGCTAGGTCACAACAAGTCTATTGGGCAGAACGCAAATTAGACCAATGTATCAGATTATCTCTTGCCGATATGGCCAAGAATGAGAATATGATGATTGCTGCTTCTTATTTTTGGTCTGATACAATGAACGTCTTTCTGTTCAGACATGGACCAGCCACTCCTACACTTGCCGATGTGTATATGCTCATCGGCCTTGATATATCCTCCGCCGATGATGCTGCCCTTTTCCACAGAAAGCCCGAACATAGGGTAACTACCCGCAACATCGGCGGCTGGACCAGATACGTTTAGGAATACCAAAAGACTGGATCGGTAAGCCAGATGGATCATGCCACTTTCCTAAACATGTGGCTGGAGAAGTTCATATTCTGTGGCAAGACAATTGGGCCTACCAACATGTATCTCCCCGCAGCAGAGCTCTTGGCCAACGGAGCAAGACTTCCTCTTGGCCGATACCTCCTCAGCTCAGTTTATCACCTCCTGCACTAGGTATCGGCAAAACTACTGCTAGGCGAGCCCATCGGCAACCTCGGAGGCCCCTGGTGGTTTATCAATATGTGGCTAAACGCCCATATGCACAAGTGCCTCCAACTCGACCTGTTCAGCCAACAATTTTCAAGAGAACTGGCTGAAGATTATGTGTGTGCCGATGATGAATCGGCAACCCGCTCCCCACTCAACTTCGGGGAAGCCATCATAGTGCTTCCGGGAACTGACGCCAACGAGGATCAATTCGGCAGATTTTTCCAGAGGCTTTACTGTCGGGTTTCCGCTGTAGAACGGGCTTGGTGGCCCTATATCGATGAGAACAACCGATTCTCACTCTCCTTCAACCTTGCCGATGAAGACATACAGAAGGACGAAGGAATCCTGAAGGCTATTCTTACTCCCCGGGCCATTCCAGTCAACATCTTTGGGAGTGGGAAGAACACTCACGCAACTTATGAATTTTACTACCCATCGGTAGCAGCAAGACAACTAGCATTTGGTCAACTGCCGATCAATCTCAACTATGCTAACGTAGTAAAACCAAGAGAAATCATCACCAGCGTCATGGATTGGGACAAAGTCGTCCATCTCCCTCCTCATGCCGATGTAACCAACATTGATTTATCCACTTGGGTGCTAGTATCCTTCATCACTGAGTCATACAAATTCTGGTGGCAAGAATGGAAAGATCAACTGTTCGTTGCATCGTCGCACTACTATCGGCACTTGATTGACGCCGATCACATCATTCCTGATGACACGGTAATCTTACCTTCGATTTTATTTCTGTTATTTCCTTTCAAATGTATCGACATCTGATTTTCCGCCAACAGGTTGATGACCCAATCCCAAGAAAGAGCAGAAGCGGCAAATTCTTCAACTTGTGACCGATGAATCCTACATCGGTAATCGGCAGCAGGGCCCCCTCGTTAGCCTCCCTCACGCATCAAAAAGCACCCAAGGTCACTCTCAAACCCAAGTCAATACCATCTGGGGTTGTTGTTACTCCATCGGCTGCTGCCGCCGTCTTGGCACAAGCCTTCACGGTAACAAATCTTCATCTTATTTATGCCGACCACTAAATTTTCATCGGTAATCCTCACTAAACGTTGACTTGTACCGCATATATTTTTCTTTTGCAGCAGACAAGCTCATCGACAGCCGTTCCAAGTGCACGAGTTCTTCCAACTTAGCCTGCCGATGCCCCCCAAATGCAACAGCCGACACGCCAATGTTCATCAAGCACCGCTCCCCGACCAAAACGCCTAAGGCCATCAACTTTAGCCATGTCACCAGTAGCGCCCTTTCAATCTCCTACCGATGCGCCAACACAAGAGCCAGCATCGACATCTATCCCTGATCAAACGCCGGCCAAAGTCTCCATGCAAGGGACAGTATCGGCGCCACAGGAGTTGGCCATCACAACAACAGAGATGCCACCGGTATTGGTATCAGTACTAGCACCAACCGTCCCATCCACAGAGGCGAGCTCATCGGCAACCATTGCCGATCCTCAAGACATAGCTACGCCAGCTGCCCCGCCAAGTCCAAGGCGAGAAATCGCTCTAAAGAAGGTAAATCAACCGTCAATCTCGCAAGACACAAACTCAATTGACAAACTCTAATTCTTTTCCTTTTAGGCCCAAGACTCTCCCAACAGCTTATTCTCCTTGTATATCAACATATCAGACGATGACGAAGAAGAAGAAAGCTCCGTCCAAGTCTCAGACACCATATCGGCAGAAGCAAAATCCAAACTTGAAGCACTGCTATCTTTACTGCAACAAAGTACACCCCAACTAGTCCAAGATTCCAGCGCAGTAAGGGTAGCCTTCAAGGCAATTCAAGGTCATCTACCTGCCGATATCGAAGAAATACTTTTCCAAGCAGCATTCCTTGAGAGTCGGCAACTACAATACTAAAAGGCTTCACGCTGTATCGCCGATAGAGCCGCCCAAGCGAAGGTCGAAGAGGAAATGCTTAAATTCAAGCAAACTACCAAAGAAAAACACAAAGGCATTGGTCGCTTGGAAGCCTCTAGTGTCGAGCTTGAACAAGAAATCATCCGTCTATCGGCACAAAAAGAAGAACTATTGGCAGAGCTACAGAAAGTCAACGAAGCTTTAGACGCAGCCAACCAAAAGAAGGCTCAACTGCCTGACGCCACCAAGGTTTTACAACAAGAAAGGGATGCCGATGCTCGCCAAGCCCTTCTATTGAAGAGAAAGATCAAGCCAGTTGAGGGCATTGCCGATGACGATATTAGGGAGATAGAGGAAGCGGACCAAATTCGCCTTCGTGCGATCTCATCCATCCAATCTCTGTTGTAATTTGCTGTATCAACAACTATGGGCTCGATGACTAACCCTTCTGTATCATAACGTTAATGCTTTTTCTACCGATGTTTGGTATAATAACTTTGTCATCGACAATTATATATATATCGCTTTATGCATCTATCCAGATACTAGGATAATATTTCTTCAAATATTTACCATTGATTTCTCTGGAAAACGCAACCCCTTTGAGGGTCTCCAAAATATACGCATTGCCAGGAACAGACTGATTTATCCGAAAAGGACCCTCCCAATTAGGATACCATTTTCCAAATTTTGAACTCTTAGTTCCAATCGGTAAAATCAATTTCCACACCAAATCACCATCGGCAAACTCTTTCACCTTCACTTTCTTGTTATACCATCTGGCAACCCTCTTCTTGTTTTCTTCGATGTTGATTAGAGCTCTCAGCCGATGACTCGCTAGATCTTCTAATTCATCCTTCATAAGGATATCATACTCATCGGTTGTCAATTGATCTTGGGAAAACAATCGCCTAGAACCAACCTTAACTTCCCAAGGCAGGACATCATCATGCCCATAGACTAACTGGTATGGTGAAACTTTAGTTGCACCATGATATGCCATCTAATATGACCACAAAGCTTCATTCAACACTATATGCCACCTTCTAGGATTTTCTTTAATCTTGCGCTTGATAAGCTTAATAACCCCTTTATTAGTTGCTTCGGCTTGACCATTAGCTTGAGCATAATAAGGAGAAGAGTTTAAAACTTTAAACCCTATACTGATAGCAAATTCATCAAACTCCCCTGATGTGAACATAGTCTCCTGATCAGTTGTAATAGTCTGAGGAATACCAAATCGGTAAACAATATGCTCCTTCGCAAAATCTATCATGTTTGCCGAAGTCACCTTCTTCAAAGGAATAGCTTCAACCCACTTCGTGAAATAATCAGTGACAACAAGTATAAATTTATGCCCTTTACTCGATGGCGGATAAATTTAGCCGATGAGATCAATAGCCCATCCTCTAAACGGCCAAGGCTTGATTATAGGATTCATTGCCGATGCAGGTGCTCTCTGAATATTACCAAACTTCTGACAATCTTGACACCCTTTGAAGTATCTGAAACAATCCTCAAGAATTGTCGGCCAATAATACCCATTCCGTCTAATCATCCACTTCATTTTGAATGCCAATTGATGCGCTCCACATACTCCTTCATGAATTTCACTCATCAACTCTTTTGATTCTTCTTTACTAAGGCATCTGAGCAAAACCCCATCAATCGTACGATAATACAATTCATCATCAAGGAGCACGTACTTGGTAGCCTAAAACCTTAGACGCCTTTCAACCTTTCTAGACGGATCCCTTAAGTAATCGGCAATCTCTTTCCTTCAGTCATCGGCAACCATTACCGATGTCATTATTTCCTGAATCGGCTGATACCCCGAAGCGTACTGCACTAACCGATTAGCCTCTTCATTATGTAATCTGGGAATATGCTCAAGGCGGTATTCTTTAAATTCTTTTAATAATTGCAAACATTTTTCATTGTGTGCAATTAAAATTTCACTTCGGCACTCATATGTCCCAATCAACTGATTGATCACTAACATGGAGTCGTCAAAGATCTCAACGGCATCGGCACGCACCTCCCTGAGTAATTCCAATCCCTTTAGCAAAGCCTGGTATTCAGCCTGATTGTTTGTTGAGGTAGCAACAATCGGCAATGAGACTTCATACTTTTGTCCTCGGGTGAAATTAAGACAATACCGATACTTGTTCCTTCCCTACACGTAGATCCATCAAAGAACAAAGTCTAAGGAGCAATTTCCACGGAACTGACTGTACCACAATGCTGAGTAACAAAATCGGCCATCACCTGACCCTTAACTGCCTTAGCCGATTCATACTTCAAATCAAACTCTGATAGCGCTAAAATCCATTTGCCGATTCTCCCACTCAATATCGGCATTGACAACATGTACTTAACCACATCATCCTTGCATATGACAGTATATTCGGCCGATAACAAATAATGCCTTAATTTAATACAAGAGAAGTATAGACATAAACATAACCTCTCAACAGCCGAATATCTGGTCTCATCATCCACCAATCTTCTACTCAAATAATAAATTATGCGTTCCTTCCCTTCAAATTCTTGGATTAAGGCTGACCCGATAACGCTGTCATCGGCAGACAAATACAACCTGAAAGGCTTCCCGTGTTGAGGTGGAACCAAGACTGGAGGATTTACCAAATATTTTTTAATTTCTTCTAAGGCCGATTGTTGTTCTTCCTTTCATGCAAATTCTTGACCGGCCTTCAACTTTAACAACGGGCTAAAAGACTTAATCTTCCCAGAAAAATTAGATATAAATCTTCTAATAAAATTAATCTTGTCGATCAAGGACTACAACTCAGTCTTGTTTGTGTGAGCAACCACCTTATTAATTGCATCAATAGATTTTCTGTCGATCTCAATACCTCTTTGATGCACCATAAAACCTAGGAATTGACCTGCCGATACACCAAACGCACACTTATTAGGATTCATCTTCAACCCATGTTCCCTTGTGCACTCTAGAATCTTTCGCAAATCGGCAAGATGCTTCTCAAGGTTTTTGGACTTGACCACCACATCATCAATATAGATTTCAACTATGTGCTGATATACTTATGAAAAATGAAATTCATTGATCTCTGATAAGTAGCACCGGCGTTCTTCAAACCAAAAGTCATCACGACCCACTCAAATAAACCGACATGACCTGGACATCTAAAGACAGTCTTGGATATGTCTTCTTCAGCCATGAATATTTGATTATATACAGCATTACCATCCATAAAACTAATTATTTGATGTCCAGCAGCAGCATCAATCAGTAAATCGGTAACGGGCATCGGGTAACCATCCATCGGTGTAGCCTTATTGAGATTCCTGAAATCAATACAAACACGAAGCTTTCCATTTTTCTTATACACAGGAATCACATTAGAAATCCATTCGGCATATCGACATTGCCAAATAAATCCAGCCTCAATTAACTTTGTAATTTCAGCTTTAATGTCAGGTAATACAAGAGGATTGCATCGGCGCGCTGGCTGCCGATGTGGTTGGAAACCAGATTTAATAGGTAACCGATGCTCAACTATTGATCGGTCTAAACCAGGCATCTATGTATAATCCCAAGCAAAACAATCTTTATATTCTTTTAATAAATCATTCAACTGTTGCTTATATTGGGAATCTAACTTAGCACTAATAAAGGTTGATATATGTTTACTACCATCACCAATATCTATCTCTAGTAAATCATCTGCCGATGTGAACCCCTGCCCAAGTTTTCCGTCATCGGCGAACTGATACATTAAAACTTTCCTTCAGAACCGACTGCTTGGATCAGTATGATTCGGTAATCGTCAACCTTGAGGAACTCCGTATCCCAAGCTTCACCTGATATGCACTTGGTTTGTTCATAAGTTTCTGATTCTGCCGATGCAACGATTAACGAAGCCTCACTCTGGACGACTTCAATTCTATCTCCAACCCACTGCACGAGGCTCTGGTGCATTATAGAAGGGATACAACAATTGACATGGATCCAATCCCTTCCTAGGAGCAAGTTGTAGGTACCTTTTCCATTGATCACAAAAAATGTCGTTGGCAAAGTTTTACTGCTGATGGTCAATTCAATACACACGGCTCCCTTAGCTGGTGACACATTGCCTTCAAAATCTTTAAGCATCATGTCTGTCTTGGCTAAGTCCTGGTCACCTTTCCCAAGCTTCCTGAACATAACGTACGACATTATATTGACTGCCGCTCCACCATCTACTAGCATCTTGGATACTGGCTGCCCATCAACTTTGTCTTTGACAAACAAGGCCCTCAAATACTGCCTTTCATCATCGGCAGGCTTTTCAAAGACAGCTGCCATTGGGTCCAATACTAACTGCGCCATCTCAATAGCTTCTTCCTCATCATCTACAGGCGCCATAAATTCCATCGGCAATGTTACAACCATATTGATTTCTACCGATGGATCCCTATCCTTGCGTTTCGGCCTCCACTGCTTAACTGGAGATTTCTCTCTTGAAGGATCTTCACCGTGATACACATCTCCTTGGCGTTCACGCTGGAGCCTCCTTCTGTGAGTCTTCGTCAGACCCTTGGGGCACCATTGAGGAAGCTTAGTTTTCCAAACAGGCTGGTACTATTTCTAACCGCTCGTGTCTGCACCACCCCTTATGTTTGGATCCCTAGAGAATATCTCTTCATCGGGTACTCTTGCATTAGCCATCTCTTCAAGCTTTTCTTGACGACCATGCTTACCAAGCCTGTCATGTACGCTGAGCTTGCCCCCCAGCCGATCATGTACCGATCCATTTTCTCTGATCGGCCTGCCATAGCTTGATGCCCGATCGTCAAAACAGGGCTTCTTTTCTGATCAATCGATAGGATAGTACCCGTTGCATTCGGGGCAATTATCGCAGTGGGTAGCTTGATGCCTTCTTCCTAGCAATGAACAAAGAAGGGGCACCTCCAATGATCTTTATGCCGATGCCACTCTTGGCGCCTTTCTTCCTCATGCTGCCGATATCGCTCCTCTTGCGAGCGCCGATATTCTTGTCGTGGCCGCCTGTGCGTAATCACAACGCCATATGGGGCATGTCTGTGAGGCCTCCTGGCGCTGCTGCTCTCATCGGCAATTCTCTTACCCTTCCTATCATTGGCAAACCCTTTCACATCATGCTCAGTTATTTGATGTTCAGGATCTACCGATGCATTTCTCTTGGCAGCTTCCGACGTCAGCACTTTAGTCTTTCCACTGGTTTCCACCATATTATTTGGAAACGGGTGTTGATCGATCTTCATCGGTTTCTGGGCTTTAGAATTTTCAAACTTGATACGCCCAGACTCGATTTCTGACTGCAATTGCTGCCTAAAGACTCTGCAGTCATTGATATTGTGCGAAGTTGCATCATGCCACTTACAATACCTGATCCTTTTGAGCTCTTTGGCCGATGGAATCACTTGATTAGGCGACAACTTAATCCGCCCCTCCTGAAGCAAAAGATCAAATATCCTATCGGCCTTGGTGACATTAAAAGAGTACTTTTCAGCTTCTTTCTGATCAAATGGACAGGACACCGACTTCTTGTTTTTTACCCATTCAGCAGCGCCGATACTTGGTTCCTCATCCGATTCGACATCTTCTTCTTGCCCAATAAAGGACACCTTTTTATTACAATTTTTCCTAGGCTCGAAAGCTTTAATGTCTTGATCGACAATTCTCTACACGAGATGGCTCAGACTCTCAAACTCTTGAGATGCATATTTTTCTTTGATGTGTGGCAGCAATCCCTGGAAGGCCAAATCTGTCAATTGTCGATCATCAAGTACCAAGCTACAGCACTTGTTCTTTACGTCTCGCAACCTCTGGACGAAGCTTTCTACCGATTCATCATTACGCTGCCTTAGTTTGACTAAATCGGTAATCTTCTTCTCATGCATGCCAGCAAAGAAGTACTTATGAAACTGCTTCTCTAGATCGGCCCAAGTAATCACAAAATTTGGAGGCAGTGAAATAAACCACGTAAATACCGATCCAGATAACGATGACGAGAACAATCTTACCCTCAGTTCATACCTGCCGGCTGCTTCTCCACATTGAATAATGAAGCGGTTGATGTGCTCCATCGTTGACGTGTCGTCTTGGCCAGAAAACTTTGTGAAATCCGGCACCTTGTACCGATTTGGGAGAGGAATCAAATCATATGTCGGGGGGTACGGCGTCCGATAAGAATACGTGTTAACTTTAGGTTTGATGCCGAATTGTTCTTTCATCACTTCGGCGATCTTATCGGTCCAATATGCATCTTGATCTTGCCTATGCATTGGCTGAATGTTGATTGGCTGAGCTGGTTGATACGCCTCCTCGTATCTTGGTGGAAAATAAGCTAGAATGTTTGGCGCAGGCATAGCACCAACTCGCTGAGTATTAATCATCGACTGATTTGCCGATGGATAACTTTGTACATCCACTGGGATGTACTGTGGCAGTATATTCATCGGTCGATGCGCCGATGTTCTACTCTGAGCGTTCTCCAGGTACTGATACCCAGGTTGTACCACCTATTGTTGAATCGGTGTTGGAGCAGTCCATCCAGGATTACAAGTCATCGACATGTAATTCACTGATAGCTGATAGCTAACCGGTGCCTGTCGCTCCTGTACCTTAGAGTAGTCAACAAATTGGCCACCTTGGTGTGCTGGTACTCCGGTTTGAGGATTCACCACCTCCATGGGTTGACTTGCAGTTGCCGTGCCTTGTTGCATCGACAAAGGACTTGCCGATGGTGGCATATAAGGCACTTTGGGTATCACCATCTGAAGATATTCTGATGGCAACTGCACAGTTGGAGAGGGCGTAGCATAATGTGTCATCGGGATCATCGGTTGTGCAGGCATTGCCGATGCCATGGGGCTCTTCCACGCTGTATTGTTACTTTGGATCAGATTAGAGTCGGCAGATGGATTTGGAGGCATACCGTATCCCCACCAGTTGGCGGGAGTTGGCTGACTCTTAGTTTCGGGCCCTGACATTGCCGATGCCATCTGATTTGTGCTCAATCGAGTGACACTTACATGGCTCGATCTTGGAGGCGTAACCTCATTGGCAGTTGGATCCAATGGTTGGGAAGATGCCACTGGAACCACCGATGGATTTGTAGCAGATGCCGATCTAGGTTGATGATACGCTGGACCAACATACTGGGGTGTCTGTCCTTCTTTGAAAGATTGCATAACAGCATTGTATACAGTATTGGACATCACACTGGAGTGGCTAATTAACGCATGATTTAATGCGGAATTAACCATCTCTTGTAATTTACTAGGATTGGCGTCGAAGGTGACCTGCTGTGGCAACGGTGGATCTTGCTTCTAGATAGCTTCGCCGCTCCTGTTTAGGCTGAAGGACTTTAGATACAACTGCTTGTACTCCTCCATAGCCTACTTTTGATCATCTTTCAGATCTGCTTCGGAGACTTCAATGACATTGCGCGGATTGATATCAGTGTCCCCCATAAGCCTGATATGGGTTAAACCATGGCCTGAAGATGTATTATTGGTCCCATCGGGTGTGCCAAAAGACGTGTTGACACAAAAACCGTCGAGGTTGCGAACATGTCGGGCTAATACCCAAAATCGATATCCGAAGTGTACCAGTCGATTTGACCAGTTAATCGACAAGGACGATAACTAGAACAAACTTGAGCAAGATGACAGCGATGCGGCCGGACGTCAAGGCTCTGATTTGCTCCCAACGCAGATCTTGCAAAGTTTGACCGAGATTCGTCAACACCTCGTAAGAACTCGTAGATGAACTAGAACTAATGCAGTAAATGTAAATTGCTGGAAAAGTAGATGAAAATAGTAAACTTCTTTGATTGATTGTGTATATATTTTTTTACACCACTCCTTGGTGTCAGCAAATTTCAACTTTGGTAGTATTAGCTCCCCCTACATATGTGATATATGAGTTTGGTTCATTTTGATCACATATGCATGGATAAGAATTGTGGGAGAGTAAATGCTACCAAATGATGCTAAGGTATAAGAGATGGACCTTTGAAGTGTGATACCACTCGGAGTGCCATATTATACCATCCTTAGCACCATGAATGCCTAGACACCACTTGAAAACACTTTGAGAGGCAAACTTGAAACACTACTTGAAGAATTAATCAACAACCTATATAAGCTAGTACTTCAAGCATCATGTTGATCAAGTTTCTAGCATTCACCACACAAACATGTCATGAATGTAAATACATATACAAGCAAGCACTTATGAATGCACAAAGATATGCAATAACTTTATTCAAGCTTGCTCCCCCTTCTTGTGTGCTTTCATTTTTCAAAAAAATTTCAAAATATTTTCTTTGTGTCTTACTTACTTGTCTTACTTACTTACTTCTCCCCCTTTGTCATCTATTAGCACAAAAGATGTGCTCAAATTAGGATTATTGGAGAGAAGCTTAGGTGTGGTTCAATCTAGATTACTTGCCCCAAAGTATTTAACTCGGTTTTAAACCATGGACAAGCTTGTTCACACATCCTAGAATGGTTATCTTGCCCATGTTGAGCTAAGTACTTGAAGTTCATATTTAGATCAAACACTAGGATTGCAAGCCTATAAACATGTCATATGCTACCACTAGATCATGTAAAGCATAGAAGCAATAGTGGTACCATATAAGCATCAAAACATTTGATTTTCATGAATGAGCCTAATGAATTGATGTCTAGATGCACTAACAAGTCCTAATATTGGATGTATGACATGTCAATCAACTTTTACCTTGCATTGCTCGAAGGAGAGGCATGTCATATATGGGGGTGCATCAACACATGTTTGAAAAATCAAGAATGTTCAATTCATTCCTTAGCTTGCAAAATCTCTTCTCATCAAGTGGCTTTGTGAATATGTCGGCAAGTTGATCATCGGTGCCAACACTTGTGATCTTGATATCACCCTTTTGTTGATGGTCTCTTATGAAGTGGTGCCTTATGTCAATGTGCTTGGTTCTTGAATGTTGAACCGGATTGTTGGTTAGCTTCACCGCACTTTCATTGTCACATAGCAATGGCACTTGCTTGAATTTGATTCCATAGTCATTTAAAGTTGCCTTCATCCAAAGAAATTGAGCACAACAACTACCCGCACTTATGTATTCGGTTTTGGTGGTAGAGAGTGCAACACTATTTTGCTTCTTTGATGACCAAGATACAAGTGACATGCCTAGCATTTGACATGTGCCCGATGTGCTCTTTCTATCAACCTTGCATCCCGCATAGTCGGAGTCCGAATATCCAATCAACTCAAAGTTAGACCCCTTGGGATACCACAATCCAACATCTTGTATGCTTCAAGTACCTCAATATTCTCTTTGTAGCCTTCAAATGACTTTCTCTTGGAGAGGCTTGAAATCTTGCACACATGCATATACTAAACATGACATCCGGCCTTGAAGCGGTCACATAGAGTAAGCTCCCAATCATAGACCGATACAACTTTTGATCCACCATATTGCCACTAGCATCACTATCCAAGTGTCCATTAGTGCCCATTGGAGTGCTAATGCCTTTAGAATCTTCTAGGCCAAATTTCTTCATCATGTCCTTGATGTACTTGCCTTGGCTCACAAAGGTGTCATTCTTAAATTGCTTGATTTGAAGTCCAAGGAAGTAGCTAAGTTCACCAATCATTGACATTTCAAACTCATTTACCATCATTTTGCCAAACTCTTCACAAAAATCTTGATTGGTTGAACCGAATATGATATCATCAACATAGATTTGGAGCACAAATAGATCCTTGCCAAGCTTCTTGGTGAAGAGAGTAGTATCAACCTTCCCCATGATGAACCCTTTAGATAAGAGGAAATCTCTCAATCTTTCATACCATGCTCTGGGTGCTTGTTTCAAGCCATATAAAGCCTTTCTCAACTTGTAGACATGGTTGAGCTTCTTGTCATCTTCAAAACCAGGTGGTTGCTCAATACATACTAGCTCATTGATGTAGTCATTCAAGAAAGCACTCTTCACATCTATTTGGTATAGCTTGATGTTGTGTGCACATGCATAGGCCAATAGGATTCTTATTTCCTCTAATCTTGTAACCGGTGCATAAGTTTCTCCAAAGTCAAGACCTTCAACTTGAGTGTAACCTTGAGATACTAATCTTGCTTTCTTTCTCACAACTATACCGTCTTGATCTTGCTTGTTTCTAAATACCCATCTTGTGCCAATCACATTGTAGTTCTTGGGTCTTTCAACTAGCTCCCAAACTTGATTTCTTGTGAAATTGTTGAGCTCTTCATGCATTGCATTGACCCAATCAACATCTTGTAAGGCCTCTTCAATCTTGGTTGGCTCTATAGATGGGACAAATGAATAGTGTTCACAAAAGGATGTCAATCTTGATCTTGTTTGAACACCACTTGTAATATCACCAACAATTTGATCAATGGGGTGATCTCTTGCAATGTTAGTTGGTTGGAGGATAGGGACTTGATATCTTGAGCTTGGTTGAGATGAACTAGCAACTTGTTGATCTTGCAATTGAGAACTACTAGCTTGCATTTGAGGTGAGTTGAGCACTTGATCTTTGTCATCTTCAATGTCAATCATTTGTCTTGGCCTAATATCATCAATATCCATGCTCTTCATAGCATTAGCCAATTGAGGACCACTCACATCTTCTAGATTCTCATTATCAACTTGAGAGCCATTGGTTTCATCAAATTCAACATCATGAACCTCCTCAAGCACACCACTAGACAAATTCCACACTCTATAGGCTTTGCTTGTGGTTGACTAACAAAGTAAGAACCCTTCATCACATTTCTTGTCAAACTTCTCAAGTCTTGTGCATTTCTTCAAGATGTAGCATTTGCAACCAAACACTCTAAAATATGCAATGTTGGGCTTTCTTCCATTCAATAGCTCATATGGTGTCTTCTCCATCAATGGGCGACAATACAACCGGTTGCTAGAGTAGCAAGCGGTGTTGATAGCTTCGGCCCAAAAGGAGTGACTCACATTGTACTCACTAAGCATAGACCTTGCCATATCAATCAATGTTCTATTCTTCCTCTCAACAAGACCATTTGATTGAGGAGTGTACTTGGCCGAGAATTGATGTTTGATTCCAAGCTCATCACATAGCTCTTCAACTCTTGTATTCTTGAATTCACTTCCATTGTCACTTCTCACTTTCTTGAAGGTGGTCTCCAACCCATTGTGACATATCTTGACAAATCACTTGAATGTGGCAAATGTATCACTCTTATCATTTAGAAAGAATACCCAAGTATATCTTGTAAGATCATCCACTATCACAAAACCATACTTGTTGCCTCCAATACTTGTATATGTTGTTGGGCCAAACAAGTCCATGTGCAATAACTCAAATGCTCTACTAGTGCTCATCATGCTCTTCTTGGGATGGGTGTTACCAACTTGTTTGCCGGCTTGACAAGAGCTACAAAGTTTGTCCTTTTCAAACACAACATATTTCAAGCCTCTTACTAAGTCATGCTTGATCAATCTATTCAATTGCTTCATGCCAACATGACCAAGTCTTCTATGCCATAACCAACCCATACTTGATTTAGTGAGCAAGCAAGTTGACAATTGAGCTTCACTAGCATTGAAATCAACTAGATAGAGGATCTTATATCTAAAGCCTTTGAAGATCAAGTTTGAACCATCTACACTAATGATCTCAACATCATCTATCCCAAATATGCATTTGAATCCAAGATCACACAATTGAACCACGGATAGCAAATTGAAGTTCAAGCTCTCAACTAGCAAGACATCTGATATGCTCAAGTCATTGGATATTGTAATCTTACCAAGCCCCTTGACCTTGCCCTTGCCATTATCACCAAAAGTATTACTATCAATGCCATCATTGGTGTTGGAGTTGATTGATTTGAACATTCTAGAATCCTCGATCATGTGTTGAGTGCACCCACTATCAAGCACACAATACCTTCCTCCGGCTTTGTAATTGACCTACAAAACAAATTAGTTCTTCTTAGGTACCCACACTTGTTTGGGTCCTCCAAAGTTAGTGACCAAGGATTTTGGCACCCAAATAGCCTTCTTATTTGGGCCAACCATGGATGTGCCAACATACTTAGCCATGACACCATCTCTCCCTTTGGTAAGCATATAACATGAATCAAAATGCATGGAGGTGGATTTAGCAAACTTGGTTTGGCTCATGTTAAGTTTGCAATATTGGTCAACATGCCCCACTTGCTTGCAACTATTGCAAAACCGACCATTGCTTCTCACAAAGCTAGGCTTTGGAGTTACAAAGGCCGCCTTGCCTTTCTTGGGGGTATAGATCAATTCCTCTTTGCTAAGGGAGAATCTTTAGCTACCCAAGCACTTTAGCAAGCGGGCATCTCCACCATATGCCTTACTCAAAGCATGAGTGAGTTCATTAACATCATTCTTCAACTTTTCATGTTCACTCACTAGTGTAGCATCAACCTTTGAGCTCTCACTAGTGGATGTGCATGTGGAAGTACTAGTGTCGGTTGGGGTGACAATGATAGGAGTGAAAAATGATTCATCAATAATATCACAAGTGACTCCAATATCATATGATGTAATAACCTTCTCCTTGTTTTGCTCAAGGAGGGAGGAGTGAGCTTTTTCAAGCTTGTAGTGAGTCCTTTCAATCTTCTCATGGGATTCCCTTAGCCTCTCATGAGAGCCATTGAGCTCATCAAAGAATTGTTCAAGAGCCTTTAGCTTCTTATTCAATTATTTGCACTCCTTCCTCTTTGTCTCAAAGCAACCATAAGTTTGATTCATCATGTCTACTAGTTCCTCCTTGGAGTACTCCTCCTCATCATCACTACTATCATCATCACTATCACTCTCATGACAAGATTGTACCTTAGATGGCTTAGCCATGAAGCATGATGGAGTATCGAAGATGGATGGCTTGTTGTTGATAGCAATGCTAGACAATGCCTTCTTCTTGGACTTCTTCCTCTCATCATCACTAGAGTCATCATCGGAAGAGTCACTACTATCCCAAGTCACCATATAAGATTCACCCTTCTTCTTCTTGATGAATGATAGCTTCTTCTTCTCCTTGTCATGCTTGCTCTTCTTCTTTTCATCATCATCACTATGATTGGGACAATCCGCAATCATGTGATCGGTGCTCTTGCACTTGTAGCATTTCTTCACATAGTCGCTGCTCTTGAAGTGATCTCTGCTCTTTCTAGCACCATAGCCCTTCTTCTTCATGAACTTTCCAAACTTGCGCACGAAGAGAGTCATCATGTCATCATCAATGTCACTAGCCTCTTCATCATCACTTGACTCTTGCTTCTTTGCTTTGCCCTTGCTCTTGGATGATGATGCCTTGAATGCTAAGCTCTTCTTTTCCTTATTTTCTTCCTTGTCCTCTTCTTCTTCACTTTCTTCATTGTATTGTTCTTCGGTCATAATTTCTCCAAGCACTTCATTTGGAGTGATCTTGTCCAAACCATCTCTCCTAATTATTTGCCTCAAGGTTTTGTATTTCATAGGTAAACAACCAAGAAAGCGGTTTGAGAAGTCTTCATCCTTGACCTTCTCACCCAAGCTCTTGAGATCATTGATGATCGCTTGAATCCTATGGAACATCTCCGGGATAGACTCATCATCCTTCATCTTGAAGTGAGATAGCTTGTCCTTGAGCATGTACAACTTGTCATTCTTCACGGTTGCGGTGCCCTCATATATATCCTCAAGTCTCTTCCACACTTCACTTGCCTTCTTAAGATCTTTGATTTGCTCAAACACCTTGGAATCAATGCCATTGTAGATCACATTAAGTGCCATGGTGTTGCATTGCCGGTTCTCTTGCTCTCTAGGTGTGGGAGCGGCTTCATCAAGAATGACAAAGTCATGTTCGGTCACACTCCACACCTTCTCATGTATTGAGCCTAGGTGCATCTTCATCTTCCTCTTCCAATAATCAAATGAGGTGCCATCAAACATTGGCGGTTTGCTCCCCACATGGTTAAATGATATTTGAACCATCACTAACACCGAAGGTTGTTAAGCCTTGATAATAGAGGTGACCACGACTCTGATACCACTTGAAAGGTCCTAGATGGCTATAAGGGGGGTGAATAGCCTAATAAAGATTCTACAAAACACTAGAGCAAATGTTAGAATAACACTTAAGCGAAGCTTTTTGCTCTAGCTCTACTTGGGGTGCAAAGCCACCTATTCAATCAATTCTAGTTAGTTAAGAGCCTAACAAACAATAGCAAGATCCTAAGGCTCGTAACACAAGCTAGCAAGAACAACTAAACAAGAGAAGCTAACTAGCAAACTAACTAGACAAGATATGAAAGAAAGTAATGTAAAGATAAGGGTGATTGTTATACCGATGCCTTGTGTAGAGAATATACCAATGAAGAGCCAATCAAAATATGAACACCAAGAGTAGCGGGAGACAAGATGACACAATGATTTTTCTCCCGAGGTTCACTTGGTTGCCACCAAGCTAGTCCCCGTTGTGTCGACTACTCAAATGGTGTTTCGGTGGCTAATAGGCAATCACAAGCCTAGCCCACTGCCCGGGCACCACAAGAAACCACCCAAATGAGAGTAACTCAATGACACGAGCAATCCACTAGAGTTACCCTTTGACGCTCAGCCGAGGTGGGTACAAGCCCTCTCACAAGTCGATGAAGCCGGCCGCGAACAATCACCAACACGCGCCGAAGCTTCTCCACAATCGCCAAGCCATCTAGGTGTTGGCAAACACCAAGAATAACAAGAAATCCCGTGGCGATGACGATGACCAAGTGCCACTAAGATGCAATACAGAGATCAAGCACTTGGTTCACTCAAACTCTCATGAATTAGCAAGCAAAGCAAATATAGATGAGTTGGGGGCCTTCTCAAGCAAGCACAAGTGTATCAAATGAATAGAGGGCGCAAGAGAGGTCCCAAGGAGCCGACCAAGCGACTTAAATAGCCTTCCAAACCGAGCTAGCCGTTTTGCCCGTTTTCTCTGAAAACTGCGTGGTTCCGGACGTTGTTTGTAAGGGGGTCCGGACCAATGACCATGCGTCCGGACCCTCCTCCATTTTGAATCCTGCCGTTGGCGCCCTTCCTAGTGCTAACGTGTCGCCCCCGGACGCTCGCAACAGTAGCATCCGGACTCCCTGTCCTCCGCGTCCGGACTCTACTCAGAGAGAGTCCAGAGAGCTCCGTCTCTCCGGACGGTGGTCCGGTGTCCATCGTCCAGACCGCACTTAGCGTCCGGTCGCTACACAGAGAGCACCCAGAGCCTCCAAATCATCCGGACGCGTGTCCGGACACGCAACAACGTCCGGACCTTCTGTCCAGACTTAGCCGAGAGCTAGGGTATGCCACCGGACGCCAGGCAATGGTCCGGACCCTGTAAGCTGAGCGTCCGGACCTCTGTCCGGAGCTCTATCTCATGTCCAAATGAGTTTCTTCTTCTTGTCCAAGTCTTCATATGCTCACACCATGTGATCCTAGCACTTGTACCCTGTGTTAGCCTTCACAATGAATTATCTTGGAATTGTTTCACATTTTATGTCACGTAAGTTCATTTTATATGTATGCAATGCAAACCTAGTGGCACATGATAACCGCAATCGAAACGAGTTTTCCCTTCTTGATAGTACGACTATCTATCCTAAATGTGATCACACTCTCTATAGTGTCTTGATCACTAAACCAAAAATGACCCTATAAAATACCTTTGCCTTGAGCTCATTTTTGTTTTTCTCTTTCTTCTTTTTCTTGTCCATGGAGCACTTGATCCATCATGGTCATCCATCTAGCTCCATAGATCAAGGTGGATCACCCTATCTTAATCATGTACTTAGCAATATGGTTAGTTCATAGGTTTCATCAATTAACCAAAACCAAACTTGGGCTTTCAGCCGTGCCGTGCCAGCCCGTGTCGTGCCACGTGCCTAGGTGACGGCCTCTTAGATCGAGCTGTGCCCGTGTCGCTCCCATGCCGCCTCTTAGATCGAGCTGTGCCCGTGCCGTGCCACGTGCCTAGGTGACGGCCCAGGCACGACCCATCCACCGGGCCGGGCCGTGCTCGGGCCGGACCAAAACGTCGTGTCATGGGCCAGGCCGTCGGGTCTCGTGCCTCGTGGACAAGTATAATTTGAACCAAATGAATCCCAAGAAGATCCTAGGCAGAGAACCCTGGCAGGCAGTTTTGGTCAGGGTTCGTACCAAACGTGCCCTTAGACTACTCGCAATGGCTTCATCTTCAAAAAGCAAAAATATCATAATCGAGGTTCACAAAGTTACGCTAGCCATTAGTTCTAGAATACCCTTAGTTCCAAAAACTTCTAGAATAATACTTGATGGGCCTGATCAAGACCAAGTTAGATCTCTTTAAAAAATCATCTCAAACCTTGTCAAATCATATTCTTTGCCTGCGCCCATTGAACTGATGGGTCAATCAAGGTATTTCTTAGAGACCGTTTGAATCCGGATAGAATTTTACAATCCAAAATTAAAAGCCAGAATCCGATCTAAAGGAGGCTTCCAAGTGATTTTACAACATGTTCATGTAAATCCAAAGCAATAATCCAGTATTCCCTCTTTATGAGTTTTTTGGGGATTCTGTATGAGAATTGATGATTTTACTCCTACTTTAACCTTTGACTGCTGCATCGACTGTGTGAAGGAGCCATGGGTATTTTGGACATTTTGCTTGTACTATACAACCAATGTTAATGTTAAAAATATAATCATAGTGTTCAAACAGACTGGATTATTACTATCCAGCATCATGATACTCAAAATTCCTATCTACTATCCGGAATGTAATAATCCGTTGAGGAATTCAACGGGGCCTTAGACCCCAAATTTTCACGATTTAACTTTTTTTTTTTGAAAAATATTCACGTTTGGACTCCTAGAAAAACTAATATCGTATTTGGACCCTAGGGACGGCGTCATGCCCCATGACACCGAGGTAACACATGCCAACGCCATGACTTGTGGCGCCGAGCATGTTGAGCAGGGGCTGAGTTAGCGCTGACGTGGAAGGCACGTCGGCGTAGTAGATCACAACGCTGAGGTGCTTTCCTTAAATCCCAGCCAAGTTTCCTACCCGAGGCTTCATCCATTTGTTCTTCCTCTCTCTCGGTTGTTCCTCTCCTCCACGCACCGAAGATCGGTGGATGAAATCAAAGTGACCAAGGTATCATTCCAAGATGTTCAGTGTGTGGAGGAGAGGAATAACTCGAGAGAGAGGAAGAACAAATGGATGAAGCCTCGGGTAGAAAACTTGGTTGGGATTTAAGGAAAGCACCTCGGCGCCGTAGATCACGACGTCGAGCTCGGCGCCACAGGCCACGGCGCCGAGGTGCCTTCCACGTTAGCGTCAACTCAGCCCCTGGTCAACATGCTCGGCGCCGCAAGTCATAGCGTCGGCATGTGTTACCTCGACGTCGTAGGACACGACGCTGACCCCAGGGTCCAAAAACAAGATTAATTTTTCTAGAGGTTCAAATGTGAATATTTTTCAAAGAAAAGGTTAAATCGGGAAATTTTGGGCCTTAGACTGTCCGCACTGGATACTCTAAATCTATAATGCAGTAGACGTTTACATGAAAAAGAACTGCAACACGTACGCTACCCCGCAAGCTAGGTGCATGCATGCGCTACTCCTGGCGTTCGCCCCAGGTTGTGCAGTATGCACCTCACGGGGCCGTGTGTCCTCGAGTTACATGCTACTGCTATTTCAACTAACTAAAAAATATTAGAACTCACGAACAAAAAACAAATTAAGTTTTGTTTACATCATTAAAGGCGTGTTTGGAACTGTTTCACAAACTCTGCTCTGCAAACTTCACTAGGGAGCAGCTCCATAAAAAACTGAAGTTTGTACCTCTTTAGGTGCTCTTACAACTCCATCTTTTTTTCTGGAGCTGAGTGCGTGGAGCTGAAACCGTTTGGTCAAAAAACGTAAATCAGAGCAGTCCCAAACAACCCCTTAATTTGTTTCAATAAACCATTTAAAACAAGATCTCTTACTGTTGATAGTTAATATATAGTATGAAATATAGTATGAGATATAAATGATGATGAGTGCAGAAGAAAGATTTATAAACAAAAGAATCTTGATAACTAGAACAAATAGAGAATGGATTTAGAAAACGATGAATGTGAACAGTCTTAAGGCTTTTCTATATTGGGATAGGTTCTGGTAACGAATGAGGCCCACCGCGGAGAGAAAAAGAACAAGGTTTCAAAATCAAGCTACACTACACAAATGCCCGTCTCTCCTTAAATTCAGACAATCTTGGGGGGCATGAATGTACTAGCACAAAGGGACGCGCTCCGCTGCGTCGGCTCTTGTTAAGTATTTGTTGCAAGCGTTAAAGCGAGTTAATTTTTTTTGTATATACTAAAATAATATGTGTACAATAGCATGGATATGTACTTAAAATTGTTGTTATGGTCTAATAACAGCCCAATATAAACATGCACAACCTAATATAAAGATGTACATGCCTGGTAGAAATATTACAAACTCTTTATTATCATGTTTGATATGAATCACCATATTACACACACTTCACGACGTGTAATCGTTGCTTGTATAAAACAAAAGATTAAAAAATAAATGAGAAAAAGAAGAGAAAAAAGGCTTAAATAAATTTAAAACTACAAAATAATAAAAAGTTTTTGAGAAGTAGAAACTAAAAAAAATTAGAAAAGAGGCCTCTAACAGTTCAATATAAAACTATATTAGTCTGATAGAAAGACTACATACTTTTTATTAATATAATTGATATATACTACCACATTGCATGCACTCCGATGTGTAAGATCTTATATGTATAAAACAAAAGATTAAAAATAAAAATATTACAGACTCTTTATTGCTTGCTTCGGAACTAACAAAAAGTAATATAAAATTTGAAAATTAAAAAAAAATCAAATCGATGAAGCGCCTCTCCTGCCTCCAATTTATTGGAGATCAGCCCTGAAATTTGCGGGACACGTCACCAAATCAGGCTAGAAAATGACTCGCCACAGTACGAAACACCTAAACAATGGCCAATGGGCCTTAAACGCGCCGACCAGATCAAAAAAAAAAACGATAACCAGCCGGCCAGCTGCCGACCAACCCTTGCTAAAAAAAAAAAGCTGCCGACCAACCCGGATCGCAGTAACCAGACTGCCAGTGGCCCCGCATGCCGCAGCAACGGGTCGCTACCACCGGAGCCCAACCCAACCCAGCAATATCTCCTCCCAACGGCCGTCTCGAACTTTCTACCGTTCACATTAACTTTCCCCTTCTCTTCACCAGCCTGTCCTCTCGCACCCTCACCGAAAGGAGAAAGGCTTCAAGAGCACACAGCCACAGCCACGCAAACCCCCTCTTCGTCAACCTCGATTCCTCGAATCGAGCCCGCGCGCGTCCCCGAATCGAGGTATGGGGATCCCTTTACTCACGCTGTAGCTTTAACTCCCGATCCGGTGCTTGCTTGGGTCTTGGCCTCTTGGCCTCTTGGGGGTCGATTTCGCCCAAATTTTGGGGGTAATAAGTCGAGGCCTCGAGGGAATCCTGTGGGCACTGTGTTCGCAGTAGCTTCTAATTTATTCGATTTCTGCGCCTATGTCAATGGATTCTGCGGTTCTGATGCTGTCTATCGTCATGCGTTGTAAGAGGCGTTTATGATTTTCCTCAAATTTTTGCTAGTCTAGTGCGTTTAGGGTATGAGCGCGGACGCGGTGCATCAGAAGCACTGTAGCCAACTTCCAGGAGTACCGCGCTTGACGATGTAGTGCGGTCCAGTACCGCGCTTGACGATGTAGTGCGGTCCAGTGTGCTGGGAGTATCACTATGGGCTGAATCGAATCGAGAAATATTCTTCCAGCAAAGATACGAAGCGTGGGCACTTTTCTCTCTGCGGAGTGCTATTAGCCTACTATTTACCATCACGTGTAGTGTATTGTCTATTATCAATACCATATAGCACTCGTTTTATTTCCAACTGTAAGGATTTCCCTGTCTGGTTGAGTTTGTGAAATGAATTCTTAATCTGTGGCCTTGCTTTGATTACAGAGGAGATGAGTCGCGCACACGACGGCCACAGGTCCTTCTTTCCCGTGGGGAATCCCTTCAGGATGATTCTCCCAAGAGGATCCCACCTGTCGCCGAAGCTCACCGAGCTGCTCGCTTCGTACGAAGATGGCCTGGCCTCGAGCTTGAGGAAGCTTAAGCCAGAGGCCACCTCGGAGGTGCTCACACTATCATGGATGAAGCTCGCCGTGGACTGCTTATCAGAGTTGCACACAAATATAGCCACCCTGATTACTGAGCTTGAGCTGCCCTTATCAGACTGGGACGAGAAGTGGGTGGACATTTACCTGAACAGCAGTGTGAAGCTACTGGACATCTGCATTGCGCTGAGCTCAGAGCTCTCTCGTTTGGATCAAGGGCAGCTGCTTGTGCGATATCTCCTGAATGTGTTGGGCTCTGGGAGTGACATGCCATCCCAGGAGCAGCTCAAGAGAGCTGAGGTGTCACTTAAGGAATGGATTGAGCGAGCAACTGAAAGGTCTCCGAGGCTTGATAGCTGCTTGGCAGCGCTACAGGAGCTTTCTGGGAATCTTTGCCTGATGAAGGTTAAGCATTCTGCTAAAGGAAAAGTGCTCATGCGGGCATTGTATGGAATTGAGGCTGTTACAGTCTTGATCTGCAGTGTCCTTGTAGCTGTACTGTCGGGTAGCTTCAAGCCACTGGTGGATTTCGATGTCCCTGAGAAATTTGGTTGGTCTACAGCCTTCATTGATCTTCATAAGGCCATAAGTGGGGAAATTAGCAGTCAACTATCCAGTGGTAGTGTCCCTGCTGTAAAAGAGCTGGAGGATGTTGAGGTATGTGCTAGACAGCTGCATACATTGACTTGTGCTGCTCAGCTTGAAGAGGAGAATGCCAGCCTGGCTCATGCTTTTAGTCATTCAAAGGAAGTGGTCCTGCCAGATACTACAGCCCAGGAAGGAGGCCATGTGGATAATCTGAAGATGGCTGAGGACATTAGCTGTCAGCATGAAGTGATCACGCTGCAAAGTATTACTACAGAAGGAGGAATGGATACAGCTGACATCAAGGAGGATGCAAAGACTATGGGCCATACAAAAGAAGTGATGGTGCCCGAGAAAACAAGTCACCAAGATGATAACACAAAGCAGGCCACTGGTGTTGGCACTGAGATCAATTGCTTTGAAAGGAGAGAGGAGCTGCTGAACTGCATCTCCAGCATGTTGAAAAGCGCTGAAAGGCTCCGGTTGGGGTTGGACTCGCTGTCGAAGCGGGTGGGTGACTTCTTCCAGATCGTGCTTACAGGGCGTGATGCACTACTTTGCAATCTCAGGATTTCAGTCGGGGGCAAGGTTTCTGCAGAGGTCAGGTCTTAATATGCTATCTCATGTTTGTGCCATGTAATGCGTGCATAGACAGCTCAGCGACCCATCCTTATGTGTGGTGCTTCTGACTTCTGGCCCCTGCTCAGCCCCACCAACACTAAGCCGGGCCCAGATCTCAGAAACATTGTGCATAATCATGTGCCCCTAGCTGTGCTTTGCAAAAGCTTATATAGCTTCCTTTTTTGGTAAGTAGGAACTAGAGTGTTGTTGAGTAAATAGTGTTGTTAAGTTGGTGTCGGTGGAATGTACAACATCTAGAGTAGAGCAACTGTATGCTGGTAATGGAAATGAGAATGAATTTCAAACTGTTGATCCCTGTAAGTCTTGTTGGATAACTTAAATTGCTATATGCACAACTTTCTATGTACTTGTACATCATGTTGCCGTCTTGTTCGACCTAGAGTTATTGAGTTGGTCTCGCTGGAATGTACAACATCTAGAGTAGATCAACTGTATGTATGCTCATGTGTGCTGGTAATGGAGATGAAAATGAGTTACAAAATTTTGATCCTTGTCTGTATGTATGCTCATGTGTGCTGGTAATGGAGATGAAAATGAGTTGCAAAATGTTGATCCTTGTCTGTCTATTAGGTGCTGGTAATGGAGATGAAAATGAGATGCAAAATGTTGATCCTTGTATCATTGTCTGTCTATTGGGTAACTTAAACTGGCATGTACAAGTTTCTATGTACATTGGCGCCTTGTTTGACCTACTACTACTTCCACGAATATGATGTGCTGGCTTGTTCCTGTGGGAGGAGTTTGATTGCCCAGTTTCTCTCGCGCATGCTCTTCCTCTGTATGATATTCAACCAAACCCTGGACTGAACCGAGCTGGTGCACCCTGTAAATTTTGGTGTGATCTGAACTTTGGACTGAGCCGAGCTGCAAGCATCCTGTAGATTTTAGTGAGATTTGTAGCTGTGTGTGTTGTTTTGTGCAAACTTTGGGGACTAGTAACTTAAATGTTGAGTCATTAGTGTGTTTTGGAGTTTGGTATTGTTGGTGGGATGTACAACGGCGAGTACAGTAACTGTGTGTTGTATGCTCATATCTTATGACTTCTGGGCTCCCTCCCTGCCTTGTAGACACCTGCACTGATATGCCCGGCTTGCTTTGTACATGTAGATCATCTTAGTCCCACCAAAATAATGTATTGGATTTGTTCTTATGGGCCAGGAATTCTTGTTCCTGGACCAGGATAGTTTGCCCCGTTCTTGCAAATCTGCATTCAGAGCTTCAGACATGGAACCGAAAGTCTTCACAAGACCACAATTGCTAGTGCCGTGCACTTAAGGCACTCTCAATGCAAGACTCTATCATAGAGTCCAAGACTATTTATTACCACTTATTTATGTCATTTTACTGATGTAACAGTATATTTATTGAAGAGATATGATAAAAAAAACAAGACTCCAAGTCTTATTTAGACTCCAAATCCACAATATTCGAGGTAATAAATGAGTTTAGACTCTACGATAGAGTCTGCACTGTGAGTGCCCTTAATAGACAACTTCCTCATAATTTTGCCCTGGACTAGTCTTCAAAGACTACTATTGGCTGGGCAAAAACTAATGTGATAGGACAATCATTTTCAGTACACTATTTTATCTGAATCTCAAGTATCGAGGGAGTGATGATTTGTCTTTCCTTTTCATTGTAGCCACTGTTTGCAACAAGGTTACAAGGAGGAATGCGTATGCTTTTTTTTTTTTGGAATCGAACTGCCTTTTAGTAGACCCTTGCACTTGGGGAGTTTTACATTTTTATCATTATAACCAATGCCACTCATCTGATTCTTACTCTTAAAATGGTTCCTAAAATTTATCATTCTTAAATCAACTATTATAACTTTACAAAAAATGTGTACGTAGCATGTTACATCAAACATCATGGTGCCAGCATGAAGGGACAATACGAAAAGATGAGGTTGCCCCTATCCTCTCTCCGACAGCTAGGTCCTGTAACTCCCTTTCAATAACAGGTGGGTTCCACTCGTTAGCTTCATCTTCCACCTTCGACAGAATGAAAGGGAGATACTGAGAGAGGAGAGAGGCGCCATGGAGGATGGGAGCCACGCGGGAGCCACTACTTCCATTTGGCTCGGCGCTGTCAGTGCTTAGCTACAACTCCCGGAATCGGGAGCACCGTGCCGAGACCTGAGTAGAGTGGCCCCGTGATCCGGCAGAAGGGAAGGCAACCACCGTGCTCTCTTATGCTCGTTGGTGCCGCGCCGGACCCGCCCAGGCCGCACCCCTGCCAGGACATGGGCTAATTCCTCCTAAGCCATTATAAAAGATACAACTTCCTCACTGGCCATTGGAAAAGTTCATCTTCCTTCTTGACCATGGCTTCAATTTTCAGGACTCCTACACGTCACTGCCGTCACTTTTTCCGGTAACTGCTACTAACATGATGCTAAAATGCCCATTTTATCCTTCTTACATGTGGGCCCCACACATCACCCTTTCTTCTTCATCCTTATCTCTTCCTCACGTCGCTGCCATGGAAGCTATAAAGGACCTCCACTGTTTCTCACACACGGAGGGCAAGCTAGCTCGCCCAGGCCATCGGCCGGCCGGCAGCGGCACACGGCGCAGCGGAGGACCACGTGATGGTGGCCCACGGCTGCCTGCACGGCTGCACGCGGTGCGCCGGTGGCTGCCCGAGTAGTACCAGCAGGGTGAGCAGCCGCCGATGCCGCCGAGATCCTCTTGGCGCGCGCCATAACCTCGTGCTTCCTCTCGGTCTCCGAATCGTCGAGCACCTCGTCGACAAGAAGGAGCAGCTCGCCGACCTCGCTGGCACCGCCCAGATCCGAGCTCTTGCTCTCAGAGCTTTGACCCTCACCTGCCCACTCTCTCGCTACCCTTTTCGTTCACTGGCACATAGCCGCGACATGGACGCTACACAGCGGAGCGCCATAACCGTCGTCGCTTCCTCTGCTCCGACCTTCCTCCGCCCCCAATCAGTCGCTACCCCTTCTTCAGGCCCGGCTCTAGGGGAGGGGCAAGGCAGGGCGACCGCCGGAGGCCCACGGAGCTGGAGGGCCCAAGATTATATAGGTAATTAGTATAGATAATTTTCTATTTGGCAAATAAGCCTTTGAAGGCCCATTACAAACCAGCCTAGTAGGGTAACTCTTGTGGTCTTCCTGTATTCTACGTAACTTGGAACCATCGAGTAGAGCACAGGCGTACAGTGCTAGAGTTATAAATTTATAATTTTATGTATTCCCTCCGTACCTAAATAGATGTCATTCTCGCTTCTCGAGATGTTAATGTTTTTAAAATGTCGGTAATTATATATTAAAATATATAAATAATTATGTTACGTAATTAGTATCATCGAAAAATCTTTAAGTCTAGTTTTTTAACAAATTTATTTGGAGATATAAATGTTGCACGTATTTTCTACAAACTTAGTCAAAGTTGAGAAAGTTTAACTGACACGCATCTTATAACGATTTTTTTTTTGGACAGAAGGAGTACTTATTTGAATATGTAGTAAGAAAAGAAAAACAAGAAAACAAGAAGATCAGTTTGTACAATCGCAGAGATGTAATCTTGATACGGTGCTTGAAGATTTTACACCAAAATAATGTTCCAAGACATTTTGTTATAAGTAACTGAAGCATTAAATTTTTATTTGAGGTAATGGTTACTGTTTTTCAATTTTTTATTACACACTATTGTTATGTTTCATATGAACTAAATCTTTACTGGAAAATAATTGTTATGTTACTTTAATTATTATTATATTAAAAACTAGTTTAAAGGGCCCTTATCTTCCCACCTGCCTAAGGGTCCATCAAATTGTAGAGCCGGCCCTGCCCTTCTTCAGCAGCTCGCGCGGCACCTCCCCGCCCGTTCTGCTGGCCTACTGCGTCGCTGCTCTGGGAATGCCGCAGAGCCACTCCATCGTCGGCGCCGGCGTGTGTGGCCCGGTGGCCACGCGCTGCCCCCGGCAAGGCTGGGCCTACCTGCGGGTGCGACCGAGCAGACCGCTGCCCGCGCGGCCTTCGTCATCGCCGTCGGCCCTGCGCTTGCCGGAATCGGCCCGTCCCGCCGTCTTCTGCTTTGCACCGTAGGGGAAGAGCGAAACACATCCGGCCATTGACGTCCCCGTGCACGACGCCAGCTAGGGGAGCGGGCGGAGGAAGAGGAGGCCTCGAGCATGCTCATGGAGGCTGAGGCAGGAGTTAATTTACAATATAATTTTTTGTTGCGAACAAGTGGCATTGGTGTATTGTGGCTTCCTGATGATATCTCATCTCATGAAGCAACATCACCGTGTTTGAAAATTGGACTAGATAATTGGGTGGCGAAACGATTGCTTTCAGGATCAGTCGGTGACCGAGAATAGCTAAATATCATAATAGGAAATGATGTCAAGCTAATTTCTTAATTTTAGACTTGTGATAAGTGTACGAGCATTTAAATTTTTTTTTCAATATGTTAAATATATAAGCCTAATTAACATATATGCTAATTGCTAATTATATACGTAGATGTACTCATGGGCCCCTCTGTGACATGGATCCCGACCGTCGCACCGACTGCCCTCCCCTCTAAGACAGCCCTGGCTCTCTCGTTCTCTCTTGGCCGGAAGTGGGAGATAAAGCTGACGAGTGAGATCACTTGTCAGTATGAGAGAGTTGTGGGTCCTAGGTGTCAGAGAGAGAGGAGGAGGAGGAGGGCAGGGGCAACCATGCCATGTATCCTTTTTTTTTTGGTAAAATTGTAAAAGTTTTGCTTTAAGGATTCAGCCTGGGCGTTCGATAAATATAAATATCGAACCGATCGGTTCGGTTCTTCGGTACCTCACCTAATTCGGTTCCTAAAAAACGGGTACAGATCGGTTCCTAAAAAAACTCGGTCCCAAGGAAATTCGGTGTCGGTACTTTCGGTTCGGTTTCGGTATTTACCGAATAGTACCGAACTGATCACAGTGATATGAAATAACATGTTCAAAAACTAATTTTGATATGATTTTGAGATAATAATAGTGCAAAATACATATACAAATAAAAATCCACAAAAGTATAAGAGTGAGAACAAAAAATATATAATATAATAGTCTACAATAGTACAATCAATAAAAAATTTAAGACAAATTCAGTAAATTCGGTCCCCGAGGTAAATCGGTAAATTCGGTTCCCCGAGGTAAATCGGTAAATTCGGTTCCTGAAAACTTGGAACCGAATAGGGAACCGAATATTTCGGTTTCGGTATTTTCGGTCCGGTTCTCGGTTCTCGGTATTTCGTGCCCAGGTTGACAATTGACGACGTTTCGTCGTTTCGGCTGGGTACACGACTACACGAGTGCGCGCGGCTTCGACAGAAGGGTACACGACTGGGTGAAAAAAGTTGATTCGGATCGGCTCTTCAAAACGTAGAGTGTTGTAAATGTAAATGAGTTTCCAACCGGGTCCACTTGTCAGACCAGATAGATAGATTTAGATGCGTTGGATCTGAGTCTAAAGTCGATCTAACGGGTAAGAAGTAAGGTGGGTAGAAATTTTTTGGGTGAGAGTATTTTCTAATTCCTTCACTTCTTTATAGAATAGATTTATCAGTTTGAACCTATTTATATACCATTTTAAGATACTAGAAAACTTATCGTGTAGAGAAAAATAAAAAATCTATCTTTTTAATATATTATTAAATACTATTATTATACTATATAAAATAAGTATAAAAATATACTTTATGTATACTTACAGATACTTCGTATACAAAAAAGTAAAAGTGGGGCATTGTGACTTCAAGCCGGTTTACCTCTAGATGAGCCAGAGCCAGGACTCTTTACGAGGAGGATGGGCCATTAGACTATCCGTACTCGTCGTATTCTAAGGGCACTTCCAATGCTAGAAACTATCATAGTTTCTAGGGCAAATTGTATATCTGCCCTCATTTTGGCCTCCAATTGCACGGTTGACCCTCTTTTCTGGAGTTTGCAGATTTGTCCTCCTTCTGTCAAATACAGCCCCACTCGTCAAACAGACCTGTGCAGGAATACGTAGGTACTCCATTGAGCCAAAATTACTCTAATACCCCTTCCTTATCTCTTCGTTTATCCATCCATCCGCAGCAGCCGGTGGTGGGAACCTGGTGCGAGCGGACGAGCAGGCCGGTGGCGCGAGGGCCTGCGCGTGCGGCCGGCCAGCGCGAGTGTGAATAGGCGGCGGCACGGGCGGACGGGTTGGGCGGCGACGCGAGGGCCTGCGCTACGCGTGCGTCCGCGCGACGACGAGCAGGGCGGTCAATGCAGGCAGACGAGCTGGGCCGGCCAGCGCGAGGGCTTGCGTGAGCGGGCGGACGACGGCGAGGGCCCTGTGCGCACGGACAGGCTGCGCGAGTGCCAGCGAGCGCGGACGGCGAGCTGCTCAAGCGGGCAACCAACAATGAGGGTCTAGTGCGGGGTGGCAGGACAACAAGCTTTGGCGGACGGTGTAGCATTCTTCTCCGACAATGGTGGAATTGCTTCCTCGAGAGATTGTGTAAGCTATTCATCCTTGTTATCTACGTGGAGATGCATTGCTATTTCTTAGAAGATTTAGGGTTTAGCTTACTGCAAATCATACGATGTGATTTATAGGCGTTCATTGGAGGATGCTTCTATTGAAATTAGAACTGATGATCAACTTTTAGAATGGTTTGGACTGAACCAAGAGAATGGAATAATGCAAATTGATGCCCAAATCAATGAGTTTGGTGGTACACTGCAGTTCTCACCCACCAAAGGTAAGAATCCTAGTAGAAAAGGCACACATGTCGATGAAGAGGCAGTTGGAGTTGAGGAGGATGGCAAGTACTCCGACACTGAATCACTTGTTGCACTTAGTGACAGTAGCTACGACAGTGACTTGGCTGCATCTTCTGACTCTAGTTTATCTGATCTTGAGTATGAACCTGATGATGAAATAGTTGATGAGGATGACGAAGATGATATTCATGTCTTCTCTTTTGATGTTGATGATCCATGTGTCGATATAGGTGTGGTATTTCCTGATGTGAGTCAGTGCAAATCAGCATTAACCCAACATGCAATCTTGAATGACTATGCCTTTCGTACTGTGAAGAAAGACAAGAAGCGATTTCGAGCAAAGTGCTTGAGAGCACACAAGGGCTGCAATTGGACTTTCTTTGCATCTACCAGCAAGAAAACACTTGGATGCAAGGTACTCACATAAGGGCGTGTAAATATTAGATAATTTAATTTCCTTATTTTCTATGCACAAGTGTCCATTAGTTAAACACAGTTCATGTCTTTTCTGTGCAGGTTAAGAAGAATGGGCCAATTCACAAGTGTGGTTCAGTCAATAATTGTGGTGATACAATGGCCACAAGTAATTGGGTAGCTGAAAGGGTGGTTGACTTGTTGACAGATGACCCAACAATGGGACCAATGAAATTACAAGCTGAGTTGAAGAAGTATAAAATGGAAATTCCATATGATAGGGTTTTCAGGGGCAAAGAGAAGGCTCTTGATATGATATTTGGGAAGTGGGATGACAGTTATGACTTGCTGCCCACTTATAGAGCTGAACTACTCAAATCTATGCCAGGAAGCATTGTGCATTGTTGAGATGGACACTGAAAAACATCAAGGGGATGTGTGTTTCATGAGATTTTTTGTGGCTCTGAAACCGTGTATGATGGATTTTTGCAAGGGTGTCGGCCCTATATTTCCATTGATGCTACTCACCTGACAGGAAGGTCTAGAGGTCAGTTGGCAGCTGTTGTTGCATTAGATGGCCATAATGGGTTATTTCCAATTGCTTATGGTGTTATTGAAACTGAATCAACGGAAAGCTGGACATGGTTTATACAGAACTTGAAGGTTGCTATTGGCACGCCTACTAGTTTGGTTATTAGCACAGATGCAGGTAAAGGAATTGGTGCAGCCGTGGATGATGTGTATCTAGGAGTAGAACATAGAGAATGCATTAGGCATTTATGGAAAAATTTCAAAAAGCAGTACTATGGCAATTTGTTTAATTATAACATGTGGCCAGCTGCCAAGGCTTGCACCATTGAGAAGTTCAATTATCACATGGGAAGGATACAGGAGAAGTGCCCTGCAGCAGTAGCATACTTAGATAAGAATCATCCCTACTTGTGGAGTAGAAGCAAATTTTCTGATCATTGCAAGATAAATTACATCAATAACAACCTCTGTGAATCTTTCAACAATTGGGTGAAGAATGTCAAAGACTTGCAGATTGTTGAGATGCATGACAAGATAAGACAAATGATAATAAGCAAGTTTGAACTGAGAAAAAAGATAGCTATGAAGATGAAGGGTACAATAATCCCAACTGTTACCAAGGCTCTTACAACTAAAAGCAAAGCTATCAAGGACTGTGAAGTTTTAAAATGTGGAAATGGTACTGCTGAAGTAACTGCACCTACAAAATCAGGAGCATATTTTAGGTATGCAGTCAACTTGGTGCTTAAGACATGTAGCTGTAGGGCCTGGCAAGTGAGTGGAAAGCCTTGTAAACACGCTTTAGCATTTATGGCAAAACTAACTAGAGAGGTACAGATGGATGACTATGTCGATGAATACTTTTCTGTTGACAAGTTCAGAAAGGCATATTCAGGTGTGTTTAATCCAATGACTTCCAAACATTTCTGGCCACGTGTTAATTTAGGATACAAAATCAAGATGCCAAAGTTGAGGAGAAAACCTGGGAGGCCAAGGAAATCTAGGATCAAGGCATCAGATGAGCCTGGTGCTAACAACAGAAGAAGATATGCCATGAACTAGGCCATACGGCCAAGAAGTGCCAAGGAGGTCTAACTATTAGAGAGAAGAAGCGACTTTTATCTACTGAGAATGCATATGGAGAAGGAAGCAATGACCCTAGTACTGCACACACATCACAAACAAGGCGCACGGGTACAACTAGTTCACCTAATGAATCATTCAAGTATGTGTTGATCTGTACTGATTCAACTTATTATATTTTTGAACTCGCTACCACACGCATGATGCTTTTGCATAGCTACTGATGCAATTTTAATCTGTATTTTTTGAAGTGTTGCTGCAAGTCAGATGGGAGGAGGAACACTGCCAACTGGGAGAGGTAGAGGTAGAGGCAGAGGAAGAGAAAGAGGAAGAGGTGTTTCAAGGCATGCTGCTTGGTTTGATGCTTAAACATGACTTGGGATATGATCTGTACATCAGTCCCATTATTTTGGGCTTGAGATGTGATCCGAACACATTATATTGGCATATAGTGCCATTATTTTGGTCTTGTGATGTGATCTGGACATGCCATATTGGCATATAGTGCCATTATTTTGGTCCGATATGATTCTGGGCATGTAATTCTTTCTTTGTAGGGGTTCTTAGTATATCTGGACATGCCATATTGGCATATAGTGCTATTATTTTGGTCTGATATGATTTTGGGCATGTAATCCTTTCTTTATATATGATGCTTAAATATGACCTGGACATCTAATTTATTGCTTACTATGTGATGCTTGCAAAATTTGTAGTGTCATTGATACCAAGGGCAAATATGCCTTTGCAGGTTCATACACACACTGTTAGTCCCAGTTGACAGAATGAGGGCAGTGCTAACATTCCAATTCAAAAACTGAGGACAAATATGCAAAGTCTAGAAAAGAGGGACAAACCTACAGTTAGAGATTAAAATGAGGGCAGAAATGCAATTGGCCCTAGTTTCTATAGTTGTAAGACTCTATCACTGGAAACCATTCTTCCCGGTGCAAATTTATATAAGTAGTTTTTATATTGTGATAGATTTAATGAATACTTGGATTGACTGTGCCAAACTCATATAGCCTTTCTTGATGCATTGGATTTCAACAATAAAATCATAAAATCGTGTAACTTATATTTCACTGTTTTGCTAAAAAATACGAACCGTACTACTCTTTAGCCTAAAATTATGATGTAAAAATATAAATGCAAATAATTCAACCAGCGTTCAGTATTAACCAAGGATAAGCACACGACTCGTACGAACTGCCGCACTCCGTGCGGCTCGCCGGTCCGCCAGGCGCCATGTTCGCGCAGGCTCGTGCCGTCGTGCGCGGCCGCCCAGCGCCGCCGTCCGCGCGCGTGTGCCTTGCCCGGCGCACGGCCGTCTCGCTCCTCTCCACCGCCTCCATGCTAGGGTCGCGCTGGGTCGATTTGGGGCGGTGCTGGTCGGCACAGCGTGAGCTATGCGCCTATGCTACGACGGCGCGGAAAGCGGGCAGCTAGCCACGGGCGAGCTCCACAGGTGGCCCGGCGAGGCACTCCAGCTCTGCAGTGGTGGCGTCGGTAAGCTGTGTAGGACCTCCGAGTTTTGCAGGCATGGCGAGCAGGGTGGCCGCACGCGAGCAGGACGGCCGCACGGGATCTGCGATGCGAGACGGATGATCTCGTTTTGCGCGTAGACGTGGTTTCTAATCTAGAAACGGTTTCTACATTTCTTGCTCTCTCTCATTAAATTGTTTGTCACGTCAACAAAATATCTACGTGGGTAATTAATAGAGATAGAAATCACACTAGTTTATGTATTGGGAATGCCCTAACTTCATCCTCTAAAAAGAATATTTCGTCCAGGTCATCGAGATTCTCTCCTCTATACTACTTTCTCCGATACTCATTTATCCTCTATATCTCTACTCTATATCAACTATTAACCGTGAAGCCTGTATGTTTTTAAATAAAATTTATTTAAATACATTTATGTGATATCTTGTTTCGAAGGATTTATTGAAATAAATTTAATTTGTAATTTTGTTTTGTGAGTTATAATATTTTTTAGATGAATGAAATAGTACGCACACGAAAACCGAGAAGCTTGCATGCATACGGTACATCCCTCGGCGAGCGTTGCTTCCAAGAGTGGGTAACGTGTCGCGCTGCGAGGGTTTTTTCGTGCTATACCTGTAGTCGTTTACTGTTAGCCGTGCGGTCAGCCTTAGACTAACCGCACTGCGGTACTGGAAGCCATCCAGAACTGTCGTTTACAGTAAAAAAGTGAAAAAAAAAAAGTGCGCAGCGGGATGCTGTATCGCAGACGCTACCTCATCAACTACGCTACTGCTCGCGCCTGCGCGTACGCGCGCGGAAGCAGGCTCATGGCTGGAGAAAGCATGCAGTTGTGGGGCCATGTCCTCGATATGCATATGCTATTATTCAAACTAGCTATAAACTGCTATAACTCACAAACCAATAAACCAAATTAAATTTCGTTCGGACCATTAAATTCATTTCAATAAATCCTTCAAAACAAGATCTCAAATAAATATATTCCGATAAAATTATAAATAAGCTTTAATGTTAGTAGTTGATATGGAGTACGAGATATAGAGAATGATGAATGCGGGTAAAAGACGTATAGAGAAGAGAATCTTGAAAACTAGGACAGATAGATGATAAATTTAAAGTAATAGCGGTGCGGACAGTCTTAGGTTGAACCCACTCGTCTCCGGTAAAGAATACTCCAGGAGGTAAAACTACCCACCACATGCTCTATCAGTGTGTTTGATTGTGTGGGTTAGCCTAGCCTGGCTTAAATTTCAAGCCAGGCCAGCTGAAGCCTGGCTTCAGCAATACAAGCCGCGGTTGTTTGGTTTCATTGGCTAGCTAAGCCTGTCTTAGAAAAATCTTGTTTGGTTATCTGTTTTGTGGTTTGGCTTGCATAGAAAATCTCTTCTTCTCCCTGGCCGTCTACTCCTCCGGCGACTACACACTACCCCAGCAACTGCTGCTGGAGCGCCCCACGACGGTGCCGAGACCGAGGGTCGAGGCCAGATCCGGATGCGCCGCCCGAGTGGGAGTCGCCGGAGTGCCGCCAGAGTGGGAGCCACACTGTCGGAGCACCGCTGGAGCCAAGGTCAGGGCTGAGTCGAGCTCGCTGCCGGAGCCAAGGTTAGGTTCGGGTTCGCCTGCGCTGTTCCCGTGCCCTGCGCCTCTCCTCGTCTGCACCTCGTGTGGGTCCCGTGCTAATACAAGCCAGGCTTGCTGGAAACGGAGCACCCGAGCGTTTCCAGCAATGCAGGCTGAGACCCTCTTTCTGGCTTGCACAAGCCTGGCTTGGGGGCTAGCCAGCCATCCAAACACGTAAAACCTGCATTAGATAAGCCTGGATAGGTCCTAAGCCACCCAAGACAGAATACAGACAAACTGCATATCAATGAGGCAATATATATTGCAGGGACCAAGAAGAAGACGAACAAGGCGAGGGCTGGACATCCGAGGGCGGCAACAGCAACGGGACCTCGGTCAGCTTCACGCCCAAAATCGACGAGCTGGAGATCCTTCTGGAGGCCTACTTCGTGCAGGTCGACGGCACCCTCAACAAGCTCTCCACTGTACGTACGCACGCTAGCTGTGACGCTGATCGATCGATCCCATGCGCGCATTTCTTGGCTTCTTGCCATCCTGATGAACTCCCCATTGCTATGCTGGGTCGCCTTGTTGGCCGCTAACTGGCTGTTGTTTTATTTGAAGCTGCGCGAGTACGTGGACGACACGGAGGACTACATCAACATCATGCTGGACGACAAGCAAAACCAGCTGCTGCAGATGGGGCTGTCCACGGCCACGCTTGTGATGAGCTGCGCCATCGCGATCTCCGGCGTCTTCGGCATGAACATCACCATCCCGCTCTACTCTGCCTCCACCGAAGGAGCCTTCTGGCAGGTCACCGGCGGCATCGTCGGCGCCACCGCCGCCGTCTACGTCGTCGCGCTAATCTGCTTCAAGAGGAGCGGTATACTGCAGTGATCTAGCCAGTGATGATATATATGCGTGGGAAGCAGAATTGGACCAGCTTTTCTTTTTCTTTAGATAATATACATAGAAATGATCGGATCGATCTGCTTTGACGTGCTGAATGCAAATGAGAATATCGGATGACGAGAGAGGAGGAAGAGGCACTGAACTACTATATATAAGCCTACAACTTTCTGTGTTCATTTCTCCCATGCTGCTCTCGATCTCTCTGTAACTGTGATGACGCTTTTAACTAGTCGCAAAAAGTTTGGGCAGTTTCTCGTCCGAACGTTATTTGTTTCGCGAGAAGTACCGCGGCAGTCGCAGCAAGGCGTCGGATCAACGTTTGTTTGACAGATTAACATGAGACTGACTGTTTATCCCAACATATCTATCTATTCTATATCTCTGTCTCCTCTTTATATCTATCTCTTGTCTTCTCTGCTGCTTCTATATCTATTCTATTAATTATCATCTGTAAACTGTTAGTTAAGGATCTCGGATGCTGAAGTGCCTAAAATTCAGTTAACAACGCACTTAGTTATCTTTTACATTGGCTTGTTCATTCATCACCTTTCTATCACATTATATGTTACCCTTCTATACTAATTGAAACTAAGTTGAGGTGCTCTCTAGGATCTCTCTCTAATTATCGTTTCTAGCTACCGCTTTCCCTTGGGAAAATATAAATTATGATACCTTGGAATATTCCTAGTTGAAGTGCTACAACGGTATAATTTGTGCGCTTGTGGATTTATCCAATAGTCATAAGAAATACCAACAAGCATTTCTGGCGCCGTTGTCGGGGAAAGCATAGCCTAAAAATTTTAATTAGATTGAATCCAGAGATTCTCGTTAACTTAGTTATCAATTAGTTATAGGGGCTTATCCCTGTCTATTTCTTCCTTTGTTGTGAAGCCAAATAGTGTATGAGCGGTTTCCAACTGCCGAGAAATTTGGTAGAAGATTCTGAGCAGCTGTTGAGGAGAACTAGACGTCGTCAAGTTCCTCCTCAGAGGATCATCTGGACCTCAAATCCATTCCAGGAAGGAGGCTCCGCATCACCGTTCAAGAAAGTTATGGCCCAAAAGGCGATTTCTGACTTCTCGGCCCCGTCTGCTACCCACGTAGCTCAGGTCCCTAAAGTTAACATAGGGGACGCTACCTTTGAGTTGAATCCCTCCTTGATCCACATGGTGCAAGACAGTCCATTTTGTGGAAAGCGCCATGAGGATGCCAATGCCCATCTCTATCACTTCATGGAGGTGTGTGGCACGTTTACCATCAAAGGAGTGGCGCCTGGCGCCATTTGTCTTCACCTTTTACCATTCTCATTGTTGGAGAAGGCGAAGCAATGGTTCTACGCCCATAGAAGAAGCCACCACCTGGGAGAGGTGTGCTAATGCATTTCTCAAGAAATTCTTTCCGACAGGCAAACAAATGCTCTTCGCGGGAAGATTTCGAGCTTTCAACAACAATCTGATGAGATGATTACCGAAGCATAGGAGCATCTCCAGGAGTACACTCGTGTCTGTCCTCATTATGGGATAGAAGATTGGTTCCTGATTCAAGGTTTCTACCATGGGCTGTCCAATATGGCCTGTAGTCACCTTGATGCTGCCGCTAGAGGGGCATTCCTTCAACACACAGTGAGGGATGCTAAGGACCTCATTGAAAATATGGTGATCAACCAAGGATAGGGTAAGGAACGTCTCTAGCCAAAGAAGAGAGGTATGCACACCACCACCAGAGCTGAGCGAGAGGCGGTGGCGGTAGGGATGCTCGAGAGGGGATGAAGAAGACGGCGAGGAGGACTTAGGCCAGGTGGTGGGGACGAGCATTGTAGTCCGTCTTTTATATCAAGCGACACGACGCTTCGCCTCCTAGGGTTTTTGGGAGACCACAACGATCTAATACGGGACCGGCACGCAAGCCACTGGTCGTGGCTCCGGCGGTTCGCTTTCTCGTGGGCCGATAACCACGCGGTTAATACAACATACTTACCTATTTTACTACACCGTTTACTCCGAATACCTTCTTAATTTTAGGCTAAGTATTTTCTAATTCTGCTAACTCCATAGTTCCCGGGACTGGGCCTACACTTTTTTGAAGCGATTTCTTCGCAGCTACAGTACTTTCGCTACAGTAATAGGTCGCAAGGGCCAAGAAAATTATCTCCAGCAATGACACTCGGGGACTGTACCGACCACAACTATGATTCCTGGCACCTGGTCACTGTTAACAACCAAGGCATGGGGTCTTCGTCGACCTCAAGGCTCGAGCAGGACTCAGGGACTGCACGACCCACGACTCTCGCGACCATACTCCCGACACTCGCCCTGGTAAAAAGGCTCAGGGACTAGAACTCGGGGACTGCAAACACTACAGAAAGATGTGATCCTGATACAACAACCATCACACTCGGGGACTACGGGTATTTGCAATCATTTTTTACAAAACTTCTGTTTAAATCCTCTTGCATTTTATATAGCTTGGCACCACGTGCATACTTCACCTACTACCAAGCTCGGGGACTAAGTGGGTACACTTCACCTTGCGGTGAATGTGCTTGTTCCTTTCTTGACAAACCCTGTTGTTTTCATGGTGTTTTGTAGAGTCTAAGTGGGTACACTTCACCCGGAAAGGACTTTCAAATTTTGTTCTTCAGCACATCACATTCTTCCGACAAGCAGCTGCAGGCTTACGACGAGGTGACCTATTCATTGATCAATCCACGATGCTATTGACCAGTTCGACCTGGTTGATAGACTTCTCCGAGTTGGGTTCCGACTAGGCAGCCTGGTCAGAACTCTACAACGACGCTGACGCATGAAGGCGACCAGGCCACACCTCCTCGAAGGGTGAAAGGACAAGCTCGCCATAAGAATGCAACATGCTCGGGGACTTGTTGGGGATATTACCTCCGTATACCCCCAGGGACCTACATGGGCCTATCGACCAGAAGACGACGCAGCTCTCTAGGCCTTGCGGCACGTGACCAGGCCTGCCGTGCTCGCCAAGGACTCCAAAGAGCCTTGCGTGCCAAGGAAGATCCTAGGAGATAGTCTCGGATCCCTTGCCTTGAAGGACCGATCGTAGTCTGTTAGGATATGAAAATTGTAACCCTGTTCCCCGACTATATAAGGCGAGCACGGACCCCCTCAAAAAGATCCATCTACACCTCGTGTAACCTAATATTCATACCAATCTAGCCACCAAAACACATGGCATAGGGTATTACGGCGATTTGCCGGCCCGAACCTGTCTAAATCACCGTGTCTACGCTCTCTGTGTTATGCTTGACCGTCGTCGCTGTTGACTCTAAGAATGACATACTTTTACATATCCAAAATACCGTCAACAACCTCGGGATCAAGGGTAGAATAACATTACATGAACATTTTACCACTAATAAGTTCCACATGTACATGGAAGGCTTTGTTTTGTAGGAAATAACACTTCAGGCCAACTCAGCAATGCTGGAAGCTCCTTTTGCACATCTTCCGATGTGTGATTTGAGCAAAACTCCAGAATGCACATACCATGAGACTCCTGACATGTCCAGGAGCTCCCACAAGAAATCCTGGCTCCAAAGGAGTCTAAACATTATCGGCCGACATTCATTTGGACTCTTCTGGATAGCCAAGCCAGCAGGATCCATGTCAAAGTCATTCCAACCCTAAATTAAATTCCGATTACACCATTAAATTTGTTTCAATAAATCCTTCAAAACAAGATTTTATATGAATATATTTAGATAAATTTTATTTATAGACATGTGGACCCCATGGTTGGTATTAATATAGAGTATGAGATATAGAGGATGATGGGTGCGGAAGAAATATGTATAAAGGAAGAAATCTCGCTGATTAGGATGTAATATTCCTTTTAAAGGATGAATATATAGGATGAAGAGTGTGGATAGTCTTAATCACCATTCTTTTACAAGTTGTTCGGCGCACCAGCTGCGCGCGGAGCGGTTTCTTCATGACGGTGGTGAACTCGTGCGTCTCAGCGAAATCCACCTCGTGGTCGGGCACCTCTTTCCATTCAAAATCCCTGACCAAGTTGGCCACGAAGTACTCCATGTGAAGCATGGCGATGCCGAGCCCGGCGCAAATTCGTCGCCCGGCGCCGAAGGGCATCATCTTGATCTCCCTGCAGCCAGTCACGTCCACGCCCTTGCCGTCGCCGCCTGCCAGGAACCGCTCCGGCACGAACTCCATGGGCCTGTCCCACTCCCGCTCGTCCCATCCCATCTCTGCCACCGTGAAGTTCACCGACGCGCCCTTGGGGATCAGGTAGCCGCCGACCTCCATGTCCTCCGCCGCCTTGTGCGACACCACGAGGTGTGAAGGGGGGTGCCGACGGAGTCCCTCCAGGACGACGGCCTTGAGGTACGGCATCTTATGCGTGTCCTCCTCGCGGACCTCCTCCTGCTCGTCGCCGCACGCCACCTTGAACTCGCTGTAGAGCTTCTCCTGTACGTCCGGGTTCTTGACCAGCTCGGCCATGATCCACTGCAGCGCGGTGGACGTCGAGTCAGTGCCGGCGGTGAGGAACTCGGAGCAGAGATTGGACATCTCGTCGTCAGTGAGCGCACGGTCCCCCTCCTCGGGGAGCCTGATGTCGAGCAGCGTGTCAACGTACGAGTGCTCGAACGCCGTCGTCTCCTCTTCTAGCGCCACCGCGGGCGCGGCACCACCTTGGTTCCTGAGCTGCTGCTGCTGCTGCTTGCGCACCCGGCGCGCGTCGATCAGTGGCACAAAGAGCTGCTTCTGCCGCTCTCGAGCGGCGAGCCCCTCCTGGACGCGGCGGCGGAAGAGGATTCTGGTCAGTGCCGGCCAGAACGCGAGCCCGCTCGTGTTCTTGGTCACGAACATGAGCCAGCCGTACTGCGCGGCCGCGATGGCGCGCACCGCGGGCTCGTCGAGGCGCTCCCCGAAGCACATGAGCACGAGGAGGCAGAACATGGTGTACCGGAACGTCTCCATCACGGGGGGCGGCGCCTGTTCTTTCGCCTGGGCCTCCTCGGCCTTCCGCCAGAGCTTCTCCGCGAGCACGCGGCGCACCCACGTGCGCGCCGACGAGAACAGCTTCACCTGCTACGGGTGTAGCGTCTCGGCGACGAGGTTGCGGCGCAGGAGGCGCCACACGGGCCCGTAGCTGGACCGCAAGATGGTGTTGCTGTTCTCCAAAACGAGCGCGCGCGTGAGCGCGGGGCGGTCGGCGAGCACGGCCCCGCTCTCGACCAGCGCCGCGTGCGCGACGCGGCGGTCTGCGATGTAGATCGTCAGGGTCGGCCCTGCCCGCAGCGATACGACGGGGCCGTAGCGCGCGACGTGGCGCCGGAGCAGCGCCTCCACGTCGGACGAGTAGCGCCTCAGCAACAGCAGGTTGCCGAGGAACGGCAGACCCGGTGGGCCCGGCGGGAGCCGGGCGCCGCCGTTCTTGCCCTTACGGGGCCCATGCTGCTTTCCAAGCAGGACAGCGACGAGGGGCAGGAGGAGGAGGGCGGCGAGGATTAGGATCTGCGTGGCCATGGCCAGGTCTTCTTTACTATGCTGTGTCTCGTCGGCCTATACTCTATACAGAGTTGGGGAGGAAGAGAGACCTCACTCTCACTCCAGTGCCTATCGACGTCATGGTTGAACGAGTAGAGGAGACGCACCTGCACGAAGTACTGTACGCACCAAAACAAGATAGCGTTGTTTAAATGGTGTGAACAATGAGCAGCCCCCACTGCAAAAAAAAAGTCCAGCAGCTGGTACATGGATCAGATCTTGGTGGGTCAAAACAGAAGGGCAACAAATCTTGGTGGGTTACACATAGACGGGAGACCACTAACTGCCCCTGTCATGACAACGTTTTGGCCACACGATTGTCTGAGTTAAAGAGTTGGAATCGATGTGTAATTACGGGGGCTCGTGTGAGTTGAAGAGTTGGAATCGATGTGTAATTATGGGGGAGATTGTTGAGGTTAGTCCGACATCGATAATTAGGTCGGGCGGTCCTCACCTATCAAGCTAGTTTTTTGGGTTAAGTTAGACACAATGCATGTATATGTTGTGACTTCAGCGAATTTGGACTGGAGCGACGTTGGCTGTCGGGTCAGATGAGCCGGACCGGCTCCAACGGACATAGGGGCGCCGACTCAGCGAGCCGGGCCTAGTTCTAACACACTTGATGGTAATATAGGATGACAGAGTGACAGCACTCCGCGGGGAGAAAACAGAATGGAGCATTGAATGTTCAAGTGAATGAAGTCAATCTTATTCACAAAGGAATTCAAATTGGAAGTGAATGGGGCGTTGAATGTTGCATCGAACGATTTGGATAGCGTCTGATGTGACTCAGAGGTGCACAATGAGCCTTTGGTGTTACACCGAATCATAGTGATGCAATGCATCGGACACAAGTGTTGCACTGTTCACGCCAGGGTTTGGTGCTCAGAGCATATCAGACAATGCGAGGCGATTGCTCGCATCGGACGCTACACTATTATCGTCCGATGAGGAAAAAAAGATGTTCCAAAAAGGTATTTTTCACATTAGATGACATTTTGAATGCAACTAGTTCTAACAAGTCACATCACTATGTCCATTGTAGTCACGTCGGATGCTATTAAGTCCGATGCCCGTACTTTATCATCCGATGGTTTGCATTGAGCTGAGAAAAAGAGGTACTGTATTTATACTTCTCTATCTCATCTAAGGAGCTTCTCTTGCCCATTTGTTCAGTTGGGGAAACACTTTGGTATGCAAATGAGTGTAAGAGCCCAGAGCATAGTGGGGTTGTTAAGATTTGTTAATCCAAGATTAAGGACCTTGCTAACACTCTTTAATGTCGCTACTAGAATGGTGCTAAAAATGTTGCTAGTACTCCTTACATTATCTTAACACTAGGTTGTCATCCCTAGCAATAATGCTATGGGGTTCACTACTATTTTAAAAAAATGTCACTTAACTTTATAAATCAGAATAAAAGTATCTGCAAGCGTGTAGATAAAAATATTATTGTAATATTTTTACCAGAAGTAAACCAGATTATCTTATTGATATTTTACCATAGGAAGGAGAAGGAGTATGGCTATGATAATTGACAAATATTTATACTTATGATAGAGTCCATAGTGTAGCATATATTTTATTATGGGTGAGCCACATAGATATATATATATATATATATATATATATATATATATATATATATATATATATATATATATATATATATACATATGATAGGTATAAGACATTGATGATAAATGTTTCCCAGAGATAGAATTAGAGACTCACTAGTGAAGTAAAGGCGAATAGAAGATTAGTTAAAAGATAGAATCCTAAGTCATTTCTTATTTACCAGTTCTTTACATCTACTCTAGCATAAATACTCTCATCTATAGAATTAAAGACATTAGATCTATGCATAAGGGACATTACTAAAAATAGATTAAGAATATAGCTTGTCTTCCATTGCATTCGGGTTCTACTTATCCTACAAGCGGGGAGTGGACAACATAGGACTCAACAAGATTGTCACACCTGGGATTTACCACATGGCCCAGCCTATATGGTGCATCCGTAGGTAAACAACATATAAGCACCACGCTTACATAATATCAACCACTTAACTCACTCAAGTATTAAGTGTGATCATATGTATAAACACATTATCAATTAAGACTATATCAAGCAATCTATTAGAGCAAATTAGGAGCATAATAAACAGAATCATAGTATTTAATAAGAACAAAGTCATAAATGAAGAGATACAGGACTTATACCAGTCTCCAAACGATGGCTCCAGAATCCTAAGTGGTAGCTCAATTCTACTTGAAATCCTAAGTGGTAGCTCAACTCTACTTTAAACTAGCTAGCTAGCCTACTTGCTAGCCTAGGCGTTCGGGTTACCCAACCTTTTCGGGTCGGGTAATTTAAAATTCGAGAGTCCTGAAAAAACACTACCCATAATTTTGGGTACCCGATGATTTGGGTTCGGGTTTGGGTATTATCCGATTACCCAAATTTATAAAAATCAACAAATTAGACAAAAACTAAGTAGCAATTTATATATAATTTTAGCAGTTATTGTTTATAATTTGAACAACAATTTGCAGAGAATAATACACTACAGTCATTATTCAAAGAGAGAGAATTATATTTTAATAAAGTGATGAGTTCAAGAGTTCCAATAAAAACATATGATAAATACAAAGACATAGACAAAACTTTGGGTAGCTTGGGTATCGACGGATATTACCCGAATTACCCAAACTAATTTTGAGTAATTAAAATTATTATCCGAATTTAGAATCGGGTATCTTAGGTTAGGTTAATTTGGGTTCGGGTTCAGGTAATTCAGGTTCGGGTAACGGGTATCGGGTATTTTGCCTAGACTTATATACTTGAGCTTTGAGGTATTTGAGTTCTAATCTAATCACTGGTGGAACCCTAGCTCTGGGGAGGGAGGAGATAATGCTTGGCGCTCTGGGGCTTCAGGGCTCTCTTAGGGAGGGGGTCTAAGGCTTCGTTTATATCCCAAGGGGATCAATATGAGTCCCTGAATCAAACTGACTTAAGAAACGGTGGAGATGCATCCTTTAAGTTGATGGAAAGCTTCTGGAGAAGACCGGTCGCAAGGCGGGCCTAGCAGGCGAGCTGACCTACAGGTGGGGTTGGCCGAACAGCCCTACCTGATAGTGGCTCGCCCTCCACTTCATCGTGGTGGCTTCTGGTTCCTTCTAGATCCTACCTGCGTAGGGGTCACAATGGAATTCCTATTTTCTTCTTGCATTTAAGTCCTCTATGACTTTTCAGATAAATCTGTGTAGAAACACAGATTCACTAAAACTATGAAATTCTGTCAGTTTAACCCGTAGACCTATGTTGGTAACTGATTTTATGCCCTTTCTCATAATTGGTTAATGGTTTAAAGCATTAGTTATCTACAGTCAACAAACCTCATTGGTGCATAGGGAGTAGCAAGTGTGCATTCATCTTTCTCATTAGCCTCGCTTGGGTCAAGTGAGGGCTTGTGCTTGTTACTCTTGGTTATCAGTGTCACCTAGATGGCTTGGTGGTGATTGCGAGCTTGGTAATCATCTGATGGAACTTGTGGATCACCCAACTCATCTTGTGACCAATTGTCGATGATTCAGCGGGCCAAAGTGGCAAAAAAATAGCTAGTAGAGAGCACTAGTCCTTACGTAGATCAAGATGGAGTGATACTCTTGCATAGGTGCTCTAACAAGGATTTATGGGGAGTGTCGACTCTCCGATACCTTGGCAAAACATCCACATATTCCTTCTCTCTCTTTACCTTTTGCATTTCATTTGAACAATTACTTTTTGTTGTTTTTATTCATAGAATTGTCATGCTAGAGTAGGATTGAAACCTAGGTTGCTAATTTTTTGTGTGGTAGAACATAGAATACACAATCCCCCACAACTAAAAAGAATAAGAATAAGAATCTATACCTAATAATACATAATCCGGTGGACGCGGACATTGATTTCTCTCTAAACTCAGCGTCATCCGGTGGATGTCAAGCGCTCGATTAAGTTAAATATCATCCGGTAGATGCATGCTTAATCTGGACAAAGGTTAGTTATCGGTTTGAATCTTTGTTCATGGGGTTGCATTGCTTCAATCTCGCATGATTAATTGTTCAAGCTAGTTATCGGCTCTATTAGGTTGGCGATCTAATAGATTCATTAAGTTATCGATATTGTCTGTTATGCATTGTTTATTTATTGCAACAATATCCTGCCCAATCTCAATCAGCAGATCGGCTTACGCCTTAATTCCATCTGGATCTATCGTTTTGTACTCTTTCAATCTTACATTTGGCAAGACAATAGATCTAAGATCCTATCGGCTAATCTGTTGGTTGCGATTGTCACATGTTGCGGGTTCGAGACATACGTCTGGTTATTAGATTGGTTTGAGAATGGTTGGATCTAGTTCAACATACGTGGTACGACTGCATCTACCGGACTCCACTGCTATGTGTTTTGAGTTATGTCTGTCCAATCTTAGATCCGACCGAGGCTAAGCATATGGATCTTGTTCAAGCCTCATGGATCCCATATCGGTTAATATAGCTGATCTAGTTATGCTTCATTCATACGATGCGTGTACTTTGTTGCCTTAATCTATTAGATCTATTAAATTTACTGGACGTGGCTTGACTTGTTTACTTTTATGGCTGCATGGAAACACCCCAATGCTAGTAAATGGGTCAGGTTATCGGGTTAATTGTCATCATAGCTGTATGGGAACACACCTCTGTTGATGGTTAATTTTTATCTGATATGCTTAGTACATTTGGTAGTTTAATGTCAATAATGTTACGTGTGTCGCATCTTTACCTTACTCTTGTCATATAATCGGTTAATCACATACTTTAAATCTGATATCCTGCGACAGCCGTTTGTATATTGTTATTATACTTCAGTCTTTAGTCAATGTCCTTCATTCATCGGTTATGCAAGAGCCGCACATCCATGGAACTGTTTGGCAACAACCGACAGGTTCCATAATTTGACGTTTCACTTCCTCGTCAATTACAGGTCAAATTGACTAGCACGGCTGAGATCAATCCCCGAAGTGTCCTGAGCCTGCTTTAAAGGTTTAGGAGATCAAGCTCTGCTGTTGCACGGTCTCCGTAGGCCTTGCGCGGTGCTGACGCCAGAAAACCCCATTTTTAGCATCAACAGAATCATATTCTAACTTGGCTTCTGCCGGAAGATAAATATATTATATTTTTTCTAACTAGTATATTTCTAAAAAAATATTTTTCTAATATAAATCATATTCCAACATGACTCATGATGGCAGATATATAATAGAAAAAGATACACATATATATATATATATATATATATATATATATATATATATATATATATATATATATAAAGAAAAAGAATAGTTATGGACTCAGTGATAGAATCTTTCCGTTTCACTAAGATGTACATGAAGAAATAGAAAATAGACAATAGAAGCATATAGCGAAATAGAATAAGAATAAAAAAAGAATAGCAATGGAGTCATTCACGAGCTGATCTGATTTGAAACTCTCAAAAGACCACATATAGAAAAAAAAAGTAAAATATGAATAAATATATAACAAGCATTTTTGTTTGTGTTTTTCACTAATATTTAATTTTTTTTCTCCCATCGTAACGCAGGAACACGTGTGCCGGTAAGAATAAGACTCCCTCTTTGTGCAAGAAACCCACGTGCGAAATCGCTCTCTGGCGCTCCCTCGCTCGCCCAACCCAAGCCATGGTGCCGGCAACACAAACACAATCTCCACCCGGGGTGGATCTATATTCATTCACGTGGATGCGGACGTACCCACGAAAATTTTGAAAAACAGTGATTATATTTAATTTTTCACCGTATATACACTCATACAGTAAAAATCTATGCAGCCAAAAGACCAATGCATCACATTAATTTTGCTCTATCTCCGCCACCACGCCCGGTGATTCCTCACGAGCGTAATCGTCGCTCTGCCATGGCGTGCAAAATCAATTGCTCGCAACGCTCGCCAATATACCTGGGCATGCAGCCCGAGCCCGTGAGCCCAGTACGAAGCCCGTTGTTTTAGCCCAACACGAGCACGGCACGGCCCGAAGTCCATTGGGCCCGTGCTGGCACGACCCGAAGGTGCAGGCCGTGCTTGGGCCGCACCCCAGGCCTGCAGGCCGGCACGGCATGGCCCGCCAAATAACGGCTGGCCCGTCATCGGCCCACACCACTAGCAGGCCGAGGCAGTGAGGCAGCCCAACGACCACCCCACTCGGCCACTCCCCCACCCACTCCATATAAATTCGACCGAGTCGGCCGCTCTACCACCCGAACCCTAACCCTATTCGACTATTCCCCACTCCCAGTCGTTGAGCCGCCGCACTCGCTCTCGCTCTCGCAGTCTCGCCTCACGTGCTCTCGTCTTCGACGCCGATTGGATCCGGTGACATCGCCACCGTTCAGCACCTCTCCGGCTCTCCCTGAGTTCCCCACTCCTTTCTCTGCTCCCTCTCTGGCTCTCTGTCTTCCTTCTCCTTCTGTTTCCCCTGTCATGTCGATGAATCTGTGAGTCTGCCTCCGGCCTCCCCGTCTCTCCATCGCCTTTGCTCGCCGTCCTTAATCCGATCTTGCCTTTGTGTGGCCCTCGTCTTCTCCGGCGTCGGGCTCTGGTTGCGCAGGTACTGTACTTATCCCTCTCCCCATTCCATTCGTAACCCTAACCCTAACCCTAGGTCCTAATCCCCATTCTCATCCTTCCTCTGTTTTCTTGCGCAGGTCCCTTGCCGTTGCTGATGCCTCATCGTCTACTAGCCTAGGCGTAGACAGACGACGGGCAATGGCACCATGGCCAAGCCGTGGCCGCGCACCGTTGAGGAACGGTGCCGGAGTAGTTCAGCCATCCGCGGCCGAGGGCCCCTTGGCGACGACGTGTGACCCGCACGGCAATGATGCCCCCCTGTGTCCTGTGACTAGCGACGATGACTTGGTCGCGGCTGGTCTGTCCCCGGAGCACAACGACGACGGCCGTGACCCCTTCGACGTGTTCGACGACGCTACCCGCGGGACAGAGCCTCCCGTGATCGACGTCGAAGCCATCGATGCAGGGGCGGTGGGGACAGGAACGGCGACGGCGGTGGACTCCAGCAGCACTGGTGTTAATGGTAACGCTGATGGTAATGGTACTCCTTCCTCTGTTTCTAAACTTGGTAAGTGCAAGTCTAAGTGCTAGGATGACTTTGATGAGGTGTTTGAGAAGATTAATGGTACTGATGTGCGTGTTCAAGCTATATGTAAGATTTGTAGAAAAGTGTTGAGTGCTAGATCTTCTGCTGGTACTGGTCATATTCTTAGGCATGCTGCTTCTTGCAAACAGAAACTTGATCATTAGTCTAGGGTTCAGTCTAGACTAGCTTTTAATGTTGATGGGTCTGTGCATAATTGGAATTATGATCCTATGCTTACTAGAACTGAACTGTGTAGATTGATTGCTAGGCTTGATCTTCCTCTTGGTTTTGGTGACACTGATGCATTTGAGGAATATATTGTGCGTGCTCATAACCCAAGATTTGTTAGATCATCTAGAAGAATCACCACTAGAGATCTGGATAAGTTATTTGCTGAACGTCGTGCTGTGATTAGGAACTATGTGCTTGCTGCTTCATCTGTTGCTTTGACTTCTGACATATGGTCTGGTAATGCTAAGGAGGATTACATATCTATTGTTTCTCACTATGTGAATTCTGATTGGGAGTTGCAAAAGAAGATAATAGGTCTTAGGTTGATTGAAGTTAAGCATTCTGGTGAAAACATTTCTGCTAGAATTGCATCTATGGTTGAGGAGTATGGCTTGATTGATAAGATCTTTTCTATCACTTTAGATAATGCATTTTCTAATGCTAAGGCAATGGAAACTTTGACACCCATGTTTGCTGGTTATCTTGGTCCTGATCCTGCACCTGATGCTGATCCTAATAATAGAACTTATAGTCTTGTACATCAACGTTGTGCTTGTCACATTATTAATCTCATAGTTAAATCTACATTAAAAAGAATCAAACCTTACATAGATGATTTTAGAACCGCAATTAATTTCTTGAACTCATCTAATCAAAGAATTGCTATGTTTAAAAACTACTGTGAAGCTAAAGGTACGAGACCTAGAAAATTTGGCTTAGACATGGATGTAAGATGAAATGCTACTTATCTCATGCTAAAGCACTTGGTTCCTTACAGTGAAGTATTTTCTGTGTTCATAAATTCAAATTATGGTAGTGCACTGTTGTCTCCAGCTCATTGGCATGTGGCTGGGAAATTGTTGGAGTTCCTGGAACTATTTTATGACTGTACTGTTACACTATCTGGTGTTTATTATCCTACCAGTCCTCTTGTGCTACACCATGTTCTGGAGATTGCATCCCATTTACATACATGTGAAAGAGATGTTAATCTGAGACCCTTTGTGTACCCTATGCAACATAACTTTCTTAAGTATTGGAAAGACATACCTCTCTTGTACTCATTTGCATTCATTCTTGACCCTAGAGCTAAGCTCAGAGGTATGCAAAGGGTCCTCCATTTACTTGGTGAATACACTTGTACTGATTACAATACTTACTATGATGATTTGAAAATTGAGTTGCACAAAATGTTTGAGAAATACTTAAGAAAGTTTGGTGTAGCCAGGTGACAAAGGGTTGCTCGTCCTACCCCAGCCACGGGTAAGAGAAAACAGGCTTGGGGGAAATTTTTGGAGGATCAGATCATCCTGGTCCTTCCTCTGCCACTGCTTCTCACTCTACTGCTTCTGAACTTACAAGTTATTTGGACAGTGCCTGCATAACTGAAAGTGCAATCAAGCCTTAAGTGGGTTTTGGTGACATGACAACGCAATTAGAGAACTAATGAGACTTTACAAGTATGACAAGCAGGTTGAACTTAAGGAGGTTGATGAACAGGTTGGCGGACCCCTTCAATTACAAAAGTGCATGGCAACAAGCTCAAAGGAGTTTAAATTCTTTTATACTTTGAAATTGAGTTAGGTATGCCATACTATTAAGAGGGATTCAACACGCATGCCAACAAGTGAACCAAATGCAATATCTATCCAAATACATTACACCTCCACATACATAGAAGACAAATCAACCAACTATTCGAAGATCCATCCTTTGCTGGTTCTGCCAGGCCAGCAGTGCCGGGCTCTAGGCCGGTAGTGCCGGGCAGGCTGCCGCGACTTGAACTGCCTGTTGGCAGTGAGGGGGTATTTAACACCTCCTCACTTTTCCCCAACGGCTAGTTCTACCATTCTCACTCTCACACTTCGCAACAAATAGAAAGAGGAGTTCTCTTCTTGCTCTCCCTTCTCCCTTGGTGCTCAACCACTCTCCCTCATTGATTTGCAATCAACCTTTGAGAGATTGAGCCTCCAAGCTTGAGAAGAAGCTTCTCCCTCGGATCTTCAACTCCTACAAGCATTTGGTTCGCATGGTGGCCGGCGGTTTGAGTTTGTTACTCTTGGAGCTTTGCTCCTAGCCGGCTAGGCATCGCCCTTGAGCTTGCCAACTTGTGTGGCAGCCTAGGGAGGTTTGTAACACCACCAATTTGCTAATACATTGCCCCTCATCTTAAGAGTTTATTCTCTTGACTTGAGACCGAGGAAAGAGCTAGCCTTTGTGGTGAGCTTGAGCCTTGTGTGGCGCACCTCAACAACGTGGACGTAGGCAAGCCTTGGTGGCGAACTAAACCACGGGTCAAATCTTGTGTCTCCTTGTGATTGTCTCTCTATTGTGATATATATTGTTTGCAAGGTGATTTCTAGGGTTTGGACCCGATCTACTTGGTGGGTGTGTTGCTACCACTTTCAGGTGGTGCTAGAGGTTCCCTACACCTCTAGGAAGGTTTTTATTCAAGCACAATTTACATTCAGTCCTTACATTTTGAATTGTGTTGATCTCTGTCCTGGTGACCAGCACTGCTTCCCTTAGCCCAGCAGTGCCGGCCTCAAGCCCGGCAGTGCCAGCCTCAACTGACAGCAAGTTGCTAAGTTGATTTTAAACAAGCCTATTCACCCCCCCTCTAGGCTAATCAGGTCCTTACAAGTGGTATCAGAGCAAGGTTACCTCAGTAAGCACTTCACCGTGCGAGGTAATGGCCGAAGAGGGAAATGTTGTGATGGTTGATCCCAAGAAGGTGGATTTGCATGAAACCTCAAGCAGCGATGAAAGTGCCGACACGAACAAGTACCAGACCACTGCTGGTATATCCGCTAGAGAAATAGCAAGAAGAAAAGAAGCTAGAAGATTGAGAAGGGAAGGCAAGAAGTTACAAAAAGAAGAAAAAGCAATCAATGACGCCAAAAGCTTGAAGCTTGCCGAGAAGCTTCATAGAAGAGAAGTTAGAGCTCTCAAGAAGGAGCTCAACGCCAATGAGGAGGAGCTCTCAAGGATGTGATCCTCCGGTTGATCCTACAAGTTCCACCACCACCGAGCTTCGTTGCATACAACTAAATGCACAAGCAACTAGTGTGTTGCTAAGTGCATTGGATGGTGATGAGTACAACAAGGTAATGGGCTTGGAGGTTGCCAAGGAGATATGGGACACCTTACACCTTGCACATGAAGGTGTAAGCAAAGTGAGACAGTCCAAGATTGATTTATTGATGGCCAAGCTCAATCGGTTCATGATAAACGAAGGTGAAGGGCCACAAGAGATGTTCGATAGATTGATGACCATGGTTGGCAAGATTAGAGGCCTTGGTGGTGAAGAGGTCAATGATCACAAGGTTGTCAAGATCATGCTTGAAGCCTATTCTCCAAGGAATGAGACCTGTTAACACTAGATTTTGGTATGCTCAGAAAGATGATAGGTGGGCCAGCGCGCAGCAAATTTATGGAGATGGGTGTTCGGAGCATTCGGCAAGTGTCCGTACGGTCGGCTAATTTCCAAGAATTCGGCAAATGATCGTGCGGTCGGTTATTCTAAGGAGGAGCGGTTTTCCGTTGAAGAGGCGATGAAAATGGCAAGTAAGAGCCGAATCGGGCAACAAAGATTGCGACAATTGAGGAAATAAAGACTCCGAAGGGAAGACTAGAGTTAAAGATATCGTGTTTCTCCTTTAATGTTTTGTAGTCGTGTCCTTTTAGGACTCATGTCATGACCAGGGTATAAATATAAACCTTTGGCCATTGTAAAAAACTGTTCACAACCAATTCAATACAACCGGACCCGTGCTAACTTCGAGTCCTTTGTCGTGTCGTCGAGTTCTTCGAGAGGAATCATCAATCCCTCGACCTCCGTAAGTCCCGGCAACCTTGTTATCATGTCTAGTATCATGCGGTGGATTTAGATGTTGATGCAAGTAGTCTTGCTTGTTTTCAATGATCGTGCGGCAGATCCTTGCTTGACAATCAAGAAGTCTTCGCTTATGTTTCGTTTACAAGTAGATACCGTGCGGCAGGCGTTTGCTCGATATGCTTAGCAAAAACAAGATAGTTATCGACTCTATTAGATTTGGCAAGATCTAGTAGATTCATTAAGTTATCACATGTTGCATGTTTTAAATATTTTATATATTTGTAACACTCTTTTTGCCCAATCTAGATTGATACGGTTCGGCTTTATTCTTTGTCATAGATCTATTTATACTCTAATAGTTATTCATGTTATCTCTACAAATAGATCTTATGTTTATAACAACCGAATTAGTTTAACCTAGATTGCTACATGTTGCGGGTTCATGCATGTTAATTACGCTTAAGCTTTGATAAGGCTAGGTATCGTGCGGAAGATACAGGCTTCAGATTAGTTTGATCGTGTTAGCTTACTTGTTCATTCATTATGGATCCCAATTCGGTTGAATTGCCAAGCTTGGTTATGCTTTAATTTATAGCTAATTATGATTCATTCATATGTACTTTTCCCATGCATGCATATTCTGCAATCAACTTTTCACGTGCTTTACGTTTGCTTTAGCCGAATGATCTATAAAACATGTTGGCAGATAACTTCTATAGCTGTATGTCGTCGTAAGTGGCTTCAGGGCCGTATATATGGAACTGTCTGGTCTCACCCAGCATGTTCCAGTTTTATATCTAATGATTTTCATCCTTTGTTAGTTTCAGGTCAAACTGACTGGCATGTTTTCGGATTTTGAAACACTTGGGCACCCGATTGAAGCCACGCTTTTCGGCTTGCTGTGTGTTAGGCACAATGCATCACATTTTGTGTCAACAAGACCGTTGTGACATTGATTAGAGATAAGAAGGGATTTGAGTACTTCACACCAAGTGATGTGCTTGGAACGATCATTACCTTTGATCTACAAAGAGAAGAAGCACTTGAGAGGAAGAAGCTTGGAGAGATGCAAGCAAGGATGGAGGGGATGAAGATCAAGGATGTGGATCTCAAAGCCAACAAGAGCTCAATGAGAGCAGCCCCTAGCTGTCCTAAGAGCAGCAAGCAAGCCTCTTCAAGCAAAGCTCAAGCAACCAAGGCCATCAAGCATGAACCCGAAGCTTCAACATCAAGTGATGGTGAAAGTGAAGATGAGCAAGCGGAGAACATTGATGACATGGCCCTATTCATGAGAAGGTTTAACAAGGGCATCAAGAAGAATGGGTACAAGCTCACAAGAAGAAAGTTCACCAACAAGAAATCAAGAACTTGCTACAAGTGTGGTAGCATCGAGCATTTCATTGTCGAATGCCCAAATAAGGAGAAAGACAACAAATTTGGCAAAGGCAAGAAAGAAGATAAGGGTGACTACAAGAAAGGCAAGAGATATGTGGGAGAAGCTCACATTGGACATGGTTGGGATTCATCAACCGATAGCTCAAGTGAAGATGAGGAGATGACCACCATAGCTATTCACAAGCCATCTATTTCACCAAGGCTCTTCAACAACATGTCCAATGATGATGAAATATCCCCTCACATTTGTCTCATGGCAAAGGGTGAGAAGGTAAAATCAAAACCGAAACCCATAGCTCCTCCCCCCAAAGACATCTCTAGTAGTGATTCTAGTGATTGCTCTAGTGATGATGAATCTAGTGATGAAGAGATAAATGAAATAACTAATAAAATGGATCCTAAGACCAAACTCTTCATAGCTAATCTATTGGATGAATTAGAGGCAACCAAGGCTGAGCTAGCATCTAGAGAAAAGACTCTTATTAAACAAGAGGATCTCTATATTGCTAGTGAGGAAGCACTTGCTTTAGAGAGGAGTGAGGTGAGTTCTTTGACCAAGGCTTTGGCTAAGGAAAGAGAAGCTCATGCTCTCACTAAGAGGGAGTATTGTGAACTCAAGCAAAAGCATTGTGTCTTAAGTGAAAAGCATCAAGAGCTTGAGGGACAATATAACCTTCTTTGGGAGAGCAACTCACATCTCACTAAGGCAAATGATGCCTCTTCTCCATCCACTAGCCAAGGTTGTGGAAAATGCTATAATATTGAGTTGAATGACTATTCCACTAACCTTGCCAACATGGAGGCCATGAAGAAAGAAATAACAAGGCTCAACAATGTCATCTCAATTTCAAAGAAGAATGACAAAGACAAAGTTGAGCCAAAGAAGGTCCAATACAAGGATGGAAGGCGTCCATCAATCAAAGATGGGCTTGGTCACACTCAAGGAGGTAAAACCAATGGTAGAAAAATGGTCAAAGGCATTGAGTGTGTCAAGTTTGAGAAGAAGGGAAGCATTGGTACAGATAAGCCTGCACAGACAGCAGTTCTGCTGGACCACAGGTCGGCAGTGCCGGACCTGAGGCCGGCAGTGCCGCGCCCCAATAAAGGGAAGGCTACCAGTGCTTCACCTAATCAAGCTAAGGCAAAATTCCATGCCAAGAGGGTGCCCAAGCAAAAGCAGGTTTCTCAGAAACCCAAAGACTCAATCTAGGTGGCCAAAAACAAGTTTGCTTATCAACCCAAGACAAGGTCACTTCAAGGAAGTTTGTCCTCATGCTATGTGTTGAAGTGCAATGACCATGGTAAAGTTATTGCTGAGTTTGTGGGTGATGAGAAACATGATAAGAGAAGCATGAACATTTGAGTTCCAAAAATTGTTGTGACTAACATGCAAGGCCCCAAGATTGTTTGAGGACCTAAATCTAGGAACTAATTTGTTTTTTAGGCATACTCCTCCGGTGGATCAAGTTGGGTGCTTGATAGTGGATGTACAAATCATATAACCGGAGAAAGGAGTATGTTCTCATCATATTCCTCAACTTCAAATGCAAGTGAGAATATCGTCTTCGGTGACAACTCCAAAGGGGAAGTGATTGGTCTTGGTAAAGTTGCTATCACTCTTGATCATTCCATCTCAAATGTATTACATATGAATTCGTTGAGTTACAATTTGTTTTCCGTTTCTCAATTGTGTGAGATGAGCTACAATTGTCTCTTACGGATAAGGGTGTGGAAGTCCTTAAGAGGGAGGATTCCTCTATTGTCTTTACGGGTCGTTTGAAGGGCAAGCTTTACCTAGTTGATTTCAACAAAAGTAAGGATAAGCTTGAGACTCGTTTAGTGGAAAAATCTAGCATGGGTTGGTTATGGCATCACCGACTAGCTCATGTTGGGATGAGAAACTTGGCCAAAACTCCTAAAGGATGAACACATTTTTGGACTAACAAATGTTCATTTTGAGAAGGATAGAATTTGTAGCGCGTGCCAAGCCGGAAAGCAAGTAGGTGCACCTCACCCACCAAAGAGCATAGTCTCCACCAAGCAACCATTGGAGCTAATTCACATGGATCTGTTTGGACTGGTGGCCTACATAAGCATTGGCGGTAACAACCATGGTTTAGTTATTGTTGATGACTTTACTCGTTTCACTTGGGTGTTTTTCATGTATGATAAGGCACAAGTGCAAGATAAGGTGAAAACCTTCATTAGAAGAGCACAAAGAGAATTCGGATTCCAAATCAAGAAAGTTCGTAGTGACAATGGAACCGAGTTCAAGAACACTCAAGTGGAGGAGTTCCTTGATGATGAGGGCATCAAGCATGAATTTTCCGTTCCATACACCCCTCAACAAAATGGTGTAGTAGAGAGGAATAACCAGACACTTATTGACATGGCAAGGACAATGCTAGATGAGTACAAAACTTCGGATATCTTTTGGGCCGAAGCCATCAACACCGCTTGCCATGCCATCAACCGGCTCTAATTACACAAGATCTTGAAGAAGACTTCATATGAGCTCCTAACCGGTAACAAACCAAAGGTGTCATACTTTAGAGTTTTTGGGTGCAAGTGTTTCATACTTAACAAGAAACCCAAAACCTCTAAGTTTGCACCTAAATTTGATGAAGGTTTTCTTCTTGGTTATGGATCTAATAAGCATACCTATTGTGTATTCAACAAGACCTTAGGGAAAATTGAAATCGCAATAGACGAGACATTTGATGAATCTAATGGCTCTCAAGTAGAGCAAATTGATCAAGTGATTGTAGGTAATGAGGAACCACCATGTGAAGCAATCAAGAATATGGCTATTGGTGACATTATGCCACAAGAAGTCTAGGCCATAGATGTGGAACCTCAAGATGGTGATGCTACTGCCCTAAGACTTGAAGAAGATGGCTCAGCAGTGCTCTCTGGTCAGGCCTCTGCCCCTGACCCTGGCACTGCCAGACCTGAGGCCGGCACTGCCGGCCCCAGCAGACAGGCAAAAGCAAGTTCACCACCTAGTCCAATAAACCTGCAACCTATATTTGAAGAGCATGAGTATGATGACCAAGCTGATCAACAAGAAGCCACAAAATACCCAAGATTGAGGCAAACAATTCAAAAGGATCATCCCGTCGACAATATACTTGGGAGTCTCCGAAGGGGGGTAACTACTCGTTCACATTTGGCAATTTTTTTGTCAATTTTACTATTTTGTCTCCTCTTTAGAACCTCTCAAGGTTGAGCAAGATCTAGATGACCCGGATTGGGTGATGGCTATGCAAGAAGAGCTAAATAGCTTTGAAAGGAACAAAGTGTGGTCACTTGTGGAAAGACCAAATACCAATGTGATTGGAACCAAATGGGTCTTCCACAACAAGCAAGATGAGCAAGGCGTGGTGACAAGGAACAAGGCAAGATTGGTGGCTCAAGGATTCACTCAAGTGGAGGGCTTGGACTTTGAAGAGACTTATGCACCGGTGGCAAGGCTTGAAGCAATTCGAATGCTTTTGGCCTATGCTGCCCATCATGATTTCAAGCTTCAACAAATGGATGTGAAGAGTGCATTCCTCAACGGCCCTATCCAAGAATTGGTGTATGTTGAGCAGCCACCGGGTTTTGAAGATGCCAAGTTCCCTGATCATGTTTTCAAGCTCCATAAGGCGCTCTATGGGCTTAAGCAGGCACCAAGAGCATGGTATGAATGCCTTAAGGAATTCTTGATCAAACAAGGCTTTAAAATAGGCAAAGCGGATCCTACTCTCTTCACTCATAAAGTCAATAATGATATCTTTGTGTGCTAAATATATGTTGATGACATAATATTTGGTAGTACTAACCAATCCTTTTGTGATGAGTTTAGTAAGATCATGACTAAGAGATTTGAGCTGTCTATGATGGGTGAGCTAAAGTTCTTCCTCGGTTTTCAAATCAAGCAACTCAAGGAAGGGACTTTATTATGCCAAACCAAGTACACCCATGATATGTTGAGAAAGTTTGACATGGCAAATGCAAAGCCAATCAAGACTCCAATGCCAACTAATGGACATCTTGATCTTGATGAAGGAGGGAAATCCGTGTCCATAAAGGTATATCGTTCCATGATCGGCTCTCTCCTTTACTTATGTGTATCTAGGCCGGACATAATGCTTAGTGTGTGCATGTGTGCAAGATTTCAAGCTAACCCGAAAGAGTGCCACTTAGTGGCCGTTAAGAGAATCTTGAGATATCTAGTTTTCACTCCTAACCTTGGCTTATGGTATCCTAAGGGCTCTAAGTTCGATCTATTTTGGTATTCGAATTCTGATTACGCCAGTTGCAAAGTAGACCGAAAAAGCACTTTGGGGACGTGTCAATTCCTTGGACAGTCCCTAGTGTCTTGGAGTTCTAAGAAGCAAAATTGTGTAGCCCTTTCCACCGCCGAGGCCAAGTATGTTGCAACTGGCACATGTTGTGCTCAACTACTTTGGATGAGGCAAACCTTAAAAGATTTCGGATGTCAATTCACCAAGGTTCCTCTCTTGTGTGATAATGAGAGTGCCATCAAACTTATAAACAACCTGGTTAGTCACTCTAGAACAAAACACATAGACATCCGTCATCACTTCTTGAGAGACCACGAATTAAAAGGAGATATCGCAAATCGCCATGTGAGCACCGAAAAGCAACTAGCTGATATCTTCACTAAGCCTCTCGATGCGACAAGGTTTTGTGCTTTGCGTAGTGAGCTAAATATACTTGACTCTCGTAATGTGGCTTGAACTATAGCACACATTTGTTTGTCCACCTAGCGACTTAGGCAAAACTTTGAAAATTTCAATTATGTGTTTCAAAACCAATTTTGAAAGACACTTGAATGTGTTGGTCATAGTATGATTGTTGATTTGCTTACTGACCAGCATATGGCAAGGGGTATGTGTCAACAAGTGCATAAATATATAGTATGAAGGTGGCATAGTGCCTCACTGTCTAGCAAGGCCAACAGTGCTGGCCCCTGGCCAACAGTGCCGGGGTGCCCGGCACTGCCGGGCTAAGTCCGGCAGTGCCGCGACTTAACCGACCAGAGAGGGTCGGGCCCAAGTCTGGCTCTCAGGTTGCTCTTTTATCTCCTACCCCAAACCCGAGGGGACTCTATCCCAAGCCATATCTCCTTAACAGAAACATCTTTTCTCTCCTCTCTCAACCCTAAGGAGACCTAGGGAGCCCGGAGGTCCCTCTCTTCCCCCCGGCAGTGCTGCCCCTTTGGAGGTGCTGCCATTGGAGGAGGTGTGGGGGATCTTCCTCCCTGCATCAAGCTTCATTCAAGCCCGACCTTCTTCATCTCCTTCCCTCTATTTCAAAGATGGACGCCGGTGGATCGAGTCGTGGAGGAGGAAAGAGGTCAAGGACCAAGGCTCGCACTCCCTTGGCTGATGATGGATTAAATCTCAGGCAGAGGATAGCTCAAGAGGAGGCATTGCAAAGGGCAGGGAGAACAATCAGAGATGATGTTTGCCCTAGGACACCTCCGGATTTGGGTCTATTCAATGCCTTTCATCTTGTTGAGCATCCTGAGGAGGTGCTTGTCAGAGAGCCTCAGGACAACTATGCAAGGCCAAGAGTCAGCTATAAGAATCAGTGGAGGACTGTCCAAGAGTAGAGGGCCATCTATCCCTATGATATGCCAAAAGACATGGATGTGGACTACAGGTTCTGGAACACTTTTCACTCAGATTACTATTCTAGTGTGCTTCTTCATGCTGATAAACCCAAGATCATCAAGATGAAGTATGTTGATTGGGAGCACTTGGAGAACAAGAGAGATCCTATGTTTGACAGGGTCATTGATCAGTGCAGGCAACTTGGCATGTATCACTGGATGGGATTCCAGAATGGCTGGAACACTGAGATCATCCACTAGTTCTATGCTACTTATTATCTTGACAGAGAGAACTTGGTGATGCACTGGATGACAGAGGGCTTGCATTACAAGATTGGCTATGTGACCTTTGTTCGCCTTCTTGGCTTTGGAGAGGATAACAGGGAGTGCTCCAACATAAGTGATGAAAGAGGGCTGACCAATGAGGAGATCTCACATCTATACATTGAGCCTCAGTATGCAGATGGTCTGGTGAAGGGTTTGAGGAGTAAGTATTACATCTTGAACAACCTCTTCAGGACCACTCTCTATCCCAAGGTGAGATCAGCCTCCAACCTCTATGCTAAATCAAAGAATGTGCTTAGGAGGATAAGAGGTGGAGCACCACCTTTCTTAGTGTCTCGCTTTCTTTGGGATGAGATCTTTCTTGCAGCTGATGATGCCAGGAAGGGGCTTCCTTATGCACCCTATCTGATGTTCATCATTGAGATGGTGACTGGCCGGATCTACAACAAGGACATAGCCCATGAGCCTTTCAGAGCAGAGAAGACCATTCACTCCACTGCTGTTCAGGAGATAGTGACTCCTACTAGAGACACCAGTGCAGCAGCTCCAGATGTTCCTGAGTCCTCCAGAGGAGCAGCAGCTAGCAGAGGCAGGAAGAAGGGCAAGCTTGGTAGGATTTTGAAGAAGATCTTTGCTGGCATCTGCTATGCAAATGATCATGCTTACCAAACCAGTCTTGAGATCAGGGAGCTCAGACGAGAGCAAGGCCTCACACAGATCCCCCCGCCTACACCTCCACCTCAGCTTAGTGAGGAGTCTACTTTTGATGGTGATGATTCTGAGAATGAGGATGATGATGAGGAGGAGGAGACTCAGCAACCTCAAACTCGGAGGTTGAGCAAGCATGCTTCTGCTCCTGGTATTCACTTCTCTTCACCTCCAGATGCTGATGAAGATGAGGAGGAAGATGATGAGGAAGATGAAGATGATGATGATGAGGACCACATGGAGGAGGACGACGACTAATTTGTATCTCTCTTTGCTTTATTCTTCTCTCTTTTTGGTGACTTGTTGCCAAAGGGGGAGAATTACTAAGTGAAAGGGGTACAACATCTTCGACGGTTATGGAGGAGTAGCTAGTTATCTTAGTTTTTCAATTTTAGCTTGTGAGATGAGAGAGCTTCATTCAAAACTATATTATTGTAATATTGTCACTTAAGTACTTTATTTGTGTTATTTGTGGACATGTACTCTCTCATATATCATGCTTGTCTTAGTTTGTTTTTAGTCTTTATATATATCATGCTGTGTGGTTTGTGTGATAGCTTCCGTAGGCTTGCTGCCAGCAGCAAGGCGGGCAGTGCTGGCCTCCAGGCCAGCAGTGCCGGGCTTGCTCTGACAACAAGTAACTCTGATGTGTTGAGACAGGTTCATATGCATCACGTATATTCTTGTGACACTTTTTCAGCACCTCATAGCAGCCATGGATGTAGGGGGAGCCCTATTTCACTCCAATATGTGAATCTTGGCTTTTCATGCCAAAAATTAGAAATTCAGATTCCTATTCACATATTTAGGGGAAGCTTCTACACTCATGACTTGCATTGTCTCATATTATTATTCACTTTTGTAAGCTCTAAATATGTTGTCATCAATCACCAAAAAGGGGGAGATTGAAAGTGCAATCAAACCTTAAGTGGGTTTTGGTGACATGATAACGCAATTAGAGAACTAATGAGACTTTACAAGTATGACAAGCAGGTTGAACTTAAGGAGGTTGATGAACAGGTTGGCGGACCCCTCCAATTACAAAAGTGCATGGCAACAAGCTCAAAGGAGTTTAAATTCTTTTATACTTTGAAATTGAGTTAGGTATGATGTACTATTAAGAGGGATTCAACACGCATGCCAACAAGTGAACCAAATGCAATATCTATCCAAATACATTACAGCTCCACATACATAGAAGGCAAATCAGTCAACTATTCGAAGATCCATCCTTTGCTAGTTCTGCCAGGCCAAGGCCGACACTGCCGCGACTTGAACTACCTGTTGGCAATGAGGTGGTATTTAACACCTCCTCACTTTTCCCCAACGGCTAGTTCTACCATTCTCACTCTCACACTTCGCAACAAACAGAAAGAGGAGCTCTCTTCTTGCTCTCTCTTCTCCTTTGGTGCTCAACCACTCTTCCCCATTGATTTGCAATCAACCTTTGAGAGATTGAGCCTCCAAGCTTGAGAAGAAGCTTCTCCCTCGAATCTTCAACTCCTACAAGCATTTGGTTCGCGTGGTGGCCGGCGGTTTGAGTTTGTTACTCTTGGAGCTTTGCTCCTAGCCGGCTAGGCGTCGCCCTTGAGCTTGCCAACTTGTGTGGCAGCCTAGGGAGGTTTGTAACACCACCAATTTGCTAATACATTGCCCCTCATCTCAAGAGTTTATTCTCTTGACTTGAGACCGAGGAAAGAGCTAGCCTTTGTGGTGAGCTTGAGCCTTGTGTGGCGCACCTCAACAACGTGGACGTAGGCAAGCCTTGGTGGCGAGCTAAACCACGGGTCAAATCTTGTGTCCCTTTGTGATTGTCTCTCTATTGTGATATATATTGTTTGCAAGGTGATTTCTAGGGTTTAGATCCGATCTACTTGGTGGGTGTGTTTCTACCACTTTCAGGTGGTGCTAGAGGTTCCCTACACCTCTAGGAAGGTTTTTATTCAAGCACAATTTACATTCAGTCCTTACATTTTGAATTGTGTTGATCTCTGTCCTAGTGACCAACACTGCTGCCCTTAGCCCAGCAGTGCCGGCCACCCTGGCAGTGCCGACCTCAACTGACAGCAAGTTGCTAAGTTGATTTTAAATAGGCCTATTTACCCCCCTCTAGGCTAATCAGGTCCTTACAATACCTTCTTATGAGGATGCTTTTGACATTCTCTTGTGGTGGCGTGACCACAAACTAACCTATCTCATCTTGGCTATTATGACCAAAGATATCATGTTAGTTCATGTTTCCACTTGTTCTTCGGAATCTTGTTTCAGTTTATCAGGGAGGATCCTAGAAGAACGACGCCGAAGCTTGAAACCAGAACATGTGGAGATGCTAATCTTGTTGAAGGACTGGCAGTTAGGAGAGAAGAGGGAACAACATGAAGCTGCTGATACCAAGGAACTTGAAGATGCATTCCAGAATATATTCTTGGATGAACCTGAGGGTGAAGCTGATGCATCTGGTGGCCGTGGCTGAGACTTGAAAGTATGGCTGCCTGGGATTTTGGTACTTTTGTGTGAGCTGAGAGTGGATGTGTCCCTCAGACCTCACTTGCTTAGTTTTCATTTGCACTTATGAACAATGGCCTCATGTCATGGTCTGCAATACTTTGTTAAGACATTTGGAGCTGGCTGCACTCTTTTTTCCTGCCTAGGGTTTCTCACAAGGGTAAGTTTTACCTAAGTAGGTTTTTAATGAGGCAGCATTGCACAAAATAACTCATTTTGATATGTGATTTGATCTGTTTAGTAATCTGTTGTGTTATGTGATCTGTTAAGTACTTAAGTGATGGCTGATGGTGATGGGTTGATGGCTGTGAATCTGATTTTGATATTTCAATAAGTGAATGTAACTTGTATCTATTAAATTGTGACTGTCAATGTGATTTTAATATTTAAATCTATGTATAATTGTATGTGATCAATTAGATCTGTGAATGTGTGTTTTCATATTTGAATGAATCTCTTAATGTTTGTAAAAATTTGAATTGGTGAGGGTTTTTGTGTTTGACGGGCTACAGGTCGGCACGGCCTGCTGTTTTAGCCGTGCCTAACGGACCAACCCGGCACGGAAACAGGCCCACAGGCCCGTGCCTGGGCCTAAAGCCAGGCCCGCAGGCCGCCTTGGCACGGCCCGTTGGGCTCGCCGTGCCCCCTCGGCCCGAAGACCAGCGTGCCGTGCCGGGCCGGGCCGGGCCGGCTCGATGCCCAGGTATACTCGCCAACAGGCCCATCTCCCTCAACCGCCGCAGCCCGTCCTCGCACGCTCGCAAGTCGCAATGCCCTTCCTTTTTCTCTCGCTCCTCCTTTTTCTCCTCCCCATCGGACTCTGTCGCAGTACCGTCCAGTTCGCTGATGGACTGCCTGCTGGGGTGCTTCGGGGCTGGCGGTGGCGGTGGCGAGCGGGAGCGGGAGCAGGAGCAGGAGCAAGAGCCCGCGGTTGCGTGGCCGGAGGCGAGCAGGCGGCACGGTGGGAAGCCGACGCTTCGGCGGTTGAGCACGGCAAACCTGCGGTTGCTGTCACTGCAGGACCTGATGCGAAGCTGGAGACCACCAAGCTGCACTCCTTCACGCTGGACGAGCTCAGGGCCGCGGGCCGCCACCAAGAATTTCTCCACCTCCAACTTCCTTGACGAGGGCGGATTCGGCCCCGTCTACATGGGCTTCGTCGACGCTCACCTCCGCTTGGGCATCCAATCGCAGCTCGTCGCCGTCAAGCACCTCGAGAGCAACGGTGTCCAGGGGCACCATGAGTGGCCGGTACATACGTTCCCATTCCATACAACATCAATGGTTTATGAATATTCAATTCAATGGTTGAATTGGAGATATGGGAAATGGTTGGTACGACTGCAGCAGATGTGTTGAACTTTTGGCCTTCTTTTAGTTGCGAGATTTTTATTTCCAACTATTTATTTGGGCCATGTTTGGACATGGAGTATTCTGTTCAAATAATTTGGGTACAGTAAACACTAAAAAATCATATAAATGATATCTCAATAAATGCAGCCGGTGGAAATTCTTTTTTGATGTGTCCTGAAAACAGCTTAGCTACTCATGAGACCTGATAAAGGTAATTATCCTGAACTTAAAACAAACTATCATGAAGCTGGGACACAGAGTAAGTGTCTCTGATAATTAATCACTCACAAGGGATCAATTTCTTTGTTAATGGCACACGTGCATTGTAGGAAAACATTATTTATCATGATTATACTATCAGTTTAGCTTTGAAACAAATAGAGCATGTCCCTGAGAATATTCAGTTCATGTTATCTTCAGTTTTTAACCTATGCTGGCCACTCTTCAGAAATGCCGAACTCTCACAAGCATGACCAGGTGCGTAGTGAAACTTGACATTTGAAACTATAATATTAGCAGTTTTCAAAATATTGATATATCATCATTGCTATAAAAAGTACAGGGATCAGCAAGGTATAAGATAGCAAATGATACATGATAAAAATAACTGGAGCACTTTGTGAACTCTGACTCAAAATCTTCCAGGTTACACTATTAGATATGACTTGCAACCTTTTTATGTTTTTTCATGTGGCAGTTCATTGCAATTTTTCATCATTTAGTAGAGCCAATGTGCTTAAATTTATAACAATCTTGATCACATTAATAGTTTGCTTGCTTTTTTGCTTGTAATGGTTCATTCAGAGTTTTAGTACAAGCATGACCATGAAATTTTGCCTGATATCTTCCGCATTAAATATTGTGTTCTCTGATTTGCTTTCTTCTTCACTTCAAAAAAATATCGATTGTACTTCTTGGGCTACAAGGGCTACATGTGGTAGAGTTCATTGAAAAAGATACTACATGAATTGTCCTATGGCTCTGTTTGGAATATTCCAGATCATTTATATTATGAATAGAGTTTAATTTTTTTAATGCATGTATAAACTTAGGAATCAGAAGGGGATTCACTATAGGTAGATACTTCTAGAACCATGATCCTTTCCTTCCTGAAATCATGATGTTAAATAATTGATTAGACAATCAAATGACAGATGTGTCATGTGGCACCAGCGATGCGCAGGGCCAGGCCACCACCGCTGGCTAAGCGTGCGATTGTGAGGGCGGCCTAGCAGTCCAGCTGCGCTCATGGGGTGCAACTTCCCATGTTTGTCATCCTGGTCCTCGAGCGAGCCTGGCTTTCCAGAGCCAAAAACGCCCTCTCGACCTGGCCCTTCCGAAACGACCAAAACCGGCGTTTCCCTGGAGCACGGCTCTCCGCGGCGCACACACGGCTCCTCGTGGCTCACGCAGGCGATTTTCAGTGGCGTTTGGTCTTTCAGCCCGGTGCTTGATGGGTTGCAAACACACACTCTCTTGGGTCGGGTTCAACGGGTACAAGGACGCAAACAAGCTGCGTTGCAGCACTTGGGGCAGGCCTGCCTAGGCCTGGGCCAGTTCAACTGGCCAGGTCCAGGGTCGCAAACACGCCCTAAGTTAGGAAAGTTAAGAGTCCTAGTCAGTTTAGGCGGTTTAGGATAGTAAAGTTAGGAGTTCTAGTCGGTTTGGAAAGTTAGGAGTCCAGTCGGTTTGGGATAGGAATCTTAGGAGTTATAGTCGGTTTGGAAAGGTAAGAGTCCTAGTCAGTTTAGGCCCTTGGCCATATATATACCTCCCTGTAATCAGCATATTGGTTTAAGCAATATTATTCATCTAATCTATCTCTATCGTCTCTCTCCAACTAAGCCTAGTCGGCTGAGGGGCAAAACTCAGCTAGACGACGATGGCACGAGACTACGGACTCCGTAGTCGAGGGCTAGCTACCCTAGGGAACGGCGCCCTTGACATATGGTATCAGGTTGCTTTGGTTTTGATCCATACAATGGCTTCCGCTACCGAAGACGCCTTACATGCCCTTGCCGGAGGGCGTCGTCTCATGTCTGAGCAACTCCGTTCAGGATTCATCCTGAGAACCTTTTATTTTGCTTTCCTGTAGCTCGTGTGGAACTGCATTTATTTTTTCATATTCCTATTGCAGGTGCTGATGCTTTTTGTAGAGGTTTATCCATTTACATATTAGATATGGTGTACCTATTAGAACCTAAAACTTTAGATTGTGAAACACAAGTTTTAGAATGAATTCTCCATTGAATAATGAATATTAGTGTTGTACAATTTATTATACCATACTTAGGTCAGCACTAATAAAAACTTTTGAAATACCGTTGTCCCACTAATATATTCTCACCACTTACAGGGATTAGATTATGTACTGATGACTCGTGGATATGTTGCATCGGGACAACAAGTAGTCACCAAGACCCTCAGTTGTTTGACTGAGCCAAGAAATCTGATAGGGGTTTGCTCCTCTTCATAGATGAAGCAGATGCTTTCTTCTTTGAGTAAGTGAAAACAAAAACTTCAAATACCTTTCTTCTACCCATATTTGATTCACATTATTTGTCTTAAGGATGATGGTTCGATATTAAATATCTATCAAAAAGTTACTATATTTTTCAACATGTAAAAAAACACTGCTTTGAGCCTTTGAGGCATCTTGCTAGTCAATGATATTTAGCAAGGTAACCTCTGCGTTCTTCATTTCGAAAGTTTTTGGCCTAGGTTTCTGAGTTTCTGCTCCCATGTCATCTAATTGCATAGCTGAGCGTCTTTTTCTGAAATTGCAGCGCCTGAGCAAAGGCCTCAATAAGAATTGGAAATCAAAGATTTCTTCCTACCAATATAAAAGATTATCTTAGACGCACTAAAAAAATATGTATACAATAGAGTTTGTGACCCTGTGACGTCTCGCTCTTCGTGACTATGAACTTTGCTTTTTGACTTAAATAACACTTAACTTCATAGTATTATTATCTTATCGTACGATTCATGTGTTTTTATATAAAAATTTAGCTCTCCCGTAGCAACGCACGGGCGCGAACCTAGTTACACACTAAGGGTGAAATGGGCTAAGTATAGGCTTTATTTCTTTCGAGAAAATTTAGATTAGCCCAATTCAACCCCTTTTAGTCATTTTGATCCTTTCACCCCCATATCACACCTAGAACCATAACTAACCCTACATATTAGAGTATCAGCATGAACCAATGTACTTTTCTTTTATGCGAGACTCTTTTAGCGTTCATTAGGTTCCAAATGAAATAGGATGAAATGAATCCATATCTGACTTTAGAAAACCAATCTATCAGTTCATGCTCTAGCACAATCAGAAATCTTGTGTTACATAAGTATTAAAGGTTTAGGAAATTTTGTACATACAAATCTGATTGTGTTTACTCGCTCTATATTAATTTTCTAATATACTATTCATTTAGATACTTTATAATCTTTATTAGGTTTTGCTAAATTTACCAATTAGTTTGTGTGCTTTCATTTTATGCATTATATGTCTGTGTGGTTTTAGTATTAATTAAGTTGAATCCTTAGCTTAAGTTATATCCGATCTTGTTGCTCTTTGTGACGTCATGGATCAATATTTCTATTTTTAATTAGTTTGTAGAAGCATTTGTACTAATCACCTGCTGACGTGAAGATGTCCTTCTATTATTTTGTAACCTTGTCCCCTACGAGTTTATAAGGCCAGTCTCAACGGGAGTTTCATGTGCATTTAATTGTCTGTCACATGTACACTTTTGCTGACGTGTCAATGTTTTAATGAAGAGAGAGAGAGGAAACGAGTGTCATGGGGACGAAACTCTCTTGACATGATTACCAACTCTATATGAGTCATAGAATTGCCTATGAAACTTTAGAATGAAACTTTACATTGAGAGTGTGAGTTTTATTCAAGTTTTATTTCATTCTAGATGACATGACAGTCTTAGAAACAATGTAATGAAACTCTCCACTAAGACTGGCCTAAGGGGGACAAAGGACCTCTTTTGAGGCTCTCGCACTCTCTTGATCACTCCGCAACCCTCAACATTCAAACCTATCTACGTTTGTGACACCTGATGCAAAGTTCGTGCTCTTGAGCTCATGAATATGATTAGACATCATTCACTGGACGTAGACACATTGTGTGAACTAATATAATATATATTCTCGTGTTCTCAAATGTCAAGCCATTCGAACTAAATGCACAACAAATCTACTAGTTGACCCAACAATACGTGGACACTTATGGTGAACTGAGCATTTTCTGTTTTATTTACTTTGATTTGATTCCTGCTCTGAATTTTATTTGATGATTTGTGCTACTGGTTAGCCTGATCTAATTTATTTCTGTGGATCCGATGGTTGTTTTCGAGATTGGTATGTTTCTTAAATTTCTCCAAAGATTTCTGTTTTTTTAGTCTGAATATGTGAATACTTATATATTTTTCTCCAATGCATTTTGAGTAGAATTTCTCAACTCGTCTCTTAAACATCGCCCGAAAGTATCAACGCGATTCAGCATGGATAACCATTCTTTTAGTTCACATGGTTCTCGGTCCACTCTAAGTCTTGTTTGGATATCCGTGTATCTACCTCAATCCACATTGGTTACAATGTCTTTAAACTAAGTTTTACTCTAATTTACTTCAATACATGTGGTTTTAGGTAAATACATGTGCATCCAAACTAGACTCAAACATGTAAAAGCACTGACCATAAAATTATAAGAATCAGACCAACCATTGTTATTTTGCAAGTAAAAGTGGGGCATTATTGTGACCTTAAGCCGGTTTCATGTAGAGGCACTGTCGATAAAATTATAAGAATCAAACCGTGAGCCTATCTACATGACAACCATGTGTTTTATAGGGAACCAGCACTTGGGTGTTTTGTGCCAACAAAACACACAGATTCCAAGGCTGAAAAAACCATGTGTTTTTTTGGTCCTAGCACACGATTTTGGGCAGGCTAGCTAACACAACGAAAACAACACAGAAAGCAAAAACCATGTATTTCTTCCAAAAGTAGCACACGAATTCCATGTAGGAGAAAAAAAGAAGTGTTTTAGTAGGAAGTAACACATAGATTCGGTAGGAAATGTAATCTGTCTTTTAGTTGAGAATTAGGAGTTGTAATCTGTTGCACTTGTACTATGTCAGAGAAGAAACAAGACCCTGGCAGACAAGATATGTTGCTGTTGTAAGCAAGTGAGGCCAACAACTATGTGCAAGAGTAAAATAGAAAAGCCCAATAACTAACCTGAACAACATGCAGCATTGTTGCACTTTTGCTAATTCAGCGGCGATACAAAAAGCTAATGTGCAACAGCTTGAGTGTTACAGATCTTTACACGCAGGCCACAAAGCTCAGTGAACTCCTTACCTGATGAAATAAGTCAGAACATGTATAAGGACACTAAAAAGGGAGGAATGAAACAAGTTAATCGATAGAACAAAGTAGTATTAAATTGTTCAAATATACCATCAAATAATACATCAATTGCATCAGTTGAATCGGGCATATCCCCACCTTTCACAAGCACATATCTTCAAATGGTAAGATTGTATTAGCAAATTATTCATCAATCACTATATGCATTTTTAAAGAGGACATTTACTAAAGTAATTAACAATGGGGTCAAATGGAGAGCTTTCAGCTAGCAAGCCATAGTGATAAGGTTTAGTGCCTATTCGAGACAGGGAACAATCAGTGTCATCAGAAGCCTATGTTTGGTTTAAATGGTAGGGACCGTTAGCTCCTCAAGATGGAACTAATAGAATTTTATATATTCAGGCATGTTAAGTCAACATAAGAGCCATGCATAGCTTGCTTGTAAATCTGGAAATCTCAGAGAGAAATTATGTATACTATTCAATAATTATTTCATCCATATCACCACTTAATGTTCCTTTTTCATTTAGACCACTTAATACTAGCTTGAAGGTTTAGATAGAAACTGCATTTTAAATGGTTGTATGGATGCAAGCACCTCATGATTTTAAGCTTATGACACAAGTTTTCTTCGAATGATATACTAAAAAGATTCATACAGAACATAGGGAGGTCAGGCAGACATTCCCATACAGATGTAACAAGATGCACAATAACGTGTGTTGACGTCAAAAATGGGATCTCTGGCGTCAGCACCGCGCAAGACCTGTGGAGACCGTGCAACAGCAGAGCTTGATCTCCTAAACCTCTTAAGCGGCTTAGGCCATTTCGGGGATTGATCTCAGGCGTGCCAGTCAATTTGACCTGCAATTGACAAGGAAGTGAAATATCAAATTATGGAACCTACCGGTTGTTGCTAGACAGTTCCATGGATGTGCGGCTCTTACATAGCCGATGAGTGAAAGATATTGACTAAAGAGTCAACTCCAAACAAAGTAAAGCACAATAACGAAATACAAACGACTATCATAGGATATTACGTATAAAGTGTACAATTAGCCGATCACTATGACAACATTAACGTAAGGATGCGATACATGCAACATTATCGACCCAAACCATTAGATCCACCAATTATATCAGATAAAGATTAACCATCAACAAAGGTGTGTTTCCATGCAACCATGATGACGATTAACCCGATAACCTGACCTGTTTACTAGCATTGGGGTGTTTCCATGCAGCCATAAAAGTAAACAAGCCAAGCCAAGCCGCCATGCCCAGTACATTTAATAGATCTAATAGATTAAGGAAACAAAGTACATGCATCGTATGAATGAAGCACAGCCAGATCGACTATGTTAGCCGATATGAGATCCATGAGGCTTGAACAAGATCCATACGCTTAGCTTCGGACGGATCTAAGATTAGACAGACATAACCCAACACACGTGGCAGTGGGGTCAGGTAGATGCAGCCGTACCACATATGTTGAACCAGATCCAACCACTCAAACCAATCTAACGACCGAACGTATGTCTCGAACCCGCAACATGTGACAACAGCAACCAAAGGATTAGCCGATAGGATCTTAGATCTAATGTCCCGATATGTGTAAGAGTGAAAGCATTGGAGACAATAAATCTAGATGGAAAATAAAAGCGCAGGCCAATCCATTAGTTGAGATTGGGCAAGATATTGTTACAATAGATTAAACCATGCATAACAAACAATATCAATAACTTAATGAATCTATGAGATCGCCAATCTAATAGAGTCGATAACTAGATACCACGAGTCATGTGAGATTGAAGCAATGCAGCCACATGAACATAGATTCAAACCGATAAATAGCTCAAATCGAGCTTGTACGGGTTACACAATACAACCGTACAAACAAGAAATGAACCAAGGCTAAACTTATAATGTAGTCCGGTCCGTCGAAGGTTCACCGAAATCTACTCTACTCCTACTCCTAAGGTTGGCCGGTGGCCGGAAAAACTACGTAGTTGTGTATTTGATTGATTGGATCATCTTATTGTTCCCTAAGCCTTGCTATTTATAGACCATAGCACATACCCTAACCGGCCGTCGCACAAGTCCTAAAAATAAGGAAACAAATATGACTTGGGCTTCAATCCATTCCCGTGCCAAGATTGCGGCGCACGTTCCGTCGCGGTTGGCCAAAAAATCCTTCTGTGATCCTTATCTTTTCTTAGTCGATCTTTCGGGTCCATCTGAATATCCTCTCCGAAGGCCTGCCAGGAAGCCCATGAGTTCGTATCTGGCTGTGCCAAAATATGGTGTCAACAACGTGATAGTGAACAAATAAGGTAAACAAAACAAATTTACAGAAATAGAGAACACGTACTTTGCGCATGTCAGAAATTGTATGCAATGATACATCCCCAAGTAACTTAGATGCTTATTTCACATTAGGAGTGACTATATCAGCCATAGAAAATAGTTCATCCCTGCTCATAACAATTGCAAGAGCATGTCCATGAGTACTATGGTATTGACTATTGAGGATGTAACAGCAATAACAATCCAACAAGAACTCACAAATGCATACAGAATAATGATCTTGTACCTATATGTAGCGAGAGTAGATGGTCCTGAAAGAGTATAAACACTGGTGGACACCATCACCAGATCCACCACTAGAGTTGCCTTCAGAAGCATAAGTCATAGCAAGTAAATAACTGAGTTGCCATACTATTCTTTCATCATAAACTTGCAGGAATACAACAGACCTTTGACTGGAAACTTCCGAAGACTCTCACAGAGAACTTTAACTACTCCAGCTGAAGGGAGCACCCCTGTTTTCACCTAACAAAATCAAGAACAGAAGACGCACATAGCGTAAGTTCCAAGTGAAAATAGAATACAAATCAAATAGATTAAATCACAACAAACTATCACCTAGGTCCAAGTTCATATGACAACTTCTTCTGTAAGGTACCATCACACTATGTCAACCTGAAATCAACCATATGGTATTAAGAGAAACTATAAGCTTCGGTTCAGCATCAAATTAAAAAGAAGTCATGGTCCCTCCTCTTTCCTATCACACAAAAACATGCTATCTTAGGGGCTCCAATTGTCTAATCAACCATAAATTCTTCAATCTTGACCACACTGCCACAATCTCAATTCCTATCTACCATTTCCTCACAAGAAATAAACAAGTGCCACATGTGCAAAAGCCTAGGGCCTTCAGCCACAGCCCACAATAGCTTATCTTGCTATCTTTCTCTCTCATCTTCCTCTGTCCTGTTTGCTCAGTTCTAGTGGGTTCTACGCACCAACCTCCCCCTGGTACCAAATATCTACTAGTGCGTGTACCGTGCTGTGGTGTAGGGAAAGAGGTGCCCAGCAGCGAATATAATATCACACATAGCCCAACACAAGCGTAGACAAGGATTCCCCAAGTAGTGAGGATTCCCTATGTACTAAAGCAGAGGTTAGCTTTGCATAAGACTGCAGACCTTAAACGACACAGAAACAGCAATACTTAAGGACACTTCTGCCTCTGCTATCAACTTTGAAGAGAGAAATACTGAGCATTGTCGTGCAAGTGCAGCTTCAGCAATGAACCCACACATCACAATAAACAAAGGAAAAGTTGTGGCCTAGTAAGACATTACACAATTCTTGAAAATGTGCAAAATAGATAAACTTTGAATTCCAAACCACTCAGGTCAACTACACCATGTACAACCCACACACACCACCCAGGTCGACAAAGTTGGAAGGATTCTTGTGGAAGAATGATTTCCATACTAATAGTCAACCCCTGAATGTAAAAAAGGACATATTACATCTCCTCAACACTAAAATTGCAGTGCTCAATACTTGCAATTTATAGCATTGTCGATTGCAATTACTAAGTAACTGAATGTTTTCTTTGTTTTTTCGTTAATAGAATAGATTAATAGGAACAGAGCACTGTGACTACTATGGACGAGAACGATAAACATTACTAAACCATTAGTAGATAGGCCTGAGGAGATACTACATGTTCAGAGCATCTACAGCAGTCTATGCACATGCACGGAGCATGCAGCAGCAGATCAGATGCACTGATAGAGAAGATTTTAGAATGCAGACAGGAGGGTAGAAGCTTACTGGAATTCTGTGAAGGTAATTTTCTCTTATCCTCATAATCAATCTACTATTCCTCATATCTGCTTTCATATCATAAGCAATCTACTATTCCTGATATCTGCTTTCAAACTTGAACAGTAACAAAATACGGAAAGGGTTCAAGTTTGAGTGAACAAACAGAATTATGAGTTACCAAAGAATCACAAGGACAAGGACAAGAAATACAATCACAGAGCACAAGCGAGCATGATCTGTATACACAATCACAGGTCACAAGAGACAACATTTTCCTATGGAAGGACATATCACAATTTTTTCCTATGGGAGCACAATCACAGATCACAAGAGACAATTTGTTTTCTATAGAAAGACAGAGCACAATTTTTTTTCTATGAAAGCACAATCACAGATCACAAGAAACATTTTTTTCTATGAAGTGTTAGCACAAATCACAAGAGACATTTTTTTTATGAAAGGACAAGGACAAAAATGTGATTGTGTGCAGGCACAGATCACAAAAAATAAACGCTAATAGCTACATCATGCATCTTCGATTGCTGCACAAATACTACAATTTGTTCTCAAATAAAGTTTATCATGCTTGCCATTATTGACTAGCAAAGTATTAAAACACACCAGCGAGCAACTGCGAAAAAGCGAGCAGGACCACAAAACATCTTCTTGTTGGCACTAGGGCGAGGAGGCACATGCTGAGCATCCAGAGGGGAAGACCAAGGAAGATTCATGTGCCATCGGCAGCGAAGTTCCAACGAAGGCGACCATGCCGAACAGAGCAGAACCCCTACGTGAATCTATGGTTGTAGCAGCCGGTTAACATGGGGGCAGGTGGTGGTAGGTGTTGCCTAAAGCTCTATGCCACAAGCCCATCAGGTTGAAGCATACCAAGGTGTTATAACCAGATCAACTTCAACTTAGAACTGCATTAGAGTACACATACGGACGTCATTTACCTTCTTGAAGGCATCAACACAAGCACACCCGCTCCTAGCCATGCCTGCACTGCGGCATTTGGGACTCAGCTGCGGCGTCAAGAGCAAGCCAAGGACGCCCTCTCGTCGATCAAATAGAGGGTAGAAGCATTTATCGTTTTGTTGTAATTGTCCTGGTCTATGTATAAGACTATGGTTTTTCTCTCTTTTGTTTTTCTATCTATTTTTATATTTGTTGGCTGTATACATCCCCGGATGTAGAGGCCAGATATTGAATATCCTTTATCGAAAAAAAGTAAGCATGGGATAGAGTTGTTTTGTACCTGGTTCTTAACTGACTTGGACATCTTGTTGAACTCATTGCACATTACAGACTTGTGATAAAGGCTGGTGGCCTTGTTTTGCTTCTTTGTTTTGGTTGTCAAGAGGACCACCGCAATCCCCTTGCCACTGGCTAGAAAACTATCACGGTCTTCTTGTTGGTAAGGCCTAAAAATTCACCAATCAGTGCCACTGATGGCACAGAAAAAGTCAAATTGACAACCAATAAACAAACTCTAACCAAAGTGCGTGTAGGTGAACATTGTATAGACTATTGGTGGGGGATCCTTGATGAACTGAAACTTGGCATTGCCATTGCCAAACAAGTCAGGGGACACGTATGTGCTCCAGCATACCAAAATAGCTGATTTAACTCGTTTATGTGAAAAGCAACACATAGATAAACACATAGATAATCACATGGAAGCACATGGAAACTAATTATCAAACAAACAGCATTGGTAGAAAAAGCTAGCTACACTAAATGATACTGATAGTTACTCTTGAGGCTTATAGGAGATTACCAAACATGCAAAGTTGGATAATAAACAATGACAAGGACAAAAAAATGTTGTGTGTAGACACAAATCACACAAGAATTTAAGCAATAACTATGACAAGGACAAAAACAATTATGCAAGCATCAACTCTTAGCTGTTTAGATTATTCTTTCGCAGCCTTTAGATGTCCATCGGGTTTCAAAAAAAGATATAAAGCTGGAACAAGAGGGGAAAGAAGTAGGTGGAATAATATGTTTACAGGAACACAACAATATTACCTGCACAACAATCTAAAGATTAGCCCTCAGATTGATGAGTACGAAGTCCTTCACGCACTCTAGTTCCCACTCCCTTGAACGGGTGACAAATAACTCAACAATGCATGGAAGTTGGTTAATATGCAATTCTGAATAGTGTTGCATCAAAAAATACGACACTAATTTAACAGATGGGTAAAGAGAGAAGACATCAGCTCAAACAATGCAAAGATTACCAACCTAGAGGGCACGCAAGTACAATCAGCCTTTTTCACATAGCTGAGCAATACAAGGGTGGTCATAGTGACTGAACAAGCCATTCACAAGAATGGAATCCCCAATATTTGGGTAAGTAACTAAGTTGATCTCCAAAACCTATCACAATCCAGTAGAGGCTATCGAGTAGTTCTGTAGTTAACCAGCATGCTGCTCTAAGGAATATATCCATATTCAAATGAACAAACAAATACTTTTTTTCTCGAATACGCAAAAGACTTGCGCATCATTGTATTAAGGTGGAAGATTGTTTTTACAACGCGCTTTAGGCGCCATTTGGGGGGGGTTTACAAATATCCACGCACACCACACCCTCCCCTACAACTCATATCGGACTACTCACGTAATAGGCTACCCAGCTTGCAGGCTCCGGCTTCGATCCAAAGATCGGCGGTATGCCTGATGGTAGCGAGTAATTGGCCGGCGGAGGCAGCCTCCTCGCGAAAGCAGCGTGCGTTTCTCTCCGTCCATATCTCCCGGGCCACCAGAGCGAAAAGTGTGTCCGCTCCTTTCCTCTTGTCGCCCTGCCATCTGCTCCTCCATCGATCCCACCATGACAGCAAGGATGGGTCACCCACTTGCGAGGCGTTTTCTCCTAGGACCGCTAGGATTGTCCACCAAATCTGTCGCGAGTAGGTGCAACCGGCGATGATGTGGTCTATTGTCTCTAGTTCCTGGTCGCAGAGGTAGCAGTGGTCTTCCGCATCCAGTCTGTGTCTCCTCCTCCTGTCTGCGGTCCAGTGCCTTCCTTTGATGGCCAGCCATAGGAAGATCCGGACCCGCAGCGGCGCCCAAGTCATCCAGACTCTCGGACACCCTGGGATGGATGAGAGCCTAGCTGCAGCGCCCTGTATGCTAATTTGGAGGAGTATCCTGCCATTCCCTATGGTGGTGTATGTGGATGTGTGGAAGAAGTCTCGGACTTCCCTCTTCACGTGTATTGGAAGTCTGGCCCAAGCTCTTGCGGAATCCGCATGCTGTAGCCAAAGCCACCGTGACTGCAATGCAATGGTGGTGAGCCAGAGATCGGTGAGGCCAAGTCCCCCGAGGTCGTAGGGCCGACATACCATTGGCCAAGCTACCGTGCATTTCCCTCTAATGGAGCCCTCTCTACCCGTCCAAAGGAACCTCCGGCAGATGCTGTTTATCTCCTCTATCGCCCAAGGTGGCATTCCGTTTGCGATGATGGTGTAGATGGGCACCGCGGACAGTACGGATTTGATCCATATGAGTCGGCCGCTTTTGGCCATAAGCGGCCCGTGGCACGCAGGTAGCCTTCTTGCCACGGCATCAACGGTGGCCTGTAGCCACGCCTTTGGTACCTTCTTTGTGCTGAGCGGTAGGCCGAGGTAAGTTATTGGAAATTCGGATGCTTGGCACCGATGATCTCCATGAGCTCATCCATGTTGTCATTCAGCGTGTGGATCGACGTGATTGAACATTTGGCGAGGTTGGTCAGCAAGCCGGAGGCCTCGCCAAATATCCGTAGGATCTCCCGGATGGCTCTGGCGTCTGATGCGTCCGGGTGCATGAAAATTATTACGTCGGCGGCGTACAGGCTGCAGTGGTATTTAATAGGTGGTGCTCCGATCGGATGCAAAATGCTTGTGTCCGCCGCTGCCTGTATCAGCCGCTGAAAGTCCCTATGTGATTTTGGTAATTGAGTGACAACCTAGGTGGACTAATATGTGTTTAAGTGATATATACACAGGAGATTAGTTCACAGGTGATTATGAGATGAAGGAGCTTAATTGCACATGAAACATGACATGGAGTCATGTGACCAAGGTGGAGAAGATCAAGATGAGGCTTGGCTTGATGGACCGGTTGCAAGTGTGAAGGGCAAGCGAGTGATGCTTGGCGCCGATGGACCAACGCAACGGTGAAGAGCAAGTGAGGTCAAGATTGATGAACCAATACGGTCATGTGATGACATGAAGTGGGTCATAGCATTTGGTGATAGGTTGGTGCATGTGTTGCATCAACATTGGAGAAGGAGATGGAATGGAATGCGCAAGGCAAAGGTATAACCATAGGGTATTTCATTTCACCGGTCATAGGTGTGTAGAGAAGTATATGACCGGGTTTAGGATAGATGGGCGTACTATCAAGAGGGGCAAACTTGTTTGCATATCGGTCATCTAGTGCCACATAAGCGATCTAACATTGTGACACATTAGGATCGAGTGGTGTGGTGAGAGTAAGTGAAAACCCTTTGAAAATGATTGTGAAAATGCTAACACACATGCACATGGTGATGTACACTTGGTGGTGTTGGCACATTTACAAGGGAGAAGGTGTTGGAGTTGAATTGAATCAACTCGGAGAAAAGAAAAATGTTTTTCGGTATGCTCCTAACAATAGAGTGGATTTTGGAATGAAATACTGCTTTGATTCATTGTGATATGGATCAAATGGACTTGAGGGATGTGTAGGCCTCTGAGTTAGCTTTCCAAAAAGTCCAAGATCATCGAAATCGAAGTTTGGAGCTAAGAGATACAGACGTTTCCGTGCAGACTGTGCTGGTCCGGACGCACTGTGCAGTCCGGACGCAGCGTCTCTAAAGGTCCGGACGTATGGCCATTAGTCCGGACCGTAGCGTCCGGACCTGCGTCCGGAGGCCTAAAAATGCTGTTTCGGAGGCTCTGTGAGGTCCGGACACTAACTAGCGTCCGGAGGTGTTGATCCGGACAGCGTCCGGAGTAAAATCTGCTCTCGAGGAGCTCTCTGTTGGACTCTGGACGCAAGACGCGTTGGTCCAGACCTCTACTGTAGCTAGCGTCCGGAGCCTATTTTCTACTGAGAAAAGCGCGCCAACGGCTCGATTCAAACGGCTAGGTGGTTCGGACACATGGGCAATAGTCCAGACCCAAGTGTTGGGTGCGTCCGGACCCTCTGCAGAAAGCGTGGTGAAGGGAGAAAACGACTAGTTTCTTTCCCACTCTATTTATAGGAGTGGTGGCCGGCCAAGGCTTGTGGCTGAGCATCCTTGGGCCTTTGTGGCTTGTGTAGGAGTGCTTGGGAGCCCTCTAACTCACACACACTTGATAGAGTTCATCCGATTGTGTGAGAGAGTGATTACTAGTGCGTTGTTTTGAGAGATAGCTTCGTGTGGCACTAGGTGATCATGTTGCAAGCTCGTGGTGCTTGTTACTCTTGGAGATTGCCACCCCCTAGACGGCTTGGTGGTTGTGGCTCCGTCGAAGCACGCAAGAAGCTTGTGTGTGGCTTCGGAGAAGTGCTTTGTGAGGGGCATTGTGCTCGCCCCGTAGGAGATCGCGAAGAGCAACTCTAGTTGAAGGTATCATTGAGTGCCCTCATCTTGTGTTGGTTAGGCGGAAACCCTTGAGGGGGTTATGCGAGTGAGGCCTGTAAAAAGTCGTAAACCTCCAAGTGAGTGAGCCGATACAACAGAGATTAGCTTGGTGGCGACCAAGTGAACCTCGGGAGAAAAATCACCGTATCAACCTTGTGTACATCTTCTCGGTGGTTTGCATTCTCTAAATCACTAGCTTGTTTTTACTTATTCATACTTGTGCTAGTGATTAGTTGTTGCTCTTGTAACTAGTTTAGCTTGTGTAGCTTACCTAGTTACCTTCTAGCTTGTGTAACATAGAAGTAGCTCTTGAGTGGCTAATTGGCTTGAGTAGCCTTGTTAGTCACATTGCTTAGTTTGTGTAGCTAAGTAAGTTGAGCTCTCTAGTTGACTTGTGTAGTCTTGCTAGAAAGCATTGCTAGTGAGCTTAGGTGCTTTGTGCTTTGCTTACTAGTATGTGTAGGAGCTCCCGGTTTGCTTAGAGTACTAGTTGCCTAGGTTTGTGTGACCTTGCAACCTAGACTTGTTTAGGTGAGCTTCCTAGCCCGGCACCTTAGTTAGCATAATTGACATACTTTTTTAGGTGCTTAAGTTATAGATAGAGGGGTGTAGTCTTGGCTAGACCGTTAGTTTTAATTCCGTATTTGATTCGGTTAGCCGGTACGATTACTTTTAGAAAGGACTATTCACCCCCCCCCTCTAGTCCGCCATCTCGACCCTACAGCCGTGCGAAGACCTCCATCACGATGATGAACAACATCGGCGAAAGGGAGTCGCTCTGCCTCACGCCTCTCCGGTGCTTGATCGGCTTGCCCGGGCGACCGTTGAGAAGTATTTTCGACGTGGCGGTGGACAGCAGCGTTGCTATCCATCGACGCCACCGCTCACCGAACCCAAAGGCCTGCAGCGTGCCCATAAGAAAGGGCCAAGCGACCGTGTCGAAAGCTTTGGAGATGTCGAGCTTTAGCAAGGTCTTTGGGATTTTCATGCGTCGTAAGTATACTGATGCTTGCTGCTGCAATGGACGTTAGTTCATAAGGTAGATAAGGGGATAATTAGGCCTTATGCTTTGCCTAGAGCTTGAGGCCTTATGCTTTGCCAAGAGCTTGAGAGATTGAGGGGGGCTAGAATTGTTTCTTCATAATTTATTGCTTGATTTCTATTGTGCCTCATGTGCTGATTATAAAGGGTACATAGGACTAACACCTCTTGTGGCTAGACAATAAGGTATTATTCCTATTTCCTCTAATATAGATAAATAACTAAGAGAGACACTAATTAACACTAATGGGCTTAAGGCCCAACTAGGACAACGGCGCCTGGTAGCCTGTTGGCTGCCCATGACATCTCTCCCGCCCTCGGAGACCCAGCTCGTCCTCGAGATGGATAGTTGTCACGGACCTATTTGATGCAACATAGGGTTAAACATTTTACATCTCGGCTTACCTTTGTTATTGAAGATTAAAATTAGAAATAAATTTGAAACTAAAATATAAATTTGGACGACAGTTACGTCCTCGTGTCCTCCTGGATCCCAAGGAAATAACACAACAGCTAGCGTCATGTGGGCTGAAAAGAGGAGGGTGTAGCAGCCGACGAGTCTGCTGGGCACCTAAACAGATGAGGCGGTCGCTGTAGTTCTTGGCACAGATGGAACCGCCAATGATGCCTGCTGCTGTGTTGCCATGGTCGTTGCTGGGAGACACCATACCTGGAACTCTGCAGGGAGGACAGGCGGGCTTGTGTGGTCAAACCTGCTGGCTGTGATTTGCCATTACGCCGTCGTGAGTGCCATGCGTAACGTACGCACCTTGTGCCGGACAAGAAAACCTCGCAATGGTAGACGCACCGCTGCTTGCTCCTCGGATGCTTTTGTTGCATGAAGAGCCTGCGCTCGGCGACGTGCCAGGAGTCCCCGTGCTACTGCCTGGATGCGTACAGCCGCCCGACGTTCACGGTCCTCCTTGTCCTGCGCCTGGAGATGCGCCTGGATTTGAGCCAACTATGCGGACACCTCCCCTAGGATGCGTAGTGTGTTGTCTACACCAAGGGACGCCTGGTGGAGCCGGTCGGGGCACAGGGGTGATGTGAAGCGCCGGTGCAGTAGCTGGGTGAAGCGACGCCACGTCGGGGTGCCCTCCTCCTGGCCTGGAGGAACCACGTACGAGCGCCATCGTCTAGATGACAGGAAGCCATCCACACCTTTTCTTCCTCCATGATGCGCTCTTGACGGAAGAATGTGTCGCAGTTGTTGGTGAAGATGAGGGGTTCGGAATTACCGTCGTAACGCAGAAAACCCAGTTTCTGGAACCGCGGCGGACGATTGTAGTGGTGTTTCTCGGCAGCCGATCTGTTGCTGGGAGCCGAGCACTCAGCGTACAGGGCCTTGATGGCGGCGGCGTTGGCCTTCACGTAGGCCTGGAGGTCCCTCATGGCGTCGGTGTTGGCCTTCATGGCGGCTGTGAGGTCGGTGGTGCAGGGGGAGGCGGACGGCGGCCTGGTGGTTGTGGTGGCGGCTACTGATGTTGGAGCGGCGGTGGGGGATGGTGGCGTGGCGACGGCGGTTGTTGGAGAGGGCGGGTGGGATGGCGCGGCTGCTGATGGAGGGGATGTGGTTGCGGGTGGTTGGCGGCTGGCTGGTGTTGGCACAGAAGGTGGGGGACAACGGCTGGTGGTGGGGGATGGATCGGGCGGCGGCGGTTGTTGGAGAGGGCGGGATGTCATGGGCAACCAACAGGCTGCCAGACGTGGTTTTCCTAGTTGGGTCTTAAGCCCATTAGTGTTAATTAGTGTCTCTCTTAGTTATTTATCTATATTAGAGGAAATAGGAATAGTATCATATTGTCTAGGCACAAGAGGTGTTAGTCCTATGTACCCTTTTATAATCAGCCCATGAGGCACAATAGAAATCAAGCAATGAATTATGAAGAAACAATTCTAGTCCCCCTAAATCTCTCAAGCTCTTGGCAAAGCTTAAGGCCCAATTAGGACAACCGCGCCTGGCAGCCTATTGGCTGCCCATGACAGTTGCACATACTTGAAATTGTCGTGTATAGTTCGTCCTCGGATGAAAGCATTTTGGTTCGGCGATATGATGCCTTTCAACCTGGGTGCAAGTCTCATTGCTAGCAGCTTGGAGGCCAATTTGCCAAAGCTGTGGATCATCGTGATCGGGCGAAAATCGGCTGGCGTCACTGCTCCTGGTTTTTTTGGCACAAGGACTATGAAGGCGTTATTGAGCCGGTCGAACGCTCGGCAGTCTCCGAAGAAAAGCGCGTTGAGCACATCCTGCTTGATTATATGTCAGGCCGACTTGTAAAAAGCCCCAGTGAAACCATCCGGCCCCGGCGCTCTGTCTGAGGGCATCTCACGCACGACCACGTCTACCTCCTCCTCCGAGAAGGGCAGGTCTAGTGCGGAGAGGTCCGTTCGGGCAATTCCGATCGATGTGAAATCGACTGTAAATTCCCCCGGCCCCGGATGTCCGAACACCCCCTTGAAATGGCCGTATATGGCTGATTCCATTTCGTCGTGGGATGTAGACACTCTTCCTGTTTCGTCTCTCAGCCTGGTGATGGTGTTCTTCCTCTTTCTACCTCGGGCGAGCAAATGAAAGTACTTCGTGTTTGCATCCCCGTCGGTTAGATAACGGATTCTCGACCTTTGGCGCGCCATGGTTCGCTCAAGTGAGGCGAGGCCCAGGCACTTGAGTTTGAGCTCTTTCCGTAACTCGTGCTCCTCATCGAACAACAGTCTCTCCTCCGAGGCTTGGTCGAGGCGGAGGGTGATTTCACGGGCCATCAGAAGCTACTCCCTAATATTGCCGATCCGGTTAGCCGCCCACCGCTGCAGCTCGCGCTTGAGGTTGCGGAATAAGGTGTCAAGGCGGCGGAGCGGGTCTGTGGTTTCCTCGTTGCAGACCCAACCTGCAGCGACCGCCTCCTGGTAACCTGGCGTTTTGGGCCAGAAGGTCTCGAAGTGGAATTTGGGTTTAGCGTAAATGGATAATTGGGTTTGCAACATGAGGGGGGAGTGATCTGACATATCCGACGAGAGTGCCTGTAGGTGGCAGTCCGGATGCAAGGTCTCCCAGTCCATGGAGACAAGTGCTCGGTCGAGCCTCACCAATGTGGGCGACCGCCACTCATTGCTCCAGGTGTAGCCTCGTTCGTGCAATGGTAGGTCGAGCAACTCTAGCTCTACTACCGATTGCCGGAAGCGATTCATGTTCCTCCTGTTGATGCTGTCATTGTCCTTGTCGTCTGCGTCCAGGATGATATTGAAATCACCTAAGACAGCCCATGGGCCAGAGCATGCGTCCCAGACGGATGATAGCTCTTCTAGGAACAACTCCTTGTCGTTGTCGCCCTGAGGTCCGTAGACCACCGTTAGCCACCACGGTGGGCGTATCGAGTCGTCCCCTATGTGCACCAGTACCGTTGTAGAAAAACAGCCTATGTGGACGTCGGACAGTCTCACATACGGCTGTCTAGCTGCGATCACTATCCCGCCACATGTGCCGGCTGCTAGGACAAAGGCGTAATCAACAAAATCCATTCCTAAGATAGAAGAAATAAGCATCCGGGGTACATTTTGTAGTTTGGATTCAACAATACAAGCAATATGTGGCCTCTCATCCTGCACCAAAGCGGCGAGCCCTTGTGTTCAGCCCGCGCGTGTTCCAGCATATTATGGCGATATTATCCACGACGGGACAACCACAACCCATGGTCAGTGCTCATGCACGGCCTCTGCGGCGCCCGCCCGCCGTCTTCACGCTTCCTTCATGGTGGAAAAGCCTCCGCATTGCTTCGGCGTGGGAAGCGCCATGCGCTCCTTTGTACAGCTCATCGTATTCTCGCTTGGCCTCTTCCGTAGGCTGCGTGTCGATGAGCCCGAGCTTCCTCATCACAAGAAGCTCCCCACGCTTGGCCACCGGTATCTTGGCGAGTGGCTGTGCCGCAATGCGCCGGCTTCTGTGCGGCAGCATAACGGGAGAAGATTCTTGAAACTTCGTCGGTAGGATTGGAGTGGCCGTCTTTTTTAGCACGCGGCGCGTGAACACCCTGAGCCGTGCACTGAAGGAGCCGGAGCCATTCGCCGTTTCAGACGCAGGTTCGGCGAGCTGGGCTACCGGTACAGGGAAGCCCGGTGGGGGAGTGCAGCAGGAAGCGATGCGGTGTGGTTCGGCAGCCTCGGTGGTGGGCAAGGCGTTTCCCAGCCGCACCTGTGGCCTCGTGAGCCTCCTGTACGTCCAGCGTTGCGGCTGTAGGGGCCTGCCACCCGTGGTGCCCAGGCGTCCGTCCGGCCGTTGCCTGTGGGGCGATGCCCACTTGCTTGCCTTCCCATTTGCTTGTGTCCAAGCCTGCCTCCAAGCTCGTGGCTGGAGCATCAGCGTTGTCCGCCTCTGAGGCTCTGGCTGTAGCTGTACGCGCGGTGCCCGCCGCGTACGGCGAGTCGACGTCGCATGTCGACTCGGCCATGGTGCTGGCCGCGTCCGTCATCTGCGCCGGGGGTGTGGTTGTCGCGGGCGGCACGTGTACTCCGGCGGCCAACTCGGTTCCGTTGTTGGTCGCGGGCGTCTGCTGGGCCGGTGGTTCAGGTGGCGTGGTGGCCGCCGTTTTAGCGGAGCCGGCAGGTTCGGCGCCGTCGGTGGGCAAGGCCGCATATGCCACAGCAGGCTGTGCCGGCCCGCCTCCCAACCCGTGATCGCCCACTCCTGCCACCGAGCGCGTGGCTGGGCTGCCGATGCCCTCAACCTGGGAGCAGTTTGCCGAGCGCGCACCGGCCGCAGCGGTGGGCGCAATATCGAGGACGACCGGTCCGGCGGCGCTGGTGGTCGTGGATGTTAGCGGGGCCGTCGGTGTAGAAGGCGCAGCAGCGCAGACACGCTCTGCGTCGCCGGCGAGTGGTTGTGGGGCTGCTAACTGAGCCGGAGGTCCCCTTGGTTGCCACACCTGGTGCTGCCGGCCAGGGATGCTGGTTCCCTGGTGGCGCCACTCCGGGCGTCCCGCACCCGTCGTTTGCTTTGCTGCCGCGGGGCGCCCAGTGCCCGCACCCCTGCGGCCGCGTGGTGCGCCGTCGCGTCGGCCGAAGCCCGCGCCTCGCCGGCTGCGGTCAGCATCTCCAAGGCGGGGCGCCGCCCGAGCGCCCAGCAGGACGGTGCTGCCGCGACGCCAAGGAGCTTTACCGCCCGCCCGTGTCACGCGGCCACGGCCCCGAGGGCCCGTCCGGGATGCCCCGTTCGCAGAGGAACGAGTGCGTCCTTGGCGCGTGTCCACGGAGGTCATGGCCGCCAGTCTCCGCCTCCGCGTTGTGAACGCCGTCACGGCGTAGTGATGATTCCGCCGGCTGTGGTGGCAATGTGTTGGAGAAGTCGGTCACTGACTTGATGTGAACGAAGACCTCATATCCGAGCGTATTCATCTCTCTGAGCTGAGTGGTCTGCTGCGTTGGGTCCTCGTCGCCCACCCCCAGCCAGCACACCTGAGGAATGAAGGATGGGTGGACCGTCCAGGCTGTTTACCTTGAAGGATGAGAGGTCGTCCCCGTTGACAGTGGCGCTGTCAACCCCCTGGATCCAACATGGAGGCGCAAGGATTTTGCTGGCGATATCCTCCCTCCAGGCGTGCAGCGGAATCCCCTCGAGGACCAGGCTGACCCGGTAGCGCATTTTGTCGAGCACCGTGTGTGCAAGGATGGACCACGGCCGCATCACACAGCGTAGTGCCGCCCAGTGGCAGCGGTGTCTGTCGGAGCACCTTGTCCCGAGCGTCCTGGGAAGCGCAGATGACGACGAAGTTCTCCGGGAAGAAATGTCGGAGGATGAGCTCATCGGGGTTGATCATGGCGGCCGCCACGATGGCTGCCTTGGCGTCCTCAATCGAAGCCGGCGTCCCGCAGCGCGTCTGGGCGACGATGGAGAAGCGCAGACTGGACTCGGTGGCCACCATCGTCGTGTCGCGCTTGACATAACACCAGCTCTGGCGAGGCCGCGTGGATGCCGCCCCTGGCGGCAGGTCCTGAGTGTCGTCGTCGACGTCAGACGCTGGAGGGGGGGATGGCGTTCTGCCCCACGCGTTCTCAGGAGTGCCAGGTGACGGCGGCGGTGGTGTCAGGCCGCCCGCGCCCCTTGGGGTACCCGGGCTGCGTCCCCGGCGCCGAACGAAGCGAGGGTCAGCCCCCGCAGCCGCTGCCGGTGCCGGGCGACCGGAAACCGAGGTCGTGCGTGGCCGTCTGCAGTCCCGAGCAATATGGTTTTCGCCGTGGCAGTTGAAGCACCGAGGTGCCCGCTTGTAGGTGGCGACCCGATGCCCAGCCGCCAGGCAGTTGAGGCATCTGCCCTCCGTCCACCTGGCACGCTCGTCGTCGCTGTGCCGCGGCTGGTCCCGAAGCTTGCGCTTTGCCGCCGGGCGAGCGGCGCGCACCTCGTTGACGGGCCGCTGGGGGAGGACCTCCTGCCACCCTTCCTCATCCGACTGTGTGGCTCGACGGCGCGGCCCCAGGCGCAGGTGCACCGAGGGCCGCGGTGGGGCTTCCGGCGGCGCGTCTCCCTCTGAGGGCGCTTGGTCTGGGCGGGTGCGCTTGCGCCTGCGGGACCTCCTCTGACGGCGACGCTTGCGGCCGTGCGGCGCGGAGGACGGGGCACCGGCGTCGGGAGAGGAAGCCGCCACCACCACGCTGGCAACCGTGGCTGCGGGGGCGCGTCGGGTGGCCTGGGCGAAGGAGCGCGTGGTGTGGCCGTCCTGGTTGGCGATGGTGGCCGGTGCCTTGGGGTTCGGTTCAACCGTGGGCGCAGCCACGCTGGCCCCACGGGAGCCGCACAGCCCGTCCGCCGGCTTGGTGTAGTTGGGGGGCTAACCTTGGTTTGAAGAAAAACATGCTCTGGCAAGTTTGACTTCAGAAACATCCAACACAAAAGTTGTTGCCTCCCTTATCATGTTTGACTATTAATAAGCCAAAGCAAATAGAAGGACCAGAGAAGCAGGGTTACAGAATGCATGAGGCATAATCCAGTAACTTGAACAGGAACAAAAATACAAAATACTGAAAGGGTTCAACTTTGAGTGAACAAATAGAATCCTAAGCTTATAGGTAACAAGAATGAATATTGCACATATCAAATACCATAATTCCAGTAACTCAAATATGCAATTAACTGCTAATAAATGTGCAATCTAGAAATAGATACTAACCAGTGCGATCCAAAGCAGGAGCTGCATTTTTCAGCCAATTGATTCTCTTTTGAATGGCAGGGAATAGTGTTTGAATTGAGACATGAAATTCACGACTAGAAGCACTTTCAACATTCTTCACTGCATCTAATTTTGCATTGTCTTTGGACTGAAAACAAAAAGGACAAATGGTTATCAACTCTCACATGATCAGGTTACAAGCACAAATAAATCAAAACACTGCAATTTATACACATCAACCTAATTAAATACATCCTACAACCCAGGTAACACATCAACTTGATGAGTACGTACAGGGCATCAATTAAAACTGATGCAAACTGAACTAAACCTAGTGCTTTCTAAACTAAACTAAACTTCAGACTTCCGGATAGTGGATAAAGAAGACATTAAATAGAGAGAGAGAGAGAGAGAGAGAGAGCAGCAGGTATAATGCATTTAAAACAGAATTCGGTTTTACAAAAAAAGCCTGATCATTCAGACGATCAACTACTAGCTAACAGCAGAAATGAGCCAATAGCAGCAGCTAGTTAATAGTTACTGTTGAAACTTGAATGTAAATGAACAGTAGATTGGAACAATTGCTATGATTTCATTGATCTCTTTGATTATATACAAGTGAAAGGACGTGTCGTACAGACACCGTATGGACGTCGTATGGACATGACTATTCGGGAAAAGGTGTCTGTCGGATACCTGAGAATAGGGTACCCTAACACCGCACCTCGCAAGAAACAAAAGCACCCTATAATCCTCCCTCCAACTCAAAGAGGCTCTCCGCCTCGTCCGAGTCAGGGCGACGTCATCCGAGACGCCATTTACCCTCGGGGGCTCTCCGTCCCGTCCGAGGGCAACATCAACACCCTCGGGAGCTCCCCGCCTCGACCGAGCCGAGGCGACGTCACCTGTGGCGCCGTCTACCCTCGGAGGCCCTCCGCCTCGTCCGAACCGGGGCGACATCATCACCCTCGGAGGCTTCTCCGCCTCGCCTGAGCAGGGATGTCGTCATCCACCACAACACGCCCTCGGAGGCTTCTCCGCCTCGTCCGAGCTAGGATGACGTCACCCCTGACATCATCTCCTCTCTCGAAGGTTTTGTCGCCACGGCCGACCCAGAGTGCTTTGGCCTATAGTCAAAAGATCCATAGTACCGCTCGTCCTTAGGGATGGGGCTTCTGGGCACGATCGTCATGCCAACCCCTGTTGAGTCCCTGCGGTACAAGCCTATGTGTTGCCTAACCACCAATTGACACTCGCCATGCTCGCGCCATGCCTTCACCGGATGCTTGAACAGGGATTAGGGTGTTCTCAGCCCTGTATGACGAAACGCGGGTGTGCCTGCCCCTGTGCTGCCAACCCTCGCCCACGTCCTAACCAGGGAACAGAGACGTCTCCGATTACGAGACGCATGGCTACAGCTCCATCAAGGACAAACAGGATCCCCGCGGCGTGTCTACCGGCGCAGTCTTCCCCGGGAAGGAAGGCGGACTGAAGCCCGAAGCACTCCAAAGTCGGCAGCCCATACCGGGCCCACGTTCTCTCTCTCCACATTGTACTCTTCCATCTCTCCCTACGTATAAAGGGGGAGAATGAACCCCTAATCTCTATCTCTCTAGACACTCTAGTTCACACACATACTCGCATTCACGCGAGCACACCCCAGAACCAAGAACCTCATACGCACGAGACCTGGGAACCCGCTTCCCTCTCTCCATCTACCTGTAGCTCCCCTCTACGAGCACTGCCCGCGCTGGGTAACACGATCTCGCGACAAACTGGACGTAGGGCGTTCGTGCCTAAACCAGTATACATCTTGTGTCCTCCTAGCGCAACCATCCGATTTATGACACGCTTAGAAATTTAAATTTACTCGTTGGCTGTCTAGAACCGTCATTTTAGACACCGACAGTTGGCGCGGCAAGTAGGGGAACTTTGCGTGTCACCCATATTTTCGAGTTTCGGATGGCATCACGCCACATCGATTTCGTGCCAGGCTCCATTGTCCGCTTTGCCAGCCTGGACTTCCAGTGCCACGGGCAGGGGGCCGACCTGGTCCTTCGTCGCCCCACGGCATCATCCGAGGTAGCCGTGGACGACGTCTCGGTATCCATGGTCCATCTTGGCATGTCTCCCTCCGGGAGGCAAGTCGTTCACGGGACAGTCCCATGAGCCCCCGAGTTCGAGCGCCAGCTCGACACCCTGATGGGTCCCCAGCCGACCCGGGGGGGTCCCTCCACAACCTCTACTTCGCCTTCGCCAACGTAACGGCGCAGCTCGCGGGAGGACAACCGCTCTCCTTCGAGCTCATCTCGGCGCCCGCTCCAAGGGCGCTACCATACGGCATGCGGAATGCCGCTGCGTCTTACTCGAAGGCGGTGGCCGCGGGTTTCCGTGCTGACCCCGCGGAAGGGACATGCATCGGGCTCGCGTCGCACCATCTCCGGTCCGTCTCCGACCTCCTCACCAGTTCGGAGGCCACCTCGTACGCCGACTCCAGCCGCGGGAGCGTCGATCCCTGGGAACCTCGGGACTTCGAAGGTCTGGAGGATAAGGAGACCTTCTACAGTTTCTTGCACGCCAGTGATTACTTGCTCGGGTCCGGGTCGAGCGACGGCAGCGCCGGCCACGAACGTGAGTGCTTCATGTGCGACTCCCCACCGCGCGGAGCGGCCATCGACGCCACCCTCATTATGGATGGGGACGACGACGACGTACACACGCCTGTGGACAATGCGGAGCCATCTGCGCCCCCACCGCGGGGCGAGGCGACGGGTAACGTTCGAGCACGAAAAGCTCGAGCGCGAAACCGCCAAGCCCCCAAAGAGCCTCGCGCTCGCAGGGAGGCCCGCACAGTGCACCAGCGCATCATCAACGATGAGCACGGTATGCCTCAGTTGTTTGGGCCATATCATTAGTGCTGCATGTGTTTCCACTAATCCCAAGAAGATCACTACTATTCAAAATTGGGCCATATCATTAGTGCTGCAGGTGTTTCCACTAATCCCAAGAAGATCACTACCGTTCAAAATTGGTCCCAACCTACTTGTGTGATTGATGACATTGGCGTATGTGTTGTGGAGTCTGGTATTGTTGGTGGAATGTACAAGAGAAACTGTGTCTTGTATGCTCATATCTCACGACTCCCGGGCTCCCTGCCTTGTACATAGATATCTGCACTGATATGCCCCGCTTTCTTTGTACTTGTAGATCACCTTACTGTCTTAGTTCGACCAAATTGATGTGTTGGATTTGTTCTTCTGGGTTAGGTATTCTTGTTCCTGGACCAGGATTCAGAGTTTCAGACATGGAACCGAAAGTCTTCCACAATTAATGTGACAGTAGTATCATTTTCAGTACACTTTAATCTGAATCTGAATCTGAAGTATAGAGGAAGTGATCGTCGTTGTCTTTCCTTTTCATCGCTGCGAAATGTGATTAGCGTGCTCTATACCAATTGATTGATGAAAGTTTAGAGATCTCAGCTCTGTCAAAGTTCCGGTGCAAAGGGATAACCTTTCAGTGTTCCTTCAAACTTCTTTAGTTTAAATATTTATACTATTTTTTAAAAAAATTAAAAAATAAATATAAATATTTTAACTAAAAAAGTTTAGAAATGCAGGTCATTGCACCCGTGCCTTTCGTATCCGCCCAAAAAATACTACTAGTAAATTATTCCTGTGAGAAATTCTCCGGTGGGTACACAGTACACGACGATCTGATCCGTGTTCTATGCATCGGACTGTTTTTTTTTTTTTTTTGAAGTGGGGACTGCTCAAACAACGCTATCTTTTTAAATACGGCAGACGAAAATAACTTAAACAACGCTATCTTTTAGGTGCGTACAGTACTTCATGTCGTTTCGTCTCCTCTACTCGTTCAAGAAAAAGATGGCAAAAGAATCAATTTCCATCAGCCATGACGTCGATGGTCACTGTGAGAGTGAGGTTTCTCTTCCTCCCCAACTCTGTATAGACCGACGAGACGAGATACAGCAGAGTGAAGAAGACCTGGCCATGGCCACACAGATCCTAATCCTCGCCGCCCTCCTCCTCCTACCCCTCGTCGCCGTCCTGCTTGGAAAGCAGCACGGGCCCCGTAAGGGCAAGAACGGCGCTCTGCTCCCGCCGGGTCCACCGGGTCTGCCGTTCCTCGGCAACCTGCTGTTGGTGAGGCGCTACTCGTCCGACGTGGAGGCGCTGCTCCGGCGCCTCGTCGCGCGCTACGGCCCCGTCGTATCGCTGCGGGCAGGGCCGACCCTGTCGATCTACATCGCAGACCGTCGCGTCGCGCACGCGGCGCTGGTTGAGAGCGGTGCCGCGCTCGCCGACCGCCCCGCAGTCACGCGCACGCTCCTGGGGGAGAACAGCAACACCATCTCGCGGTCCAGCTACGGGCCCGTGTGGCGCCTCCTGCGCCGCAACCTCGTCGCCGAGACGCTGCACCCGTCGCGGGTGAAGCTGTTCTCGCCGGCGCGCGCGTGGGTGCGCCGCGTTCTCGCGGAGAAGCTCGGGCGGGAGGCCGAGGAGGCCCAGGCGAAAGAACAGGCGCCGCCCCCCGTGATGGAGACGTTCCAGTACGCCATGTTCTGCCTCCTCGTGCTCATGTGCTTCGGCGAGCGCCTCGACGAGCCCGCGGTGCGCACCATCGCGGCCGCACAGTACGGCTGGCTCAGGTTCGTGGCCAAGAACACGAGCGTGTTCGCGTTCTGGCCGGCACTGACCAGAATCCTCTTCCGCCGCCGCCTCCAGGAGGGCCTCGCCGCTCGACAGAGGCAGAAGGAGCTCTTCGTGCCACTGATCGACACGCGCCGGGTGCGCAAGCTGCAGCAGCTCAAGAACCAAGTTGGGGCCGCGCCCGCGGTGGCGCTAGAAGAGGAGACGACGACGTTCGAGCACTCGTACGTTGACACGCTGCTAGACATCAGGCTCCCCGAGGAGGGGGACCGCGCGCTCACTGACGACGAGATGTCCAACCTCTGCTCCGAGTTCCTCACCGCCGGCACGGACACGACGTCCACCGCGCTGCAGTGGATCATGGCCGAGCTTGTCAAGAACCCGGACGCACAGGAGAAGCTCTACAGCGAGATCAAGGCGGCGTGCGGCGACGAGCAAGAGGAGGTCCGCGAGGAGGACACGCACAAGATGGCGTACCTCAAGGCCGTCGTCCTCGAGGGACTACGTCGGCACCCCCCTGCACACTTCGTGCTGTCGCACAAGGCGGCGGAGGACATGGAGATCGGCGGGTACCTGATCCCCAAGGGCGCGACGGTGAACTTCACGGTGGCAGAGATGGGCTGGGACGAGCGGGAGTGGGACAGGCCCATGGAGTTCGTGCCGGAGCGGTTCCTGGCAGGTGGCGACGGCGAGGGCGTGGACGTGACTGGCAGCAGGGAGATCAAGATGATGCCCTTCGGCGCCGGGCGGCGAATTTGCGCCGGGCTCGGCATCGCTGTGCTTCACTTGGAGTACTTCGTGGCCAACTTGGTCAGGGAATTCGAATGGAAAGAGGTGCCCGGCGACAAGGTGGATTTGGCTGAGACGCGCGAGTTCACCACCGTCATGAAGAAACCACTCCGCGCGCAGCTGGTGCGCAGAACAACTTGTTTGGATGGTGATTGATGGCCCATCCTCTTCGTAGTCCGTGCTGGCTGCGGCTCCTCTATCGGTAAACCGGCTTAAGGTCACAATGCCCCACTTTTACTTGCAAAATAATAATGGTTGGTTTGATTCTTATAATTTTTTATCGCCAGTGCCTCTCCATGTTTACCCTCTTTTGAAGTTTACATCTTGTTTGGATGCACGTGTATTTATCAAACTATATATATTGAAGTAAATTAGAGTAAAACTTAGTTTAAATACATTTCAATCCATTTGTGTCAGCAGCGGCGCGAGAAATTTCTTGAAGCCCAGGCAATTTTTGTTATGCAAATCTATTTACCTAGAAAATCATATAGTTCTACTTTGATACTCATATAGTTCCACTTTGATATAAAGAATTTTCCTTTCAAATTCAGTGACGAGCCCGGTCTGATGGCCAGGGTGACCGGCGGTGGCTCCGCCCATGATTTGGGTTGAGGTAAATATATGGACATCCAAACAAACAAGACTTCAAGTGGATCGAGAACCATATAAAATTAAAAATATGGTTATCCCTGTTGAATCACGTTGATACTTCCGGTCCACGTTTAAAACACGAGTGGAGAAATTCTGCTCAAAATGCATTGAAGAAAAATTAAGTATTCACAGATTCAGTCTTTGGAGAAATTTAAGAAACATACCAATCTCGGAAACAACCATCGGATTCAGAGCAGGAATCAAATTAGCCTAGCTTATGAAATTAGCCCTCTACTGTAGCTAGTGGTTAGAATAAAATTCAGTTGCTTAAGTAGCTTGCTCCAGTTCGCCATAAGTGTCAGACGTTTTGTTGCGTCAACTCATAGATTTTTTGTGCATTTAGTTTGAATGGCTTGGCATTTGAGAACTTGAGAATTATATTGGTTCACACAATATTGCCTGTGTCCGGTGAATGATGTCGGGTCATATTCATGAGCCCAAGAGCATGAACTTTGCATCAGGGGTCACAAACGTAGATAAGTTTGAATGTTGAGAGTTGCTTAGTGATTAAGAGAGTGCGAGAGCGCCTCGAAAAAGTTCCTTGCCCCCCTTATAAACCCGTAGTGGACAAGGTTACAAAATAATTGGACGCCAGCAAGTGAAATGATCTACTCACTCCAGTTCAAATTATATACAAATCCAAATGAATTAAAAAAAAATTGGACCTGCGAGGGGTTAGACAGCCCCCGGGCATTGCATCAAGAAGAAGACATTCTCACGCAGGTCCAGAAAACCTCCGAACCCTTGCCCCACCCATACACAGCGGTACCGTAGCTCATGTGAGACGACCACGATCGGGCCGGACTTTAGACCTGTGCTTTGGCCATGGGACAGACGAGGAGATTTTTTTAACTTTAGCCTGAAATTCGCTCCAACAAGGAGTCGAACCCAAGACCTGAGGAGTCGAACCCAAGTGTCACTGGGTTCCTCTAACCAATCCAAATGAATTTAAAAAAAAATAAAACAACTTATAATTTAGAATAGAAGGAGTAGATAGCTACAAAGACACAAAACTAGAGCAAAGATGATTAATACAACAATTGATGCTAATAGCATCCGCAAACTCTAGCTCTACACAAGACTAGAGTAAAGATGGTTAATACAACAATTGATGCTAATAGCATCCGCAAACTCTAGCTCTACTTCATCCAAGCACGTTCCTATATAATTCTATTGGCATAGGTGAAATCTATATCACAACACCATGCAAAAGCTACTAGCTACAGTAGAGGGCTAAAGAAGCTAAACAACTAAAGCAAGCTACTTAACTAAACAACTAAAGTTACTTAAAAAATATACTGAATGCGAAATGTAAACTAAAACACCCCCTCGAGTCTACGTTTAATTACTAACATTAGTATAGTGTCTGTGCTAACGCCACGAGTTTAATTAAGAGATGCACATAAAAATAACAAACTACGATAGTATTTCATCACATAAATAGAGTACATCCAGGTAATTAAGAGATATTCTAATGAAGAGACATTATTTTCAGTATATTACAGAAATTTGTCCTATACATATACCAACTACCAATATGCCATTCAGAGAATAGTGTGTACTATAGAGCGTCAGATGCCCGGATGGGGAGCACCATGTCGCCGCCAAGCTCCTTGGGGGCAGCACCCCACCGCATGGGTAAAAAACAGTACTTATAATGCACAGCAAAGCCACAACAACATTGGTAAATTGTTATATTAATTAGAAAAATAAAATGAAATAGATATTTTGCCATATTTTGATGTTATCATGCAAGCCATGAAATGGATGAAATTAAAAATTACCTGTCCATCGATATATGACAGGGTGATTGTGTAAATTAGTGAAAAAAGGAATTATTTGTCCTATGCAAGATGAATTTGCAAAATATTCAGCATAAGATTTTTTTTAACAAACAATTTATCAAAATGTTGAGGCGAAACCAGACACTTCTTTGAAATGGATGGCTGCAATGGGGCCTCAACTAAACCACCAAAAATTGTGCCTTCTTTATTCCTAACAACCTGTAATATAATGTAACATAACATCAAAAGATGAAGAATGGAAAAGTAGTTGATTGCTAAGGTTCTTAGAGGAATAACAAAAAAAAAATCTCACTTGACGAAATACAACCAGATGACATATATTTCTATATGGAGAGAGTGCAATTTCTCCATCATCCTCACTTGATCCCCCAAGCCAAATGGGTCTTCTGTGACCTGCAAGACAACGAAATCACACAGGAATTCTGATCTAGGCAACCATTTATCTGTCACTGTGATCTGGGCACGTGAGGGCAGTGGGTGGTTCACTGATCTTGAGACCTTGAGCAGATGCTTCTTACAAGGCAATAAGATACATTATTACATTCAAAACAAAAAAGAAAAGAACTTAATTAATTTTTTTATGCAGTCAGCAGGGAAGTTCCCTACCTCTTTTTTCATTTTTCATATAAAAAGGTACAGTAATATACAAATAGTTCAAGGCGCCAGGCCCAAGAGAGAAACAAAAGAAACCATGAAAGACTCTCTGCACTGACTCAGAAGTCTACTCCTGTTTGGCTTAGCCTTGGTGCACGCCAATCCAAGCTCCTCTTCAAAATTGTTCTTCTAGACCACGATATTGCAGGAAGCATTATAAAAAATGATGTTGTTTCTCATTCTCCAAATAATCCAACATGTTGTTATCACTATCTCTCTGAAGATACTGCCGCCAAAGTTTGTTCTTGCTTCTATGATCATATCCAATGGTTGGAGATTTGCATTCCAGTGGATGCTACGGTAATTCCAGCAGTTTTGACTGAATGGACACTAAAAAAGAGATGAAAGGAGCTCTCTTCCACCCCCACTACTACATAGGACACAACGGTAATCATCCATTTCTTTGTTTTCTAAGAAGGTTCCTTGTAATGAGTCTATCCCTTAGGAGTAGCCAAAAAAGGACTTAAATACCTGAGGACCAGAGCCAGGAAAACAAAGGTGAGGCCTCAACAACACCTTGAATATGTTTGTAAGCTTTTCTGGTGTTGTAACCACTAGCTCCCCAAGTATATGACCACTACCTGTGCATCCAAATCTCTTGCCTCAAGGAGATGTTGCAGATCAATTAACAGGACTACATCCTGACTGGAGAGTGGGTAGGCTGAAAATTCTGTCCAAATCATGTTCTAGTAGACAAGCAATTGAGCCTTTTGTTCAAAGTTAATTTTTCAGAGAGAGTAAAAAACAAGCTCTAATATGAAGTATAAGTGAGTGCACCTATATCAGAGATTGAGAGTGGGCTGTTGACGGACATGCAAGAATGAAACCAGTATACTAGATGTATCTCTTGTAGAAAATCACTGCTACAATAATAGGGAACTGTAGATTCTACCTGTGCAATTGATACCTCGATGAAAATACAGCAGGAAAATTAATCAACCAATAGCAGTACAATTAGAACATGTATTAAGGTTCAATCCTCACATCTGCTCAGTCAAAAATAACCAAAATGTCATGGCAAGAATTATGGCAGTATTAACTTCTCTGCCCAAAAATTTAGTAGACAACAAAGCAATGTAAAATAACATCGTTTGATCAATCATTAAAACACAACAGCAAAGGATAGATGAATCAGTAGATGTCGCCGCCGATCTGATCGTGGAGTACTAATAAAAGCAGCTAGGGAAACTGAGATGTACATGACTAGGACTTATTTTGTCAGGTTGCACAAGATCCCTTGAAATTTTATTAAAATTAAATTACGTGTATCCCTTGAAATTCCAACATATCTACAGGTCCATCACAAGAATCATTTTCTGGATTGCTGTTGTATAAGACCAATTGTTGCATACGTATACAAAAGATTAAAAGAGAAAAAAATATATAATGGAGAGATACACATAAGTATATAACACATTATTATTATACATATAAAGAAACTAATATTCTTTATCTACCAAATATAGGAATAGACAAATATGAATGTGATTTATATAATTTTATAGAGGCAATTATAATATAATAATATTCTGAGCAAAAACTGAAATTGCATGAAGACATTCTAAACAAAAGTAAAATTTAATGGAGAAAATTTGATGGCTAAATTTAATTGACAATTAATTCCATATAGTAAAAAAAATTGTAGATGGCATTTCATACTTACTTTAGGCAGAAAAGATTGTCTTATTGCAGGATATCACAATCATCTTAGTGCATCTAGGATTTTACCTAGAAAAAATGAATATCCAGAGTTGTTCTTGTAGAAAGATAATTTCTGTACCTTTGAATTACGCTAAGCTAACCTGCAAACTCCAAACACATGAAAATTGGAATATGGTTAATTACCAAACAATAACTATATTTGGTAGCATGCATAGAATTACTTATATTTTTTATGCATAGCCAAGCGTTCTAAGAATGTGAACAAAAGGAATTTCAGAAAACCTATATAAAATTCACCATTGCTCTTTCCAGATGAATCATCGAACTTATATAAGATGTCAATCTATGAAATTCTTTGTTTTTTGAGAACAGGGAAGCATGTAACTTAGTAATTTGTATAAAGAAAAGCATAATGGATACATGATAGTATAAAGCAACTACATCTCTGACGGTCTGCTTCGCCTATGCACATGTGAATACAAGCGTGTATAAAAATAAAAGAATGGGATGAGAGGGAGATTTGGCTTATTGCCATCATTACGAATATCACTCATTTATTTGCCTGTTTTATATGCGCTCCTATATATTTGCCACCAAAAACAGTAAACCTCCTACGTATTTACCATTTTTGCTGATGTGGCATGCCACACAATCATCAGATGTGGCAGTGCCTCTCCTCCGGCTGTTCACTACTACAGAAAAGGCAATCAGTGTCGGTTCAAAACCCCCCTACAGTGGCGGATTTTGAACCGGCACTGGCGAATCACTGCCGGTTATGCCAAACCGGCAGTGATGGCTCAAGCATCACTGCCGGTTCGTGTTACCAACCGGCAGTTATGCTTGAGCCATCACTGCCGGTTTGTAACACCAACCCTAAACCCTAAACCCCACTGTCGGTTTGTAACACCAACCCATCACTGCCGGTTTGGCACCCCAACCGACAGTGAATGTAGGATATCACTGCCGGTTCTAAGTGATTCGACAGTGATTTAATTTTTGTAATTTAAATTTATTACAGAAACCATCAACATTATATTACATAAACCATCAACATTTATATTACAGAAATTCATAGATGTGTCTTAAACTTATTGTACATACAAATGAGATTACAACATATAATTAGAGTCCAAGTCCAAAGAACCCATTACACCATAATTATAAATTAAACTACTGTCCACAAATTGACGACAAAATAAATCATGTGGCAGCACCTAATTGTACCCAATTCCAGCCAATTGCAATGCCATCTACCAGCACTTCGTGCTCTACCAAATTTGTGCATAACTAAACCTACAATGCACATACAACACTTTCATACACACACCAACTAACAACACTTGGTGGTCAACCAATTCGTGCAAAACTAAACCTACAATGCACGTTACACACCTTCATACATAGACGTCTGACCTTCATCGCATACCCCAAATAGCAGTGGCAGCTAACTCCCTTATGGCACTTGTTCCAGCGGCAGCATTGAAGTGAACCCAGTCGGTAACAGGATACATGGTACCTAATCCATGGTTAATTTCCCACAAGTAATTGTCCATTGCAAAAATTAAAATCAGGACCCATGATTGCTTTTCTCTGAAATAACCAGGCAACCCCTCCAGGAGTTTCCACCTTTCTTTGGTAACCCCAAAATGCCGCTCTATGACATTACGCAGGCGGCTGTGCACATAGTTAAACTTCTCTTGTTTATTTAACATGCCTGCATCAACACCTTCGAATTCATGCAAATGGTACCTTATATTCCGATATGGGGTCATGAATCCTTCCCGCTGCATGTACCCAGCGTCCGCCAGGTAATAGTGTCCTACAACAAATGACCAATTCCAAATTACAGGTTCGTGATACAACATATGTACAAAACATGTATAAGCATGTGGATTGTAGATGTTAGTAGCATGCAATACCCTGAGGAGGATGGGGAAACAAGGATCCTGCAAACACTCCCTCAAAACTGCCATGTCGTGACAAGCGCCCGCTTTCCCGGTCGCAACATAAGTGAATCGGCCATGCATGTCCACAATGGCGCAGACATTGAACGAAGCTTGACCTTTCCTGTTAATAAAATCATTTTTGACAGCTTGACTGACTTCTACTTTTATGTGTGTGCCATCAATTGCCCCAATGCAGCCATCAAACCATGGTCGATATGGCGCAAGTTCGTCATGCACACCTCCATATGTCGGATCCACTGGACATAAAACAGTCTTAGCCCACCTAAACATGACTTTTGCCACAAATGTTGTCTTCCTACTTAGTGTATCTAAAGACCTTTCAAATCTATCCTGACACTCTCTAATGGCAGTCCCGTGAGCGCAAGTCCACACGTACAAACCCAAGGCTTCTACAGAAGAAAATTCATTTGTTCCACGTAACCCAAACTGAAGCAACTTGTCATGCAGGTTCATAAAAACATCCGGTGTCATCCGCAAATTATCAAAACACCTTCTAGGGTTATTCAAATTCAGTTGCATCCATTGAGCCCCAGTCAGTCTAGGTATTAGAGCTGCAGGGTTTACCGTGCCTTGCTGTTGTGCCTGGAGCTCATGTATCACTGTCAACGCAAATAGGACCTGTGTCATTGTCTGCTTGTCCACATCTTCCTCAGTTTCGACATCCATCACCTTGGGCCGCCTGAAAAACAGACAGTTCATTAGTTCAGAAACCATAAGCAACAAGGCTGCATGCGCCATAGTTCCATGCATAACATTAATAGATGTGACGAAGAACAATCAGCAAACTTTGAACATGTAATTTAAACCATGCATAACATTAATATTTTTGCACCATATTACATTGTAGGTAACAAGACTGACTAGTACATGAAAAACAAACAAAACAGTAACAGATACACACTCATGAACGAAAACTGATACACTTGTGACTGCCACGCTGTCGAGTCGTAGCGCTACTAGTCCTTCCTAATGGTCCTCCAAATCGTCTTCACGAACTCAGTTCGCCCCACAATAGAGAACATATCTAGATAGTTTTCTCGATGGTTCAAGTCAGCTGTGACAGCCAGGGTCTGGTGGAAGAGAGGATCAGCCTCGTCGACGCCGTCTTCCCTGAGAACCTGAAGGACCTTTTTCCTATCAGCTCTAGTTCTTGCAATGACCTCTTTTCTGGTGGTGCCATCAATCAGAGATTCTTGCATAAAAACCATTGCATCTGTCATCGTGGGTGTCTTGCTACTCTTCTTGCTTGGTGGGCTGGAAACAAAATGCTCTCTGGTGCGACGTCTAGACGCCTGGCCACCACTGCGGTGGTCCGCAAGAGGGTTGTCAGACAGATCTTCAGGTGTGTGTGGGCTATCATGAGTGTGGATGGGATCTTGCTGATGGCCACCAGCTGAGATCAGGTTGCCCCTATCATGGGGTGTGTGCCCGAATAGGGTGAACAATTGCTCAAAGCAAGGTGGGCGTTTGTACTTCTGACCAGCCGGCTGGCTACTCTCCTGCACATCATGAATGCAAGGGAACGATGTCAATTAGTTAACCTAAACCCAAAGACGGTAGTGGATTGACACTAGGAAGGATTAGTTAGTACCCCGTGGTTTGTGGCATACCAACTTGGATCTACCGCGACCTCGCCAGATGCAGGGTCGCGGCCTAACCCAGTGTGCTTGTTACCGTCACGCCAATTGAAGTACGACCGTCTCAGCTCGCTAAGCTTGTTCTGGAGTTGCTTCCTGTTGTACCCAAGGTTAGTGGACTGATTGAAAGCAGTTTTAATATTGGTCCATCCAGTGGAGGTTGGCCCTTTGTCCCCCCAATGGCATAGGTCTTTTTGTGTCAGAATTAGATCCAGCAGGATGGACAGGGTGCGCTCATCCCAGGCAGCACGGTCTTGACTCATCTGAACACAAGTATTTGATTGCAAATTAATATGGTTGCGCTATCGGTACTACATAATCAGACTAAGAGCATTACGATAAGGTGAAGCATGCATTGCGAGGTTGTGGTCCGAATTGAAGTACTTGCCTTGTCGGTCAGGCGGCGACGTTTGCTGCCAACGTGGAGGGTGGATACCTTAGGTGACGACGACGAAGCTGATGAAATTGCCAGTGTGGGCAGGCAGCAGGGGAGTCTACTGACTCAGTTCTGTACAAAGGACAAAAGAAATGTGTGACTACATTGCGCGGTTGGGTGAAGGTAACGAACTCATCGGGCAGCAAGAAGATAGCAGGGTGAGGAACAAATCGTACCTCCCGTTGGTGGATAACCGACGAAGTTGGACGCGGATCCGGCGGAAGACGAGAACAAGGGGTTTAAAATGGGGATCCGACGGCGTGCAGTGGAGGGAGCTCCTCGCGGCGGCGTGCGTCGAGCAGAGCAGAGCGGGCGGCAGCGGCGTGCAGTTGCGACGTCGAGCAGAGCAGAGCGGCGGAGTGGAGGGAGCTCCTCGCGACGTCGAGGTCGTCGAGGTCCAGTGGGCGGCGGCGGCGTGCAGTGGCGAGCTCGGGCTCGGGCAGAATGGGTAAATGTGGAACAGGCGCGTGTCTGAAGTGTCTGAAATTTTCAGACACGCGCCAGTTCATTAAATAGGGTGGCATATCACTGTCGGTTCTTATTACAAACCGACAGTGATGTGCCCTATCAGTGCCGGTTTGTAAGACGAACCGGCAGTGATGAGGGAGCATCACTGCCGGTTCTTATCAACCGGCAGTGATGATGGCGCATCACTGCCGGTTGGTTATTAGAACCGGCAGTGATAGAGGCACATCACTGTCGGTTCCTCTACAACGGGCAGTGATGTGTGTATTTTTTTTAATCTGTCTTTTGCTTTAGAATTCAAATTACTCCTGATTTTTTACTAGAACTTGAAAAACTCCAAACATAGAAGTTGCATAATTTTTAATTCTCTACAACTTTTGCTGAAGTAGCATATTCAAATTCTTTATATTTTTTGAATTCCATTTTGAATTTGAATAAGGGTTTAAAATTCAATTACCCCTTTTGTAATTACTCCAAAAATTTGAATAGAAGTTGAAAATCTTCTAACATAGCTTTTGCTAGTTTTGAGTAGCTCTACATTATTTCTTATACACTCAAGGTCTAATTCTTCATAGTTTTTGAATTCCATTTTGAATTTGAATAAGGGTTTAAAATTCAATTACCCCCTTTGTAATTACTCCAAAAATTTGAATAGAAGTTGAAAATCTTCCAACATAGCTTTTGCTAGTTTTGAGGACCTCTACATTACTGCTTATACACTCAAGGTCTAATTCTTTATAGATTTTGAATTCCTTTTGACATGGCATGCATCAATCAACAACGTGATACAACTCATCAATCTCTACAACTCCATATGATCTCAAATTTGATGCAAATTACTAAAACAACATTTCATTAAGGATTACATAGTTTATGATACTCTAATAATTCACGGTGCAAGCACGATGATGGCCTCATCATGATCACTCCGGAGGTAAGCAGGTTCGTCACCCTCTTCAAGGACATGTAGGGTAACGTCCGCCCCAAAAGGAGCCATTTCTTTATAACCTTTGTACTCTTCTTCGTCTGTCACTCCGTCGACACCTACAATCTTCCTTTTTCCTTGCAATACTACATGTCGTCTTCCATTTGTATTGTTATCCCTTGCATAGAAGATTTGCAAAACATCTTTTACAAGGACGAAGGGGTCATCCTTCCATTTGTGGAGCTATAGGAAAATACCACACGGACTTTACTGGCCCTCCTCTGGTCTTGCTTTCGTGGAGCTATAGGAAAATACCACATGGACGAAGAGGAGCCAAAAATGGAGATCAAGAAATCCACCAGCCGCAACAATGGAGAGAGAGAGCTCCTCACGCACTGTTCTGTACTATTGGGCAGAGGAGGGAGGGAGGAGATCGAAGCTTTATACTGTACACAACATCACTGCCGGTTCCAAAATATTTCTCGACCTTTAGCAAACATTTCTAGAATTGTGAAGTCCCTTTGATTGGGCCCAAGTAAATTTTTTTGAAAAAAGATGTTTATTTTTCAGAAAGGTCTACCAAGTTATTCTCAACCCCCCTGATCCTTAGGGTGACATAGAATTTGTCCCAATTGGCTAGGAGATAATTTTATTTATTATTATTTCATTAAAAAAACTTTTGACTACTGAAAATCCACTGTTTAATGACACCTTTTGGATTTTGAGAAAAAGATATCGTAAATATAGGTAAACTTCTCAGGACTGAACTGACCAACACCAGTCTACCACCATATTATAGGTGTTTGGCCTTGTTAGTACTTGGTAGTATTGGCTTCAATAATTCATTTATAACATAACATTCCACATTGTGAAGTTTTCTACTGTGAAATAGAATTTCTAAACATCTAAAAAGAGAACTTACTATACATCTTGGTCAAATAGCTAGTATATTCATGTTCATAGTGTTTTGGTTCTCCAAAGCAAAAAAAATCCCACTCTTGTGAAAGTTCTTTTTAGACATAAAGTTGCTAAAAAACAGAAAACACTTATATTCTTAGTCTGCTCTAGATTGTAGTCGAGATACTCGCAAAAAAATACTATTGTCTAGAAAGAGGATTGTATTATCCAAGTATCGCAAAATAGATATGAGGATCCAAGAGTGAAGAGAGAGAGGAGATCGAAGTTTTATAGTGTACACAACTTCACTGCCGGTTGGAGCCACGAACCAGCAATGAAAGACCACATCACTGCCGGTTGGTGGCTTGAACCGGCAGTGACCAACCGGCAGTGATGTGGTGTTTCACTGCCGGATCAGCCCCTGCCCCCAATAATTGGGGGCATGTCAGAGGAAGAACCAGCAGTGAAGGGGCATCACTGCCGGCCCAAACAAAACCGACAGTGATGGGTCGGCAGTGATTGCCGATCTACAGTAGTGGTTGTTTCTCTCTCCCTTTACCCGTTGACACATGGGTCCCACGTGTCAGGGTCTTCTTCAACCTCTGGCCACCGATCGGAGAAGGATAGCAGATTAAGGATGCCCCAAGGCCGCCGCACCCCGAGCCTGCGCGCCCTGCCCCACGAGCTTCGGCAACCATGGCCGCGCGTGCCCCGACCTCCATGGTCGCACGCTCGCCAGCAACCTGAGCCGCATGCACCCCTGCCCGCCTGCGCCCCGTGCGCGCCGCCAGTGGCGAATACCCCGCCCGCCTGCTCGCGCCTCGACGCCAGCCGCGAGCGCCGTAGTACAGCTCGTGTCGGCGGGCACAGTGCACACCAGCGTGGGCGCATCGTACCTTCTCCACGGTGGCGCCCACAAGTCGGAGCTCCTGCAGCCCAGGGTGCTGCACCCGGACGTGCGCCACCTTTTGCTCCTGCTGCCGCGCGCACAAGCAGATGAGGACGTTCGCTGGACAGTGCTTCACGGCCACCATGGAGCATCACGCCGTGTGTCTGCAGTGCAAGCAGCCGATGGCCACCGATATGACCTTCGTCCTTGCTCGCTAAGTCTCAACTCTTAGCCTGTGCTCATCTCTGACGTGCGTGAATGCATGCGATAGGCCTGTGTCCGTGTCTGGGCGCTGTGCGGTTAGCAGACAAGCACGGGCTACCTAGTAACCCGCAAAAGCAAAACGGCAAGAGGTTGAAGAAAACATGACAAGTGGGACCCACATGTCAACGGTGGAGGGAGAGAGAAACAGTCGCCTAAGGAGAAGCGCTGCCACATCGGATGACTGTGTGGCATGCCACATCAGCAAAAATGGCAAATACGTAGGAGGTTTACTGTTTTCGGTGGTAAATATGTAGGGGCGTATATAAAACTGGTAAACGAAGGAGTGACATCTGTAACGATGGTAATAAGTTAAATCTCCCTGGATGAGAAGGGGAGGGTCGGGGATGCAGGCCGCTATGCGCGTGTGGGAGAGGAGGCGTCAAGCCGTCAGGAAGAGAGGGTCACGCGTGTGATGAGAGCGAGGAGGTTTGATCTAAATAACACGCGTCGTTGAACTTGAGTGAGTAAGAGAAATGAGAGTCTAGAGTTGATTTCGTTCGTTTATTTTTTAAAGGTGGGTTAATTCTGGGTACAGTTGACTTGGTGTAATTAGGAAAGATTATGACTGATGGGGATAATTGTTGGTGTAGATGTAGATAAGTTTTAGCGATGCATTATATATTGGTAGAGAATATAGATAAGCTTATTGAATAAAAATAATCACTTGATTTTGAATTGAATAAAATAAAAAACTTTAAAACCAACATATTGACTCTTGACATCACAAAGAGAAACAAGACCGGATATAACTTAAGCTAAGGATTCAGCTTAATAAATACTAAAGAGTAAAGTGCACCAACGTTTTCTAAACTTACGTTGTTGTGTCATCCTGGTCTCTAAACTCACAAAAATTGTTCATCTGTGTTATTTCAGTTCCTAAACTTACAAATGTATCACCTCAAACGTATTCATTTGTGTCATCTGGTCTCTAAACTTGTTTTGAGTCGGCCCAAACAGTACATTTTAAACACTTGATATAAAAAGACAAACTTTATATAAAAAATATAGCCTTCGATGGGATCTACAACTTTGTACTTGATTTTTTTAAAATTAAAATTGTTTAGGGTATTGAAATGGTCTGATTAAAACTGTTTTCAAAACCTATAAACTTTCAAAATCAAATTTTGGAAACTCTACTTAACCCCCTCATCTATCTAGTATGGTCTATTTCACATCCTCAACTATAAAACCAGGTATTCTATCCCCTGAACTTTTCAAAACCGGTTAAATTACCCCTTTGGATTCTACAATGGTTGTCTTTTTCTCTTTTATTTGTTTTCATAAATCTTTGAAAAATCATAATAAATCACGGGGAAATCATAAAATGGAAAATCAAATATTATTGGACTCCACATGAGTAGATCTACACAATGGACATATAATACGATATGTTTTAGTATAAATTTTTTGTTGTAGCTATAGATTAATTGAAAATTCTAACTTTGTCTGTATTAGTTGAAATAATTCATAGCAACATCTTCTATGGTCCAATTGTGGTGAATTTTTTATGTGAGCTAATTATTATATGCTTAAACTATAGTAAAAAAATTCATACTCATTATAACATATATAACTTAGTTATAGATCAAGCATAACTTTAACATAGAAAAATCTAATTTCATGCTTGTTAAATCTATTATTTATCTATAACTAAGTTATACATGGTCCAATGAGTATGAAAAAAAATTATAGTTCCAACATATAATAATTAGCTCACCATAAAAATTTAACCAAAATTGAATCATAGAACCTGTGACTACGAATTATTCTAATTAACTACAAACAAAATTAGATTTTTCAATTAATGTAAAGCTATAACAAAAAATTTGTACTAAAACATACCATATTATATGTCCACTATGTAGATCTACTCATCTAGAGTCCAACAAAATTAGATTTCCCATTTTATGATTTACTATGATTTTTTAAATATTCAGAAAAAACAAATAAAAAAAGATAAAACCACCGTTAGTGTAGCAAAACCACCATCCAAAACCATCTGAGAGGGTAATTTAACCAGTTTTAGAAAGTTAAGGGGGTAAAATACCTAGTTTTATAGTTGAAGGTGTGATGTAGACCATGCTAGATAGGTGAGAGGATTAAGTAGACTTTTTCCTATTGCTTTCCGACCAAATCAAGAGTTATCTTGAATCAAATGGAAGATCAGAAACCCCGTCCCATCAAGTCGTATTCGGAGCCTAAACTATGCCAATTATGCATCTATCTCCTAGTTGAGTGTTTTGTCTTCATCACATAATCTAGTGTCATACTCATTTCCTATGTCTTAGAACCATCCGTATCATTAGATTTTATCCCAATTAAGTTTGTTTGATTAATTTATGAATCACGGTGAACATTAATTTTCTAACGATGTATTGAAAAGGAAAAAAGAAGAGCAATGCAAAAACAAGAGGTGCATATTTAATTTTATTGATGGCAAATTTGCTATAAATTAATTGGTTAATTGGTTGTGTGCTTTAATATTTTTACATGTATCTTTCTATTTATTCTAAATAAATATTTTTATTTATATAATTGGTGACAATCATAATATGCTAAATACTAAGAAATAATCTTTGATATCTATATTGTCGATTTCGTGATATCTTAATTTATTTCAGTCCTCCGCCGCTGTTGTAACCTGTTCGTCAAAGACTAACGCAGTCGTAGATAGACAACTATACCTGAGTAGATGAGTAGATCTAAACGGCTCCACACGAAAATTCTAACTATAGATTAATTTTATAGTTGCCACGAAACTCCACACACACGGCGTGAAGGCGATGCTTGAATTTTATTAAACGTGTTGACTGTTGACATTCATACTTATACTATATTCTAATGAACCGTGAATGGGCCTGTGGTCCAATGGTAGGACTGTCCAGTGGGACGTTACCCACCAGGGTTCAAACCCTGACGTCGCACCATTTGCTGGAATTTATCTCAGACATTTTGGGTACGCGCACGCGTGCGCATTCAGTGGTACTGCGCGGAACCCTGGCGTCGCACCATTTGCTCCATTTGCGTGAGTGTGGAGTGTGTGGGTTGTATGCGTCTAAGTTGTACCGATAAAAAAATATATTCTAATGTGTGCAGCAAATCAGCTATGGAACCTTCTATCAGTCAATGCTACGGATTAGGGATGACTATGAAAAGTACTGTCCACTATTCTCATTCCATCATTCCTGACGTCAGCGATGCTTGATCCAAACGGCTTCCGTTGCCGTTCCGTTTCTCTTCGCTGACTAGTAGTCCTTCCCAAACCCCCGAGCACCGCGTCTGTCGCCAATCACGCCCCCACGTGGAATACTTCACATAAATTGACACCTTGAATCCGTCTCCATTCACCCACACCGTCTCCAGCGCCGCCGCGGCCACCGGTACACTTTGAACCGACCAATGGACTCGACGCAACTGAATCGACCAATGGACGCGATTAAGTTTTTTTTATTAATATGTGAATCACAGTGAACATTAACTTTTAACGATGTATTGATAAGAAAAAAAAACAAAGGCAATGCCGAAACAAAGAGGTACATATTTAATTTTATAGATGGCAAGTTTGGTACAAATTAATTGGTTGTGTGCTTTAGTATACTTCGTATAATGTATTCTAAATATTTTTATTTATATAGTTGGTGACGATGATCATGATACGTTATATGTGTATAAACTAATAAATATAGCGAGAAAATCTTTAATATCTATATTATCAATTTCGACGCACCTTAATTTATATACATCCTCCACCACGCATTCGTGTAGATGGACAAGTACCCGTGTATATGTGACAATTGCCCCGAAACTCCACACACACGGCGTGAAAGCGATGCTTGATTTTTTTATAAAAAAAAAACGTGTCGAATGTTGACATTCATATTATATTCAATTCAAATGAACCGACGATCATCGACAATTGTGCAGCTAATCAGCTATGGAACCTTCCACCAGTCAATGCTACGGATAAGGGATTCCTATGAAAAGTACTGTATTATCAGTCTATCATTCCTGACGTAAGCGATGCTTGATCCAAATGGACTTGCTCATGAAGAAATGAGAATCCGTTGCCGGCCCCGCTCTCTTCGCTGACGCTGACTAGTAGTCCCACCCAAACCCCCCAAGCACTTCCCACCCCACATGGAACACTTCCCATAAATCGCACCTCCCCTCCAATCCGCCTCCATCCCATCCACCCACACCGCCGCAATGGACGCCACGCAACTGAACCGACCAATGGACGCCACGCGACTCCTCCCCGCCGCGCTCCTCCTCCTCCTCCCCGCCGCGCTCCTCCTCCTGCTCCGGTCGCGGGGCAGGCGCCGCCTGCCCCCGGGCCCGCCGTCGCTGCCGCTGCTCGGAAGCGTGGTATGGCTCACCAACTCGCCCGCGGAGGCCGAGCCCCTGCTGCGGCGCCTCTTCGAGAGGTACGGCCCCGTGGTGGCGCTCCGCATCGGGGCGCGCCTCTCCGTCTTCGTCGCGGACCGCCGCGTCGCGCACGAGGCGCTCGTCGACCGCGGCGCCGCGCTGGCGGACCGTCCGGCGCTCCTGTCCGTCAAGCTCCTCGGCGAGAACGACAACACCATCACCCGCGCCAGCTACGGGCCCGTGTGGCGCCTCCTGCGCCGCAACCTCGTCGCCGAGACGCTGCACCCGTCGCGGGTCAAGCTCTTCGCGCCGGCACGCGACTGGGTGCGCCGCGTGCTCGTCGAGAAGCTCGGGGAGCAGCCCCGGCGGCCCGACGACGCCGCGCCGCCGCCCCGCGTCGTGGAGACGTTTCAGTACGCCATGTTCTGCCTCCTCGTGCTCATGTGCTTCGGCGAGCGCCTCGACGAGCCCGCGGTGCGCGCGATCGCGGCCGCGCAGCGGGAGTCACTCATCTACCGTTCCAAGAGTCTGGAGGTCTTCGCCTTCTTTCCGGCCGTCACCCAGCACCTCTTCCGCTCTCGGCTCGATAAAGCGAGGGCGCTGCGGCGGCGCGTCAAGGAGATCTTTCTCCCGCTTATCAACGCGCGCCGGGAGTACAAGAAGCGGGGAGGCGAGCCGAAAAGGGAAACCACGTTCGAGCACTCGTACATCGACACGCTGCTGGACATCAAGCTTCACGAGGACGGCGATCGCCCGCTCACCGACGATGAGATTATCATCCTATGCTCCGAGTTCCTCGACGCCGGTACGGACACCACGTCCACAGGGCTGCAGTGGATCATGGCCGAGCTTGTCAAAAACCCAGCCATCCAGGAGAAGCTCTACGACGAGGTCAAGGCCGCCACCGACGACGACAAGGAAGGAGTCTCAGAAGAGGACGTCCACAAGATGCCATACCTCAAGGCGGTGATCCTCGAGGCCCTTCGGAAGCACCCGCCGGCCCACTTCGTGCTGCCGCACACGGCGGCGGAGGACATGGAGATCGGCGGGTACCTGATCCCCAAGGGCACAACTGTGAACTTCATGGTGGCCGAGATGGGCCGGGACGAGCAGGAATGGAAGAACCCGATGGAGTTCTCGCCGGAACGGTTCCTCCCTGGCGGCGACGGCGACGGCGTGGACGTGACGGGCACCAAGGCGATCAGGATGATGCCGTTCGGCGTGGGACGTAGGATCTGCGCGGGGCTTGGCATCGCCATGCTGCACCTGGAGTACTTCGTTGCCAACATGGTGCGGGAGTACGAGTGGAAGGAGGTGCCCGGCGACGAGGTGGACTTCGCCGAGAAGAATGAGTTCACTGTCGTCATGAAGAAGCCGCTACGCCCACGCCTTGTGCCTAGGAGGTCTCACTTGAACTAGAACTGCTTTACTATATCATTCTATTATATGTGGTTTCTTGTTCTGTGATGCACATGCACTCCGTATATAAACATCAGTGTACTATTAGTATAGCTGTCAAAAATTACGGTTCTTCAATAATTCATCGGCAGGGATTGTAACGTTCATTAGTTTTGTCTTCGTGTTGATCGTGGGGTGGATGGCTTGTGAATATGGAAAATCATTAGCAAAACTATGCCAATTATAAACAACAGAGCTGCTCTTCTGATAAACGCTTGGTTGATGCATCTATGTTCAGATGCTCTTGATTCACAATTCTCGTGTTGAGCTCTTCATTAAAAATTCTTGAGAAATAAGAAGTTTCTGACGGCTTTGAAAGGATTGGTTAAACTTTTCGGTTATTGCTTAGTTCCATTAGCAGAGTGGAGACTATATATTACAATGTTTCCTGGTTGGTTTCATCTTGATGAAGACTGTAGATGATTCGTTTTGTAAATGATTGAAATCACTAGCGCTTTAATTCCATTGGTATGAACAGAGCAACTCCCAAGCTTGTGTCCTGACACATATTCTCGAAGAAAATAGAGCAACTCCTAGATAAATGAACTGTTGATGTGTGTTGCTTGAGTCTTTCCTGATTAGTAGTTACCTTGTAATCGGCAAGTTCGCGATGAACATTATTTTTCGTGGTATTTTGTATTCCAACATCCAAACTGACACTGAGAACTACTCACTCGGTCCATATTTAACTAATTTTATATTAAAAGTATAATATCATCATATAGATTATTGAATATATTTTCATAACAAATTTATTTGGAGATACAAAGCTAGTACAAATCTAATCAAACTTATCTAGTGAAAACAAAAAACAACGGTTATTTAGGAACGAAGGAAATAGTTGCCTATAATTACAATCCATTAGAAGATGGTTCTGGTATTTCTTGTTTAGGGATGTACTAGATGAGGATTCAGAATCTGTCAAGAGTTACAGTCGATCAATCATCATCAGAGAGGCTGTCCAGTGTGTGGTTTGGTTTCTCCTGTGATCTGTGAATGAAGGAAATTGCTAGCACAGCTAAGACAGTCAGAACAATCGCTGAGATCCGTCTTCAGTCAATCTCGATTTGCCATTGTCGTGTTGACGGTTTTGATGCAGCGAAGCTGTCGAAGTCCTGCACTAGTATCAGGGGGCTTTTACGTGCAGCAAGCAGATTCTGTCCTCTATCTCCCCAGCACCCCAGATTATTACATGTTTTTTACATGTGAATGTTTTATGTTTGGAGACGGACGTGCGAAAGCTAAGAAGCATGGGTGCTGGCTGGAAGCTAGTGGACGGAGCTCCAGTGCACTAGAAAGAAACGGAAGGGAACGTGTGTAGGCGTCCACACCGCAGAGAACGACCCATTCACACAATAGCGTGACAGCTAGCAAAATGAAAAACTTGTGACGAATGGTAGTAATGACAGAAAATCTAGATTAAGCAAGCAACAATTCCGGATTAAACTAGAAAACAACGAGAAATAGAGTACTATAAGAGCAATAATTCTAAGAGACCATTCAAACACTGATGCATTGTCCCTCTAAGTAGGGTTTCCTTTTTCTAGATTCTAGCCACCACTTCTTCGCACACCCTATTCGAATCCCTCATTTTTGCTTCTATGCTTTTTACTAACCTCTATTTATTTATATCTTATACTAGCTAACAAATTAACCATTTTATATGTAAAGATGTCATGTTCTGCGCTTCAAATGTTATTTTCGTAACGATTGTATTTTTTTTCCATCCAGATATGGTTCTACTTGTACCATCTATATTCCAAAGATTCTATTTCAAATGGCTCCTGAACTCACCTCTACGGTCTTGTTTGGTGCAACTTTCCTAGAAGTTATTCTCTCCGTCCCAAATTAACTGTCGTTTTAGATTTTCGTATCTCAACTTTAACTAGATTTATATTAAATATGTGTAACATTTGTGTCTCCAAATAAATTTATTAAAAAACTAGATCAAAAAATTATCTAATAATATCAATTATGTATCATAACTATTAATAATTTTTTATTTAAAATTAATCCAAGTTATTTCTCGAAAAGTGAGAAACACAGATATTTTGAGACGGAGGGAGTAGTTAATATAAATGGGAGCAGCGGGGAGAGAGACGATAAAAAAAAGGTATAGAAAAACTTGTTGTCGGGCTTCTGTTTTCATTTACTTACAAATTGCATATAGGCCGTGTAGTAGGATTTGGTGATTGAATGGCAATGGTAAAAAAATTAAAGGACTGATCGGTTTGATGAGCTTTGAATAGGTTTCATTGCAAATGATCACGACAAGCAAACTTATAGAGAAAAATAAGACAGAGAAGTGGCATGATCTTGTCTCAATAGTGGATTTATTTGCTTGAATAATATTGGGGACCGGTACAATTCCAAGGTTCCTTTTTCTCACATCTCGCAAACTAATAACTTAAATATTCGTGTTAGCAGCTTCTCAAAGTGTAAGTCTTGCAGGGGACCATTCGGTGGGCGATGACACTTAGCGGAGATACCATCACGGGGTCCTCGAGGACAAGTTACACGTGAACAACCCAAGATACACCATGAAACATCTCATGGATACTATAAGAACATTGCAAAAATATATCATTTATGGAACATGAACATTAAGGGCAAAATTCATAATACAGCATAGAATACCTCTAAAATACTATAATGGGTCGTTTGGATCCCTTCATTCGGAGAAACTGAAATCTTCTTTAATAAATTAAGCTATTTAGCTTGAAATTTGACATTCCACTATTTTTCAAAGTTCACATTTAAGCCTATCTCAAATTCATAGGGTGAGAGATGGAAATTGATTCTATAGATCATCATTCCATATTTCTATTTGCAACTTATAACATATTGTTCAAACTCCCCCTCCTACAATAGAAATACAACAAATAAGTATGTCTCTCATATAGTGAACAATAATATACAACTATAATCCATATACAATCATATTAGCTTAATTAATATATCTCTAAATTATGATTATTAAATTAAATTAAATTCCGGGGATCCAAACAGAGTCTAAAAGAAATCATAGAACATCACATAAATACTATAATAATAATTCAAATTACACCTCATAAATACTATGAGAACTTTCTTACTTTATTATGGAAAAACTAGTTAAGTGGATATCACCGCGAAAAATGCTATGAGACACATAAAAAAGATAAAATACATAAATAAAAAACAATTAATTAGAAACACAATAATAAAATAAATTTATACAAAACAAAAATAGAAAGAAACATCAAAAATAAAGAGAGCCACATAAAATACATAGTAGAACATCTCATAGGTCGAGGCCTAACGGTAGCGAGGTCCAGCCCGACATTGTTGCAAATGAAGGTATTGCCGGCACAGACAGCGTTAGCGCCACACACCAACCACCGATGATGGGGGTGTCCCTGATCCTATCCTACCAGCTTTGTAGCTGATAGGACGACTAATCTTGTTTTTAGTTGTTTTATTGTGAGAGAAAAACACTACCATAACTGATAAGCTTGGCTGATAAGGCTGATAAGTATAAGCGAACAAGGGTTCCAAGGTAGTGAAAACATGCAGACAATTATGATATGACTAAACAACATAAACATGTGACCAACCAGTATCTGTTCAGATAGCACATCACAAGTCAACAAACTACCGCTGAAACAACTGCAAATTCTTTTGTTCGTAGATGTAATTGACCATTACAGACCACGCATGTCTCACAGATCAGCAAGACCACATCATGACTGATCAAACTGCAACATTACAAATTATCTGAAAAAAAAATCAAAGCAAAACAACTCATTGAACGGTCATTGAGAGGATCTGACTAGCAAGCCCTGGATCCTGTTGAAGCAGCTCCCTAATGTTGTTCTCCACTTCGCCCAGCTGTTTCTCAAGGTATTCTTTGGATGTCTAATCAGACAATGACAGACAAAAGCAGTGAGGAATCTATGCTTATTTTTCTCTCGTGATCTTGAGTTCTTGACAATCTGGTAACACAGGATCAGAGATCAAGCATACCTGCATTGAAGCTATCGCACTCTCACTGTCATTAAGCTTTTGCTCCTGTTCACTAAACAGAGCTGATTTTGGCTCCAGAATAAACCTGGCAACAAATGAATGTGGAAAAATGAAATGCACGACACTATATTTGCATCACAGCACCATACAAGACGATGAAATTGAACTCCCTCATGGTAAAAGATGGTCTTCCTCATTTACTTACACTTTTCCTGCAAACAAAAGCAGCCATCATCAAATCAAAAGAAAGCAAGGCACATATAACATCTCACTCAAAGTTGTACAGCTGCAATGGAAGACTTTCAGTCATGCAAGTTAACATTATATGTTTCAAAAGAAAAATATATGCAATAGAATTTAGTTGAGCACCTGGAATAACTTGTAAGTTCTACAACCACAACATATTGCATGATTTTGTATTTTTCATTATATATGCATTTATTAGAATAACACAACAGGCAACATTGAACTAATAGCAGGAGTTGACTATCGTGGGAATGGAGGCATGCCCAGCTTAGCTGGTTAGGGTGACAGATTTGGTTGTGCATTCCAACCACCCAGATTCAAGTCCTCGTCAACTTAGATTCAGGTGCTAATTTCTTCTTCTCAATGAAAAACCAACTAGTTCCTCCTAGGTTGGAAATCAGATCAATGAAATTTCGCATAAAATATTAAAACTTCCACTCTCAGATATATTTGGCTGCTTTCTTAATATATTCAAAATCATTTGGATAACTGTTGTTTAGGGATATTGCCTGCAGCAACAATATACAAAAAGACTAGTACTACCATTCACTTTTACTACTAGTCTACTAAAAGGTGACCAGAGGCGGTGAAATATGCATGTAGGTCCACAAATTTCCTCCAGTGGATTTGACACAGAACAACTCAAAAAATTAATACCCGTTACATAAAAGGGGCCTCTAAGAAAATGAAACCTAGCTCAAAATTAATAACCTGCTATTAATGTTTCAGAATTCTCTACATTTAATAGTGTTTTTTTTACTTGTTTGGTTCCTCAATCCCTCGCAAAAGGTGCTAAATCCATACTTTTCTTAAATCATGTATTACGATAACATAGCTCATACTTTTCAATATAGCTTAAGATGTTAACTGTCAAATATGATAATAAAAGTGAAGATGTCAGAACTTGAAAGGACTTCAGATTAAAGATGATTATATCCACTATTGACACCTCATAACTGAGTTACATCATTTGTTACCAGAGATCAGTTTGGGCAAAATTTTAGCACAGGAGCTATTGGTCTTCAAAATATTTTCAAGAAATTGGACGCCCAAAAATAGGTTATCTAGGATTCAGGTTTCAGAATGCAAAATAGGACTACCCAGTGAAAGAAATTTCTTCCTTACCGACAGTCTTGTAGGTGTTAGTATCATCTGGCAATGGGCGAAGTTCCTCCAATGTAAGGTAAGCTCGCTTCTTTTCCCCTTCTTTAGAACGCATTTGGGTTTGTAACTGATGAAAGAAAGGTATTATTACAACAGAGGTTCAATGACATATAGGCTAGAAGTTACTATAGCAATTTCCTCACAAAGAAACTTCCATCAAAGATAAAATCACAACACAGTAGAAGCCATCAAGGTAGATAAATCGAACTAATATGCTTCCTTTTAAAAAGGATGAAAATTATTTTGTACAATATGATTGAACAACAACAGAAATGATCAGAGTCACAGCATTACTTGCAAACCATTGACCTCTCCTTCAATAATAATAATTAACAAAATCAAATCAATTCCTTTTCTACTTACTAGAAAATAAACAAGGTAGAAAATTTTGTAAAGCACATGTTAAGATGAAGTTAAAAGGTTCAGCATTACACTTCATATGGGAACTCTTGGAGGTAAAGAAATTGAAGGCAAACAATATCACTGGATTAAAAAGGCAAATTTTTTGGACATCAAGCTGGCCATTTTTACATAAATTGTAAATGTGGTTCCATCTCCTATGTCACATCGGATGTTTGGACACTAATTTGGAGTATTAATCATAGACTAGTTACAAAACTAATTGCACAGATTGAGATTAATTTGCGAGAAGAATCTATTAAGCCTAATTAGTCCATGATTTGACAATGGCCCTGTTTGGTACAGCTTATCTGGGAAGCGCTTCCCAGATAAGCTGCACAAATAGAGTAAAAGCGGCGGTCAAAATAAGCTGGTCTGATCCAGCTTCTGCTTTTTAGTACAAATGAGAGCTGTGAGAATAAGCGTGGCCAGAATAAGCTGCTGAAAAGCGTGGTGTTTGGCTGTTGAATTCAGCTTATTTTGGCCATAAGCAGCTTATAAGCTGTACCAAACAGGGTCAATGTGGTGTTGCACTAAACATGTGCTAATGATGGATTAAATAGGCTTAATTGATTGTTCTCGCAAATTAGCAACAGCTTCTGCAATTAGTTTTATAGTTAGTTTATATCTAGTCCTCCTAAGAGCATCTACAAAAGTACCTAAAATTTTCTTTCCCAAAAACATAGAGTTTTACAACTCCTAAAAAATTATTGGAATGAATAAAGAAAGCCATATCCAAGAGTTTCTAATAAATCACTCCTAAATATAAGAAGACAATTTTATATCAGAAATCCTATACTATTTCTAACCATTTTTATATTTTTTTCTCTCTCGTACATTTGCATCTAGAACCATTTTCTACTCTTTATTCTCTCATGCCCTTCCACCTTTAGATTGCCCGATAAACACGGCGAGGGGAGAGAAGATACGCGCGACTCGAAGGCGCGTAGCTTTACGCGAAAAGGGTAACTTTTCCCAAGTTCTAAAATATTAGGAGTTGTTGGAGAATGATTTTTTCTCATCCGCCTAAAAACCAAGGAATGGGAAAGGATTTACAGAACTCTTGAAGATGCTCTAATTAGTATCCGAATATCCGATGTGACACGGACTAAACTTTAGTCTCTGAAACCAAACACCCCGAAGTAATGCAAGTAATGAGCCACTGATACAACCAAAGCATGTTAGAGCATCTCCAACAACACCCCCTACTTGGCCTCCTCTAAATTTTAGTACTGAGGGTCAAAAAATCAACTTGAGCAGACCCCTACTACACCCCTACTCTTGTTGGCTCCCTACTTTTCCCCTTTCACCCCTACTTTTGTTGGCCCCCTACTACACCTATTTTTTTCTAAATCTACGGCTTGAAAGAGATGACAAGTGAGCCTCGGCCTCAATTGCCAGTGTCTATTAAAAAGATTTGAGGGGTCTAATTTGAGGGCTACTGCTAAAACATGAATAAAAAATCTAGGACATTAAAAGTAGGGGAAGTCTTCAAATCAAAAGTAGGGGCTCTAATTTGAGGGCTACTGCTGGAGATGCTCTTACCAGCACAGCAAAGTGTGATAGCAGACCAGACGAGATCCAGAAAACTCTACAATTATATTACGAGCAACAACCTTACTGAACAGCCAAGCAACCGTCCAAGTTTCAATCCGCAGACAAACCAAGAACAAGACAACTAAACCCTAAGATGAGACACGACCGGAACCTATGAAACGGGTCAGACAACGGGAAGAAGGGGGTAACCTGCTTGATTTTCGCGGTGGTATCGAACATCCGGGACTGCAGCTCCATGAAGGCCTGCACATGAGCAAAACAAGGAAATTTCAGCGAGACATTGCAGGGAAAAAAGGAAAAATTTAGCAACAAGACATGGCATCGGCAAGAACCGCCGGGCATGGGTACACAGTACGCACCGCTCGGTTGGCTTCGTCTGCCATGGGAGACGGTGGAGCGGGGTCAAGAACCCAAGAAGCAATCTCCAAAATACTATAAAAGCAATCATAGAACATCACATGAATACTATAATAATAATTCAAAGTACACCTCATAAATACTATGAGAACCATCTTAATTTATTATGGACAAAACAGTTAAGTGGATATCACCGCGAAAAATGCTACGAGACACATATCAAAAAGATAAAATACATAAATAAAAATAATTAAAATAATTAATTAGAAACACAATAATAATATAAATTTATATGAAACAAAAATGGAAGGAAACATAAAAAATAAAGAGAGCCACATAATAGAAGAAAATAAAGAAGAATCAAACATCCTATGTATACTATTCGAACAACCTAAAATACATAGTAGAACGTCTAATAGGTATGGCGTGAACAATCAAAAAACACATCATAGAAAATCACATAGATATTACGTAGATAACCCAAAATTATTCGTGCAATATCTCAGGGGTAGTACACGAACACTGAACCATAGATGGAACAAGTTTGGCAAAAATCTAAATATGTGGTGGAAAACATAAAGAATACTATGGGAACATCTCATGAATATTATAATGATAATTTAGAATATACCTCAAAAATGGTATAAGAACAGTCTTGAAGAAATAGTTCAAAGTGAATATCAAACTGGGACACAAAAAAAACCGTGAATATATAGAAAAATAATAACTGGTAACAATTAAATTGAAAATATAGTTAATAAAATAAAATATATATTAAGGAAAGAAAAACAAAAAGGGGAAGAAAATGAAAAAAAAGGGGAAAATAAAAGGGAAAGAGTGTTAAGCTGTGCTGCGAAGGGAAAATGACGTGTTGTCCATTTGATGGGCCATAAAATGCGCATAATACTTGAGCCGGATGCACTGGAATTGGAAATTAGGCGACGGAGGTCAGACTAGCTGGAACTCGAAGAAAGGCTTGGGTGACCAGGGTGAGCCGCTTTGTGGGCCAGTTGTCGTGGATTTTGTACGCATCGAGAATCTTTTTTGGGGTGTTCGTGTGGACTCAGATCACGGCTGAATGGCTGATCATCATGCGGTCAGCTGCTTCACGCCTACACATCTTTCTGTTTTGTTCAACCTAAGGACTTAATGGCTGGCCAGCCCAGCAAACAGCTCTAACTAAAGATGGCAACGGGGAATTCCCTGTCAGAGGTTAGCACCCCATCCCCATCCCCGTCAATAGTCACGGGAAAACTTTCTTCGCATCCCTGTCCCCGCGCGGGGATTTAATCCCCGCGGGGATCCCATCCCCGTACAAAAATATAAATCACTAAATTTGAGAAGACGAAGCCTTCTAAACCACTCAAGGTTAACTGCCCACCATCACCCAAGGTTTGAATTTTCTTTTTTTAGAAGATCAGTTTGAAATTTTAGAGTAAAGAACATAGCAAATTGAATCATTGTGCTCAGCTGAATATCTTACAGGACACCAAAAAATTAACATCTTAACGGCCTAATTCACAACCAATCAGGGTTCCGACATACAGTTATTCACCGATCGAATCCCACAGCCCAGGAAATGACAAACTGTGAAAATATTTTGCAGAATAGATTTTCCACTTAGCCAGCACAGTTTGTCTCTGAAAATGCAGAGTGTTGAGTACCAGAAAATTGGAAGCATCACATGGCCAGCTACGGATCCACGCCAAAAAGTATTTTCTAAGAAATTAGCTAGGATTTGTCACACGATGCAGAAAGTGGAGAAGCAGAGGGGGGGAAGAACCTAGAGAAGTCTCGGATGGTGCCGCGGATCCTGGAGCGATTCAGACATAGGAAAGAGAGAAGTTGAAAGGGAATGGGGAGGAGATACGCACCTTGGAGGAGCGAGTCGATATCGGCAATAGCCGCCGCCGCCGCCGCTGACTCCAACCCTAGGAAGAAAAACCAATGAGAAAAGAAGAGGAAGGAGGAAGGGATGAAGGAAAGGAGGAAACGGAGGCGGAGCGGCGTACCTAGATCGGTGCGAGTAGTGGCGCTCACCGTCCGTAGCAGCCCTAGCTTCACGATCGCGGAGTCGAGAGGAGGAGCAGGAGCTGCTGCGCGTCGTGGGTGTTTCGGGCGGAGGTGCGTGAACGAAGCCCCGTCCGAGCGAGCTGTGGGATCGGGGAACGGGGCTGTAGCCATCCTCTGATGCTGGCCTCGTAAACGTTTTTTTTCTTTTGACAATAATGGGCTCGTAAACGACTTGCACTTGCCTTACAACCAACAGCCCATGCAATAATGTTGGGCTCAGGCTCCGCAGATGGTTGTGGAAGAGTACTCCGTAGGACGCAACCGGCCCAGCCGAGTACAGTACACGGCGGCTCGACTTTTTTTGCTTTGTCTGTCTTCTGACAACCCAGCTCGTGCATGGCACGTGAAGCCTGCAAGTGCGCTGTGCAGCACATGCATATCGAGGAGCCTGGCGTGCAGTGCAGGATGACCACCGGGACGACCGATGAGATGACTGATGCCTGCATGAAGCCTGGAGACTTTCGAGTTTTGAGTTGCAGCTGCATGCAGCGTTGTGCTTGCTCAGCGTTTCCGGCTCCCGAGGCAGGGGTGCTGCTGCAAGCCCAGCCAATGATTGCGCAGCCGGAGCCGGCGCTGGATCACGACACGTGCCCCCGCATTGCGTCATGCTCATCAGTCATCCAAGGCCCGGAGGAAGCACAGGCGTGGAGTTCCGTGCCTGCCTGTAAAGATTGTCAGTGTAGGATAGACAAGAGCTAGCGAGCCTCGTCGTGCTTCTGAAAAAATGGAAAGTTGCCCCGCTCCTCACGTTGGTTGTAAAGCTAACCATTCTCTTTGCTTTTTGGCCTAGGGAAACATGTGCCGACCTCGGCGGCAGGTGACAGTTTTACAACGCGATTAGGATAAGGAGCAACGCGATTGCCCCGGGCCACTGCGTGCTAGTATATTATTTGGTAATGACACCATGCATGGGCATGCCCGGCCTGGCTGCCCCTCAAAAAGAGACCGTGATGCACCAATCGATCTACGAGTACTAGCCCGTAGCCGGGCATGCATCTATACATGTACTGGCAGTTGTTGAACCCTATCCAATATCCAGTCGACACAACACCGAGATGAGACGGAGCTGAGAGAGAGAGAAAAAAAAACAGATCCCAGAGGAGGCGACCGAGGTCCGAGCCAGGCAGGCAAGGTAAAAGGTGGCGCCAAAGCGACGCAAAGCAAAGGCGGACGCAAAGGCGCGCGCCCTTTTGTCTGAGCTCCGTCGCCAACCAGTCCATGGCATTTGCGCGGCCACATGGACGTACGCAGCCGCAGTCATGCATCGTCGTTGGCGACGAATGATTGGGACGAGAGATCGCGCGGGCGACGGTTGCGTTGGGCCGGACCCGCCCGGGACCGGGACTTGTCAGTGGCACTGGGATGGATGGCAGGACGGGCTGGCCCTTGGATTTGCTGTTGCACTTTTCTCCCTCTTCCTTTGTTTGGGCCTGCATCTCTACATATCGTTTGCGCTGATCGTATTTCTGCTCCGCCTCGTTTGGTGCTTACATTGGACACCTTTCGTACTACTACGCCCATGGCATTCTTGTCTTGCTCTGGACGTCGGGCGACTACCAGTACAGGCAAGGCAACGCCTCATCATTCATCAAGGTGTCAAGTCACAGAATCGAGAGGGTCGTTGCATGTGCTGCGATGTACAGTAGCCCTATGCCCCTACAATGGTACAGTAGGACAGGAGTATATGCATGGTGTGGTGTCCTATAGTAATCATATTTGTTTGTTTGGTTTATGAGTCAGTGTTTTTCTCTCAAAAACAACGTCAGCCGTTTATCAGCCACCGAAACGATCCCTCTCGCGCGCATTTTAGCGAGCTTGGATATATACTACTACGTGCCAATAATCATTGCTACTCCTCCTTGTACTGCACAATTTATTTTTTTTAGAAAAAAAAAACAAACTCGTAGCTAATACAATTTCTCCCACTCCGCCGCGCGTTGCCGGACGGATAATTATTGGCGCCGTTTTCGATGATCCAGCTAAAAAAAAGAAAGTGTCCATAGAGTGACGTAGTAGTACGTCCTCCTAGTACTACGCATGCAGCAGGCAGGACTACAGCTGCCGGAGTAAAAAAGGAGCGAATGCGTCGCACGTGACGGCCTGAGTGCGTGGCACATGCATGCGGGCCCGGCCCGACTCGGCTGGAAAGGCTCAAGGCTGCATCAGCTGCGAAGGTGGCGGCGGCGGCGGATCCGGAGAGGGCACGGGCGCCAAGATTCAAATTCCGGAGCGGAGAGGGCACGGGCGGACGTCGGCTGGACAGCAGCCGCCTGGGCTGGATCGAGCTCGGCGGAGAAAGGCCGGAGATCCACAATCCCAGCCGGCGGGAGGGCAATGGTACGGTGGAGACAGGCTGGCGGTCCAACCCTGCGGCTGGTTAGGGCCCACCTGCCCATGCCATGATGCGTGACGCCACCCTGCGGCTGAGGGCAGAGATCCAGCAAGCAGGAGCAGCAATGCGCGCGCACACTTTTTTGTACAGAATCCAATCTCGGTCCAGCCCAACAACTGCTTCTTTCTTGGGGTACTAGTGTAGTAGTACTACTACTCGTCTAGTACTGCTTGCTCCTTGCTAATCCATCCATCCGATTCCAAGCTGGGAGGGCCGGTAACAGCAACACTACTAGAGTACCAGTACTATACTGTCAATTGGACACTGTTGCTTCTTCATCCGCTTCATCCGATCGCGTTCACTGATTAATCTCTTTCCTTGGGGAAATCTGGTGCATGTGCTATTAAGTTGGATATGGCAAAATCATACGACCGGGTTGAATGGGAGTATCTGCGACAAATCATGTTGAAACTGGGTTTTCACAACATGTTTGTTACTTTGATAATGAGGTGTGTGTCATCAGTTTCAATGTCTATTAAAGTTAATGGTACTCTAACTCAGTGTTTTAGGCCAAGTAGGGGGATCCGTCAAGGAGACCCTATCTCCCCCTATCTGTTCCTACTTTGTGCTGAAGGGCTCTCATGTTTGCTGAAGTCAAGTGGGCCGGTGTATCTATCCAGAGGTGTGCGCGTGGGTGTCCATGCCCCCTGGATCTCACACTTACTCTTTGCGGACGACTGTATAATCTTCTCTGAAGCATCGCAAAGGGGGGCTCAAAGGCTTCGACAGGTGTTGGAAACATACAGTCGGGGTTTCGGGCAGTTGGTAAACAAGGATAAATCTGCTATTTTCTTCAGCCGAAATTGTACTCAGGACATGAAGCATGATGTTAGACAAGTGCTGAATATTGATCAAGAAGCACTGGCAGAGAAATACCTGGGACTTCCCACGACTGTTGGACGATCCACTAACGAAGCATTTGAATCTATGCCAACAAGAATCAGAAACTTGATTGGTACTTGGAGTGGTCGAGAAGCTAGTTGTGCAGGACGGGAGGTCCTGCTGAAATATGTGGCCCAGGCGGTGCCAACATACTCCATGAGCTGCTACTTACTCTCGAAGACAACCTGTAGAAAGATGAAATCCCCCATAGCTAACTACTGGTGGGGGAGCTCGGCGGACAGCAGGCGTATTCACTGGCAGAGCTGGGACAGACTCACCTATCCAAAGGTACTGGGAGGTATGGGGTTATGTGATTTGCATAATTTCAACAAAGCAATGCTAGGTAAACAAGGGTGGCGACTCATGACTAACCCGAACAGCCTCTGTGCTAGAGTTCTTAAGGGAAGATACTTCCATGATGGTGACTTTCTTACAAGCACAAGGAGAAAGCACTCAAGCTATACATGGCGGGCGATTACTGTTGGCCGAGAGGTGTTGGTTCAGGGTCTCATTAAGAGAATCGGTGACGGTTCAAGTACAAGTGTTTGGCGTGATCGATGGATATCGAATCACTTCAATGCTAAGCCTCTTACAGTTGAGGATGGACAATCTGTGTCCAGAGTTTCAGACTTGTTATTAACTGATGGCCAATGGAATGAGGAGGTAATCAGTCAGATTTTCATTCCAGTGGCTGCAGCGGCAATCTTGAGGATGTCGCCACGTCCTCAATTTCAAGATGTATGGTCATGGGAACCTGAGAAACACGGTGTATATTCAGTCAAATCAGCGTACAAGCTACTTGATGCTGTGAGGATACAAAGACTGGAGATGAACAAGGCGAGTGTATCTGAAAATGACGTTTGGAAGAAAATTTGGAAATTGCAAGTTCCCCCCAAAGTCCGGGTGTTCTGGTGGCGAGTCATACATGAATTTCTCCCTACTCGTCAGATCTTACACAACAGACACGTGGAACAGATTGCAAATTGTGAAGTGTGCGGTGCTGGGGAGGAATCCATACGACATGTTTTATGTGAGTGCATAGTTGCCCGTGAGTTCTGGGAACAGACCAAGTCAATAACAGGAGTAAAGCTCCTAGACCTTCATCCGGCTACTTGGGCGCACGACCTGGCCAGTGGAAGAGTGGCTACTACTCGGAACCAAGCAATGATCATCATTGGTATGTATTCACTATGGATGCAACGCAATAGGAGAAAACATGGTGAAGGGTCAGGGCCGATCAGAGTAGCAGTCCAGTGGACGGAAGACTTGGCCTTTGACCTTTGGCAAATTTCTCAGTCGCAGACGGTAACCACACAAGCTAAAGTGGTTTATCGATGGGTTCGTCCGATGGCAGGATGGTTGAAATGCAATGTTGATGGAGCCTTCTATGTGGAGCAATGGCAAGGAGCAACCGGTTTAGTACTTCGGGATGAAACTGGTTGTTTCGTCAGTGGCAGTGCCAAGTGGTACCCCCACTGTCTTGATGCCTTAACAATGGAGGCTTTAGCCTGTAGGGATGGTCTCTTGTTGGCGCAACAGTCTAATGCACGATGTGTATGGGTGGAATCAGACTGTCAGGTGCTGATAAAGTTGTGGCGAGCAGGGGAGTCCCAACGGTCAAGCATCGTTTCTATTTTGAGGGAGATTTGAGAATTGTCTAGCCAGTTTGAGGATTTTAGTCTTACTTTCATTAGTAGAGATTGTAATCAGGTTGCACATACGCTTGCAAAACAGGTGAAAGGCAGTACGCAGACCGGGTGGTGGCTCCAGGCCCCGGCCTGTGTTTCAGCTATTGTGCACCGTGATTGTAACCCTGAAACTTCTGAATGAATGAATCCTCATTAGACGCAAAAAAAAAAAGATTAATCTCTTTCCTTCTCTGGCCGCAGCAGCCGAAAACTAATCTACTACATTATCGCTAGGACAGTTGATGCATTATAGGAGGAGTAAAGTACTCCTGCATGAAGGCTGTTTAAGGCATGCATGCAGTCTCTCAGTGCCGCCTGCATGCCATGCCCGACTGACACACGACTCACTGTTCCATCCACCAACTCGCGGCGGCCTCGCATCACTTTAGTATGCACCTGCTTGGGCTGCTACAGTACCGTGCTAGCTAGCGCTAATAACTGTGCTGCCTTCATCTTCGCCGGCAGCCAGACAGGGAAGAGACGCATGCATATGCATTCGCGTCTGCAGGTTCATCAAGCAAGGCAAGGCAAAGCATTGGCTTGCAGGGCCAGCCAGGGGCATGCAATGCATATGCATATTGGAACGATCGACCCTGTGCCCTTGTGCCACCCAGCAGTGTGGGTCGCCGCGTCACTCGTGGCCTACTCACATTCATAAGCCGCCGTTTCGAGGTGTGTGTTTCTCTGCCTTCGATCCGGTCCAAGCATCGGCCGTCGCCCCCCAACCCACATGGCATGCGCCCCACGGCAACGGCAGCAACAGCTAGCGTTTTGCTTATTGCTGATCTCGACTGGTGGTCGATCCATGACCATGATGAAATAGTCTAGTGACCGCAGAATGTTTCTGCTGGTGGTGCTCGTCGTCTGTCCTGTGGATCCATGATCATGACGACCTAATCTAGCTAGCTAGCGGCCTAGCGCCGTGCATGCGCTAACTACGGTGATCCATCGAGCCATCCAGGGTGACGTCTGGCCAGACTCCGATCCAGCTAGAGGGTCATATAGGAGCGTAACCCCGGTTGCTAGAACCGGAATCAAAGGGTGGACTTCTGACAATCTCAGTTAGAAAATCCGGACTAGAGAAGTAAAGAGCAAGGGTTACCAACCACTCTGTTCGGCTGGTACAAAAACCGATTGATTCTGGCTAATTGAATAGCTTTCTGTGAAAAAAAAAAACTAAAATAAACTAGAAGTAATTCAAGTGAACAAAGCCTAGAATGAGCCAGTCGTATGACAGTGATACACCAATGCATGCATTATGGAGCACACGTTAGCTACGCCTGCGATGTGCAGCTATTCCAGCGCAATCATGCATGCATGCATCGCCTAAGCTATAGCTAGCTAGCTCTGGAAATTCAGCAAAAATGCATGCATGCAGTGCCCAGCTTATTGGCTGACCGGTATCTAGTATCCACTGCCAGCTCGATCTGATAGAGAACTGAACACCTGCTATAGTTAGTAGTTAGTGGCAGCAGCAGCAGTATTAGGGCGTCCGCAACGACCCTAGTTAAATCGCCGGCAGTGTGCAGTCTAGTAACAATAATAAAAAAAAAAGTCACTCAGGGCTAAGATGTCATAGACTGGGAATTGCTTGAGAAGTGTGCGAGCTAGACGCTTCCGTTCTCGCTAGCGTTTTGGATTTGTTGTCTTTCTCCATTTCTGATTAGTCCATGCTACTCCTAGCTAGCTGAGGTGGACACCATTGCAGACGCCCTTACTCGACCGCATTATCGTTAGCTAGCAAAATGAACGAATGATTAACTAGCGTGCATCGTCGTCAGTGTTCTTTAACTCGTGGTCCACATCGGTCGCTTCATCATACGGCTAATGTCTAGCTAGGGCCAATGCAGTAGTCTTAGAGAATGGCTAGCTGTTAATTAGTTCTATATGCATATACATATAGGCACACAAGATTAGTTTAACTATTGGCAACTTTCACATATTCTAGTGGTTATTTGGAATATAATTAATGGTCATCACATAAGTACTACTACTACTAGTAGTAGTAGTACAAGTAATATAATCCGGTCCTATGCATGCATTTGTTGGGTTGACCTATGGATCAAGTGAACAATGCATGCAGATAGATACTCGATGATGCAAATTAAGCAGCAGCAGTTGGAGGATCGGATGGTGTTGCAATACTAGCTAGTATTAACCAATATGTAGGTCCTCTCCTGTCCCCCATATGGCTGTCCACAACACAACCATCTTCCAACAGTTTCACGGATGCATGCCCATTTGCCCAACCACAGCGTTGCCCCGGCCGCATGCGAAGTGATGTTCTGCATGTGCCCTGCTCCCTCTGGCCTCTGCCATTTCAATTCCATCATGCACTCCACGCACATATCGCTGTGCCTTGCTAGCTCTTGTATGCATGTTAGGCCAAGGAACATGGCGGCCTGATAGATGTAGATGGACGTGATGAATTATAACGACTAATAAGTTTGTTGATCAAAGGAGTTCCTTTATGATTATTATTAGCTCCTCCTACAGTACTCTCCACCAACAAGCCTTTATATATTTTCTACTTCTTTTATTTTCGGTATATTACTTGTCGATACACATTAATTGATGGTAAAATATGAGACCACCACACCTTTTTTTTTATTGCCCTGCAGGCAAATTTCTGATAGATATAATATACTTAATTATCTACTTCATACACGAGAATTGTTTTGTAAGTCTAGGAGTAGGAGTTAGTTATGAGGCTCTGGCCTTTTTCCTTGTGTTATTGTTGTTGGTGATGTAACAGTAGTTGGGTTAAGTAGTTAACCTTTCTGCAGATGCATGCCACCCTCCAATTAAGTAGCATTTGGCATGTGCTCACTACATGAATGACGCAAGCTATTTGGTAGATGTGACACTGCAGTGGTTGATAAGTTCGTTGATTAACAACTACTCTCTCTATCCCAAATTGTAAGTCATTCCAAAAATTTTGGAGAGTCAAAGTTTATAAAGTTTGACCACATTTATATAATAGGATAATAACATATTTGATACCAACTAAGTATCATTAGATTCTTTATTAGTTACATTTTCATACTATACCTATTTGATGTCATAAATCTTTATGTTTATCTCTATAATCTTTGGTCAAACTTAAAATGCTTTGACTCTCCAAGATTCTTGGAATGACTTACAATTTGGAATGGAGGGAGTAACAAATTGTTAGTTCTTTACAACAAGTGCATGCAAAAGGCTCCGTCCCTTTTCTTCTATGCCTGCAATCCGTGAACCGGTAGTACAATCTGGATTAGGCCGAGATGCATGGTTGGTGTTCCTGCAGCTGCTGCTTTTTTCTTCATGAACAACCTGTACTACTCTGTGCCTGATATCGGCATGTTTATTGTTTGCATGTTCAGTGGTGATATAGTTTCATCATCTCTTATTGGTAAGATATGTGTACTCCAGCAGCAAGTAGCCATGCCATGCATGCATCACAGGACAGTTAACAGCTCAGAGATCTGATTCTGCAGGTAGTAGTCCTCTTACAGATGAGCGAGGGTTTCACTAACTTTACATTACAAAAGGCAGATATATCTTTTTGGCAACGTCGTCAATGACAGCATCACAGAAGTGCTCTGGATTCTGATTTTGTACTAATCGCAATTAGTAGTAGTAATAATAATAATGACGCAACAGCACGACCAACAGCATTTGGCAATTAAAGAGGCAGCTAGCTGGTTGAGTTCTATCCATTCCGATGCATGTGGCGTGCTCCTCATTAGGGTATCAAAAATCTGGAATGATTCCTAAGCAACTTGCAAAGTAACATTCTCTTCATTCTAAGAAAAGGTAGCAGTCCTTGCATTGCTATCCACATTTAATAATTCTCCCATGGAAAAGATATTCATCCAGTTGCGTTGTAATGATTTTCTTCTTATAAAAATTAACTTCGTTGTAGAATCATGCGAAACTGATACTGCTAAATTGCTAATTGATAAGAATTATTAATCACGTCGACCACACATTGCTAGCTAGAGCATGTGTTTTTCTTTCTTTCTCTTTCTTTCTTTCTTTCTTTCTTTCTTTGTGTGTGAAGCATTCAACCATAGTCCATTTACATTTCTCATAATTAACCACGCAATCTTCCTAGAAAAAAATCATTGGAGTGTGCAAAAAAAAAAACAGACGCATTAGTATTCCTCCCTTTTATCATGCATGGCACAACACAACCCTAGATGATGACATGTGACGCTGCTACCTTCCTTAGAAAACCATCATGCAAATATAATGGCATTAGAATAGGAGCGCAATCGCACTGGACGAGCTCGTCCGCTCGTGGCTACAAATTATTGCAGCGAAGATGCAAGAAGTGAACGCTTCTTGGCGTGGCGCACGCAAATCAGCATGATCCAGCCAACATTCCAGCCAGGCGACTGATCAAGTCTTTTCTTTTTCTCTGTTTTTGTTTTTTTGTTTTTGCCAAACTATAGAAATCAGAGCAAATTTAGTTGTTATGGTATCCTGTATGATGATCTGCTGTGCGTCCAACTGTCTCAACTGCTCCCTGCATAATTCGGACACGCACCTGCAGAATTATTCAGAGCTCGCCTGACCTGATCCTCGACGAGGCCTCTATCTGAACTGAAAAGCTCGCCGGCTGCCGGATCCATCCAACTTGTTAGTTATATATACAGGGCCTCGGACCACGACAATTAACCTGTGCCATCATTATCTTTCGGTGCCATGGCAGAGTTTTTGTAACAACGACAACCTGTACTCATTAATAAAATATAGTCCATCTACGAACTCAGAAATTGTGAGGCCAGATCAGAGGCTTTTACAGTAGTGCGTATAAATCAAATCCACCCGTCAATAATGTATCTGATTTGGTCATTGTTATACAGTTCTACAAAGTTTACGATCTTATTTATTTGCTCTTCAGCGGCGAACTACAAGATTATCGTGGCCGAACAGTGTGGGTTGTATGAATTAGTATAATGAGATTATCCTCTTGCTTGCAATGGTGAGATGTGATGAAGACATGCCTAGCGCACATGCCGCATCCATGGAATGGAAGGTCTAGAATGAAAAGGATGCCTCCAATCAGCCCAGCACACACAGAGAGCCACTGCCCACTGATGCAGATGCAGTGTGCCTGCTACATTGTATCTTGTTATTCAATGGATCTTCCTAAAAAAAATTTTACTAGCTGCGTTCTTCGATCGTTCTATGTCTTCGGTGTGCAAACAATCGCAATATAGCACTAGTATCGGACGCTGTAAAAGCATTCTGATGGTAGGCCAAGGAGCCAACGAGAGAATATGACATGTGGAAAGAACAGACATGAGCCTCTCGCTAAGCATGATGTCATGGCACGCATGCCGGGCTAAGATCAGATCTGGACATGCATATTCTATTCTACCAGGTGAGATATGCTCCGGGTAATTAATTGACATAGAGCGTCGTCCTTCACTTTGATGTGGCCCAAAACAATGTATTTAGGGAGCTAGCATGTGTTGCCCACGGCCCTTAACCTCGCATTTTATACATATATATACTGAACGATCACTGGTATGAATCTATTAGAACTTTAGCACTGAAATCTCTGTTCTGACCTCTGATGTAGACATGTTGTTGCCCCTAACGCATGGGTTTTGGATCAAACCGGGAAGAATTAACGGCTCTTATATAGTTATATAGACTAAATAAACAAAGATAAATGAGGCTATGCACGCCCCAGAAACAACAAACCTCATCCATTCCTGCGCCAACCTTCTTCCTGACTCCTGATTGAATAGTAAAAAAAACTGACCCATCCCTTGTAAACTACCACGCTTTAACATTGGCAGTACTAGCTCACTGTCGGACTCTTTTGGATCTCCTACTACTGCCGCTTGCTTGATTTCCCAATACATGGGCAAGAAAATTTGCGTATTGTTGGTTTGCTTGCTCACTCTATTTCTGCGCTGTAAAGGATCGTCTCTATCACAAACTTGGGCGAGCCAGCCAGAACCGTCCTCTGCTACTGGCAAGGCTAGCCTAGCCGAGCGAGGCGAGGTAACAAAACCAAAGGCGCCAATTGGTTTAACATGTTTGATGTATTGCTTGAGCCTTATCCGTTGTTTGTGTGGTAAATACTACATGTCTTAAAAAAAAACTAGTAGAAAATGAACCATCGGTTTTTTACTTTAGTCCCGATTATACTTTAATCCTGGTTAAGTATTGGTCCAAGTTGCACTAGAACTAAGGATCTATTTGAATCCAATGCTCTAAACTTTAGAGGTCTAGAATCTTTAGAGCACTTTAACTCACTTTTGATGTCTAAAGTCTAATATAAGGTAGGCTAAAGTTTAGAGCTAACTTTAGACAACATATTTGAAACTTTAGTTTTAAAGTTTGGAGTGGAGGATCCAAACAGACCCTATAGGGTCTTCCATGAGTTAGTTCAAAAGAAAAGCATTCCATCATAGTCACATGTGTTGTGTACGTAGGTGGGGAATGAGATACGCGCAAGACAATACATGAGGTTTTAGGTTCAAGTTTCACGAATCAAAAGGGTGAGAGACTTTGCAAATTATTTTTTTAAGCCTCAGGGGACTATCCCAACTACTCCCTCCGTTTCAAATTATAGTTCGTTTGATTTTTTTAACCCCACGTTTAATCACTCGTCTTATTCATTTTTTTATAAAATATCACTTTTTTTTATTATGGCTACCTTATTTAATAAATGGCCTACAAGAATGACTTAAATTTAACTATGTTTGTACAATTTTTTTTAACAAGACGAGTGGTCAAATTTTTGGTAAAAAAAGTCAAACGAATTATAATTTGAAACCGGGGGAGTAGAAGTAAAGGCTTAGGCATAGCCCCAGTGGTGAGAGACGGGCTTAGCCATAGCCCCAGTGGTGTGGAGGTGGCATCACAGTCACCTAACCATCCTCGGCGAGTTCACACTTCCGCTCTCCCGCCTACTTGCGTGATTCACAAGCTGTCGACCGCCCGCGAGGAGGAAGATAAAGAAGGGGCACCAACCCCATGGAAGAAGAGGATGGGCGCTGACCTCAAAGAAGAAGAAGGGTACCCAGACGCGAGGAAGATGCAATGAGATGGGCTTGTGCTTGGCTTGATAGAGTTGTGTCGTTGGGGGATGTCTGAAGATAGCAAAGATAGAGAAGGGTGAAGGGTACGGGCGGGCGGCTGTCACGGAGGCGCTCAAGCTCAGCAGCGCCGCCGACGGGCTCAGGCATGACCTTGGAGGTGCGGAAGTGAGCTCGCGGTCACCCACCTGCCTTTTGCGAGCTCGTGCCACTATTCACCCACCTGGCTCGGAGAAGAGGAAGAAGAAGGGTGGCGACAATGAGTAAGCAAATAAGAAGAGGATGGGTGCCTCCTTTTTCTCAAGTGGAGACCAATTCTCCCTATTTGGAGGGTCACGATTCTGTATTGTGGATAAGAGGTCCTAAATTTGTCTAAAACCCTTTGACATTGAAGTTGATTTTCAATTCCAATTTTCAAGCCATCGAAATAGTGGTGTTTGGAGCTATTCAGTCAATATCAATTCCAATTTCTAAGACTAAATATCCCATTCAAACACATTGTAAGCGATATTTAGTGTCTTCTCAGTGTTTCCTCTATATATATGCCTTGTGTTGAATGCATAGGCGTGGCCAGATACAATAACCAAGAGAACTAAATCATTTGGTAGTTAGCTTCGCATAATGGAACATATGTGTCTTGGTCTATGGTCTAGGTACATTTAGCACATCTGTTTACATTTTTTTTCTATATTTATTTTAGAAAAAAAATGATAGGTATGTACCATTGATAATAGCTATATTTTTTTGTTTCATCAACCACAATATATGACAGTATTCTCAGTATCTTAGAGGGGCTATTAGGAGGAGTGTGTGTCTTCGGAAACATGGTTGTGAAAAATAAATAATAGTAAACAATGGACGGCGCAGGCAAGATAAATAAATCAACTAACCTCCTGAAAACAGAACAACTAACTTTTACTAACCCAACCTAGCTTTCACAGATGTCATAGCTCGGTAAACCATCAGACAGATGGCCATCGCGTCGGCGGCTGCCCGAAAAACGAAAGAGATGGCGGGCCAATGTCCCAGGAGGTCCGGGTGCGCCATCGCCGACGGAGACTCGCCACCGGCCAGCACGGCACAGTGCACGCGCCGCTCGCCCCGGTCCGCACGTGACCGTTTCCCGGCGACCGACGACGCACATCATGCCTGTGCCGCGCCGGCACGACCACCGGCTCTCTCCGTGACGAGAGGCTCCGGGCCGTCACGGCGTTTCCTGTGTGGGGATTACGGGCCGTCCTCGCACGTCGACGTCCGGCTCCGAGCTCTGCTTCGTCGCGTTGGCAAAGCGACGGAGGCCTGTGACAGTCCGAGCCAATAATAAATGGGTGCCAGTTCAGAGAAAAAAACACACACAGACGCCGAGTCTGGGAGCACATGTGTCCCTTTCAACGGTTTTTGTTAAAGTCAAGCTCTGCACTGGCTGGTTCGTCGTGCCGTGCTAAACACCATATAGTACTCCTAATGTCTAATCATTTCTCTATCTTGCATCATTATTAGCTAGGGCTTATTTTTATCTATTTAAAACTTTACCAATATAGACAATTTACAGGAAATGAGCCAAACTAAACTGATTGGATGGAATGGAAGATGTCGTAATGCACGTAACCACCCAATTCAATTTGATTTTTTTCCCTCTGTTTATTTATTCTTTAATGAAAAATGACAGAGTTTATCCTAGGCTGATGGTATTTTCTTAGTATATATATGTACAAATGAGAACAAATGTGTGCCTACATGTTGGTTCATCCATGGATGTTGCACTGCGCAATTAGGAAAAGAGGAGATTGAAAAGGATATGATTTTTTGACCAAGAATATACGGACTAGTATTTTCTTATGTCAACTGGTAGCAGGTTATGGGTTGGTATTAGATTATACTCGGTCAGAGAGCAGCATGGGCTTGAGTTGTCACCAAGAAAGGAGAGGCGAATACGGAGTACTAGGGGGTTTGAACGCTTTGATGCAAACACCCAATTATTAGTCCGGCACGACCTCTGACAGCGGAATAAAGTCGTCTCAACAACGCCCCATTTATTTTTGAACAAGGACTGTGCCGTTCTGCCAAGGCCATTTTCAAGAAGCGATTTCTTCTTTTTTTGTTTTTTCATTCACACAGCATTCACAAACCAAAGCTCTCAACGAATCCAATACAATCGAAATCTAGCTAAATTATAGGTACAAACAACGGCGTGGAAGAAACACTCGATGTACTTTACATAACAGCAAAAGAAACTACTACTAATAAGAATCAACAAAATCTTGGAATCGTGTGCTGTACGATCCAATTTTTTTTGGGCTCTCCCGAGCAGATGCCGCTTTGGCATAATAGGCATCAGCACACAACACAGATTAGCCCTGCCTTTTTATCTCCTCCAAATCTTTCCCCTAATCAACTCTTTTTTTCACCACGCCTTTTGCCACTTTTTCTTGGATTCGTCTTTTTGATATGCTCGCCCACTAATAAACGCTTTGTTCTCCTAGAAACCAATGGTCGGGCGCCCACGTGTGCGACGCACACACGTCAGCACCGTAAGTTAACTAACTCGGCAGGCAAGGCAAGCCAGATCTGACTGAGCGCCTCGGAGGACGCGACGACTTCCCCCCTCCTCCACCCTCGTGGCTCACACCTTCCCGTGGCCGTCCGATCTCCTCCCCACGGCGGAGATGGATCCCTGCGCGCTCTGCTCCAGGGTGCGCACCACGTCGGCCATGGACGGCCGGAGGCTGGGGTTCTCGCCGACACAGGCCGCGGCCAGCTCCGCCACCGCGGCGGCCTCGGCGGCGTCGTAGGCGGTGCCGAGCCTGTCGTCGACCATCCCGCGCGCGTCGCTGTCGCTGGCCCTGGCCCTGAGCCGCGGCGCGAGGACGGCGGTGAGGAGCCGGCCCTCCTCCGCGCAGAAGGCCTCCATCCCCGTGAGGAGCTCCAGGAGCAGGACCCCGAAGCTGTACACGTCGCTCTTCTTGGTGACCACGCCCGACCGGATGTAGTGCGGGTCGACGTAGCCCGGGGAGCCCAGCATGGTGTGCGCCGACGACCGCGGGCGGACGGCCGCCGAGAACCCCATCCGCGCCGACCCGAAGTCGCACAGCTTGGCGGACATGGACGCGTCCAGGAGCACGTTGGACGCCTTCACGTCGCCGTGCACCACCTGCGGCTCGCAGCGGTCGTGCAGGTACTCGAGCGCGCGCGCCACCTGTAGCGCCACCGACACCCGCCGCGCCCACGCCATCGTCCCCGCCGCCTTGCCCCCGCCGTGGAGCCGCTCGTGCAGGTTCCCGTTCGCCGCGAACTCAAGCACCAGCACGCCTTCCTCTGCGAATCAAATCGGAGAAAAAAAAAAGGCAGAACCTTTCCATCATCAGCACCACATACTATCCGCGGACGCCGGAGGCGGCGGTGCGGAGCGCAAGAGAAAGCAGATCGAGCAGAGGAGATGACCCACCTTGCTGGTCGCAGAAGGCGAGGAGGCGGACGATATGCGGGTGGCGGACACGCTGGAGCGCGTCGAGCTCCTGGCGGAAAACGCGGTGGAGGCGTTCGCTGCTGCGGTGGACCTTGACGGCGGCGAGAGCGCCGGAGAGGCGCGCGAGGTACACGGTGCTGAACCCACCCTCGCCGACCACGGCCGAGGTGAAGCCGCCTGTCATCGCCTCCACCTGCGCCCACGACAGCCCGCGCGGCCCGGCTTGGACCCCCTTCTCATCCACCTTGTCGTCGAACACCCCGAAACCCCCATCGTCGTCGCCTTCCCGGTCGCCGCCGGCCGCCGCATTGGCACCGCACCCGCAGCAGAAGAACCTGTACCTCTGCACTCCCATCTTGTCCAAGGAAGTTTGTTTGTTGCACAAACCAGAGAGGAAAGGAGAGGAGAGATGACAGCGAGCAGAGGAGGACTTGTGAGTTGTGAGGCAGCGAGGCTTGTGGGTGAAGATGAAGAAGGGAGGGAGACGGTGCCTCTCTGTATTTGTGTCTCTGTGTAGGCTTAGCTTATATACAGGTGGGCGTGGGGAAAAATTACTCTATGCAGTGCAGCAGTGGTAGACTAGGCATGATGGAGGTTCCTGACATGTGGGCCCACCTTACTCATAAGTCTATAATAGTACTATCGTGCCTCGCCAAATCGATATGCTTCTGGAGCTCATCGAACGAACCGTTCATTATTATTCGTATATAATCTAGTCCTCCATTATCCGTGGAGTACGTTCCATGGATTACAGCGAAATTATGCTCTTGTTTAGACGTATAATTGGACCAGTACACCAATATATGTGTGAGTGTGTGACTACTAGTACACAAACGGATATATGGATGATGATATGAGTGATCAGTGAGTCTGTCCAGTAGGTGTGGAGCTTGCGCCGGATTAGGTTACAGCTGAAGCCTAACGGGAGGGACACATCATATGCGAAAGCCAAGGCGTGGACAGTAGTAGCCGTAGCCCGGTAGCCGTGGTTCCTTCACGATCCAGGATGTCTCGCACCCACCACTGATCGATGACTCGATGCAGCACTGGGCAGGGCAGGTTCTTGAGATGATGGCACGACGTCGTCGTACGTTCAGGGGCTAGTAGTAAGCCGGAAGCTTCAGTTTACCGCTGCCGAGCTCCGATCATCAGCTCAAATCAGACAAAAAAAAGGTCGTCCTGTTGACGTACAGGCAGCGCACAGGCAGCAGTGAAAAAAAAAAGAAAAATTCACACTGCTCCAATCAAAGGATTTAACCAACCAGCATTACTGTTACTGGTACTCCGGTAGCACGATGGTTACGGCAACTGCGCAACTGTTTAGGTGAAAACAGAGACCTTAATTCTCCTGTCCTGTATATACGGCGTGCGCGCGTGGTGAGAGTGGGAAGGAAGCGCGTCGCGCTGCTCGCTCGCGCGCCAAGCGACGCGTCGGAGACGACGAGAGGGACGCCTCGGTCTGGTTGGGGATGGGTTTGGTGTGGTGGCGCCGTGGTCCGGTTCGGGTGGAGGAGGAGGAGGACGACGACGACGGGCGCGCGGCGGACGGGGGAGGGAGCTGTGGACTGTGGCCTGGCCTGTGGGCGCAGCCATGCATGGTGCCGGTGCAGCCGGCAGCCGGGCAGGCCGACGCAGCGCATCCGAGAGTCGTCGTGATAAATGCGTCGTGTTTGTTTGGGTGCTTGTGATGATGATGATGATGCGGATGCATGCAAATCTTGATTCCCCGAACGAATTCCGCGCGTTGGCAAGTTACGAGTAGAGCAGCGCTCATTCATGCACGCATCCGGTTGGGTTGGGCTGGTGTTCAGTCAAAGCAAAATCCTGATGAGATGAATTCCCGTCACAAAAATCCTCGCAGCAGCTTGGAAGGAATACGGCCGGGAATGCTTTCATTCAGCTACACGGGTTTCAGGCTTCTTTCTTCATCATCAGGAGTTCAGGACATGGTCGCTTTTGAGCTGTGTGATAGACTGACTGATCGGGTATGAGCGCTTTGATCTGGGCTGGGACTGGGAGGGAGGGACCAAAAGGTTAAAAGCAGCATAGCAAGCAAACTTTCCACGGGGAGGAAGCACGAGCACACGTAGTAGTACAGTAGTAGTAGAGGAGACGCATCGGATTCCTGAACCTTCACAGGAACTCCGGCGCCCTGCTCGCGTTCACTGAACTCAACAAGCCCGCATGGGCGCGCGTACGAGAGCGTTCTTAAAGGTGCCAGATTTATTGCGTCAAGCCACCCTTCTCTCCCTCCCTCCTCTCCTCGCCGGCCGGCTTTTTGTTGAAGGTCGATCGAATCGAACCAAGCCTCCCTCTCTGTTGCCATGGGCTGGCTCTGATCCAGTCCAACAAGCCAAGACATGGAGAAGGTGACAAGTCGCTGGAGCCAAAGACTAACAGGTGGCTTCTACGCTTAACGCCAGCTGCCAAGTTGCCTCTTGAATCTGAAACGTACGTACATTGCGGTGGTTTTCAGACACATCTGATTTCTGAATACGGAAGCAGTGAGAAACTCTTGCAGCTGCAGACACATTTGCTTCTGAAGAAAATTGTCAAGGGTGGTGGAATGGATGGAGGTGGACGCTACTGATCGAGATGAGACGAGCATGGACTATCGGGCATCCATTTCCATTCCATGGGGATTGGGGAGCAATCTGTGCCGGGGCCCTTGGAGGTTTTGGCGGTGCGTCGGCGGCCGGCCGGACGGCGGCGCGAGCCCCTCGGTGTGACGCGCCACCGGTCAGGTCCTGCACGCGTTTCATTTCATCGATCGGCCACCCTTTTATTTTGTTTTGTTTCTTCCAGGGAGGGAGGGGAGGGGAGGCCGGACGGAGGGGGGCAGTAGGTACCGCATACTCCCTTCGTATCCTAATTAGATAATGTTTTTAACAAGCTTTGGGTCAAATATTAGAAATATAAATCATTAATAACTTTTAAATTGTCGAGATTATAAATGTAAAAATTATATGAATAAATTTGTCTTGAAAAATACTTTCATAAAAATATATATATATCGTTATTTCATAAATATTTTTATATAAACAAGATGTCAAAATTGTGTTTGAGAGACCGTGTCGCTGTCCAAAACATCTTCTAATTAGGATACGGAGGGAGTACTACGGGCCGCTGCTGATTGCTGAAATCAAGGCCGGTTCGTACGGGGAGCAAGAAGGTCGCTGAGCCTACAAATGTCATCAGGCACAGGGATTGTAGGCCAAGATGCAATCATTTGGGCGCAGGCTGCTGATTCGGACGCCTCACTGGACACCACAAAGAACAGGACGCTCTTCTAAGCAAAAGCATGTAGTGGTAACTCGCATAGGCCGAGCTAAGCTGAGAGGTCCCAGTGGCTGCTTACTGCTAGTCTGAAACAGCTGGCTGGAACAACAGTGCCATGAGTTACGGACAACAGGGATCAGTGTCCTGTGCTGTGCGCCTGTGCCACCGGAAAAGCAAGGCGATCGATTACTGTTACTGGGACCTGTCAGCAGTACGATTCACTGCTTAATGTACCACGTACTACTGCAAGCTAGTATTGCGCAGTTACAGTAGTACAGTAGGAGTACATCAGAATTCAATCAGTCAGCCAATAGCTTCTACTCTAGCTACTGCATTTCTTCAGCAGGCTTATTTCACAAATTTTATGCGCTTGCTTTGCTTCTTTCTTCAGTGACTGGTTTTCCTGAGAATATTGCAATAAAATAAGGAAGGTGCCGAAAGAGGTGAGCTCTGAAAACGAAAGAAGTGGTGGAAGGTGAAGCGAGCTTGCATGTCACAATTTGGATCGGTGACTGCTGAGCCTAGCTCGCCTCTGAATTGGCCGTGTGCAACACATGTCCGAAAACTGTCGCCTTGGCCTCCACTTCTCTACTGGTTCTAGAGGCATTCATAAAGTTCATATTTCAGCGTCAGCTCACGTCCATTTGGTTGCGGCTCGTGATATATAATACAGTATACATGGTGGCGACGCTACCGTGCTAGTGACTGACGGACAGAGTCTGCCAACAACTTCAATGCGTGAAAACTGAAAGATAACTTGTGACAGTGCACCGCAAAGCGCTCAAGTTTTAGGTTCCACGGTTAAGCAACTGAATAAACAACACTCGTTTTAGTGAAAACTTGTGGAGACGAACAAAAAAACCAAAGTGATGGGCTCCACCTCCATGCATGGGATCGAGAAAAATTCAGAGAACACCAATCTGCTCTCGCGGTTAGCATGTCGCCAGAAACAAGAAGTCTCAGCTCAAATATTGAAATCATCATCATATATTAGTCTTCAGAAAGCAATATAGAAATCATTCAGTTCTCAGAAGAAGGAAAAAATGATTTTTGAAGAAATCATTGCCCGGTCTTCGATCGGCAAGGAAAGAAAAAAAGAATATTGGAATCATCCAGTCTTCAGAAAACGACTATACAAACCATTGTATGTATGCATTATGTATTATATATCTGAAAAAACTAGTGTCCCGGCCGAGTCTGCAAGCAACTGAATCATTGGTTGATAGACAAACAGGCAGCCACGATGTCTGAATGGAAAACGCGAAGGCCTGTGTGTGAGTGCTTGTCGTTCGATCGTCCGTCAGTTTTCAGGCCTACGGAACGTATCACCGCACTGAAATCACACGGTTCACGTCAGGATATGGATTGACGTCCATGGCGAGTACAGGTACAGCGGCCGGTCCCAACGTAGAAGACGACGTCCTAACGTAACGGCTCACAAATCCCGTCAAATTTCCTTCTTCCAATATTTGGAATCTGGAACCACTAGAAAAAGATCTCGAAATTCCGTCAGGAAAAGGCTCTCCTGTCCTATCTACTTCTACTATCTCGCAACAAGAGCGCACACAGCGTAGCGATCTCCTGCGGGGCCATCTGCTCCTAATTGCTGATGGCAGCGCACGCAGGAGGCGCCCAGTTCCATCATCACATTTCCTGAATTCTGAATGGCTAGCCCCCCGAATCAAACCAAATAATTGGGACCGATCGATCAGCCACTCCAAAAATCACGCGGATTTATATCTCTGGAGGATCAAGGCGATAACGATGTGGCTGTATCTGTATTTATTTCTGCGAAAAAAAGGAGGGGACGTGATGAAGCAAGCGAGAAGCTTCACGAGGAGCGTTTCGGACTTGGACGTGTATCTGCAACAGGAGTGTGGAGCCCTAGTAGAGAGAATAAAGACAATCAGACATTCAGACAGGACCGACGATATTCTTCCTAACCCGTGCGTGCGGCTACTACTATTAATACATAAATAAATAAATAAACAAATTTAGGCGATGTTTTAAATACTAGGAAACAGTGTGTCTTTGCTTGCCTTGACATGCACCGAACGAGCTCAGGTTTGGTGCAATGGATAGAGACTGGAAAAACAAAGGGAGAAGAAATAAATTAGCCCAAATTAATTTAAATCAAAACGAGTGCGCAGCGCGCTTGGAAGCTACGTGCGAGGAGCAAACGACGTCGCAACTGAAACAAGGCTCGCTGCAACAGCGCCTTGCAGCAGTCTGTAGAACAAACAAACTGCTAGTACTGTACTTCAGTCGTCTTCAGATGGGTCCGATCTGCGCTGATTGCAACAGCAGCGTTGAAAGCTGCTTATTTATGCATATCTATCATCTATCATATAGTAATATAGTATAAACAAACTCTAGCTCGACAGGACTAGAAATTTTAGTTCCGGGCCATTGACTGCGTGTAGGGTAGGGATGAAAACGGTCGGAAATAATCGGTGGCCAAATCACTTTCATTTTTATATTTTTTCTCGAAAACGAAATCGATACGGTATTGTCGGAAACGAATACGGCACCGGTATTTCGGTAATTTCGAAAACGATATAGTCGAACGGAAAACACAACGATAACGGTCGAAATTGATAAGAACGATATTCTAAAAACGATGAACACGACAAAACGATAAACACGACAAATCTCTTGAGAAGAGCCATATAACTTGACTTATCTTATATGACATTAATAAATAAAGCCACAATTAACAAGATCATAAACTAAATCATATATTTCACACCAACCTTAATCTCAAACAGTGATAAATCACGCAAGAGCATGATAATTCTTGACAATGACACGAATAAACGTTAAAATTCTAAGTTGATTTGACAAAGCATAGTGATAAAAACATAAATTATTAGAGTCTCTTCTTCACTGTATAGTTTATAAATAAATTAGAATTTAAGACCTTTGAATCGGTAATTACCAACGATAAATTACCGGTTAAATACGGTATTCTTCGAAATCGGTCGGAAGAGGGCAAAATTGTTTCCACTTTCGTTTCCATTTATTTTTATCATTACCGTTTTCGTTTTTTTGTTACCGCTACCGTTTCCATTTAGCCCTAAAAATAAAAAAAACTCAAAAACGATTTTCGAAGATCAGAGATTATCATTTTCATTTTCATCCCTAGTAGAGTGGCAGCGCACCGCGCACGGAACAAAGCCCCCCCCCCCCCCCCCCCCCCCCCCCCCGCGTGGGGGATCCCTTGCGAAAAATCCTGTGCGTGCAGCAACCGGACACGGGCGGCGTTTGTTTGCTTCCGGTGTCGGCTGGATCGCAGGTCGCCGCGGATTCGTGCCTCCGATCATGCGCACGAATTTGTCCACGGGGAAACTGCAAATTAATTAATCATTAAGCTGCGCAAAACGTGTGCGTCTTCGTGGGCGCAGCTGTACGCCTCTGCTCTTCTTTAGTTTCTCTTTAGCGAGCACGACTCTTATTTTTATTTTTATGCTGAGCCTAGCTATATATATATATATATATATATATATATATATATAATATTCTCCTACAACCTATGTATTCTACCACCCAGGGATGGTAGCTACCACCATCCTACATCATGTCTGTCATGGTTCTGACATGCTACAGATTTGCAAAGAACTGATTTCTCTCACATTCGCATGGCTTTCACAGTGACAGCCAAAAGTAGCAGTATCATTTCTCTCTCCACTCATGTCACTTTCAATTTTAACGTTCATCAAATGACTGCGTGCTTGCCAACTAGCAGCTTTTTATTTTTCCCATAATATTTCTTCAATTTGATTAGCAAACCGGTTAGCGTCTTGCATGCATCCACAGATATCCCTAAATATCGTTTAAAAGTTCTAAACACTATTTTAGATAAAATTAGTATCAGATTATGTAGAAAAATATCAATAAGCTAAAGGAAAAAACCATTTTATAATCAAAGGTTAACGTGAATAAATATTATAGAAAAATTAAAAATACAAAGTTTGCATGCATGTTGTATTTTGTTGAGTGTGTCAGCTATGAGAAATGTTTAGGGCTTGTTTGGAACGCAGAAATTTCATAGGAATTGTGCAGGAATTTTACCGGAATCAGTTCATTTTCACAGGAAAAAGTACAGGAACAAGAAAAAAATCCTCCGTTCCAAACAGACCCTTACAGGGCAGGCGATGGATGTGTCAGGTGCATGAGGATTCCTTTTTTTTTCCTTGTCTTGTAGTACGATTACTACAGTGATGCATGCACTAGATGCATGTCTGTTTGGTTTGTAATTTTTGTTGACAAATATGTGGACTAAAAATTGATATTTGATTTTTTGAAGTGTTTTTTTTACAAAAAAAAGGTATAAAAGTGATTTGGTTTGTAATTTTTGTTAGCCAAAATGTTTCCTAAAATTAATCTTTGATTTTTGACGGAGTAAAAATATGGCTAGGATAACCAAGCTAAATTGTAATCCTAACAATATTGTAAATAAATATGGTTATTTTTCTCTTTAAGTAAATATGGTCGTGTGAGATCTTGATTTGTAAATAAAATCATAAGACCTGCAACGTTTACAGAAAACTAACCTACAAGCGCCAGCGGGTCACATGGTTTGCATGCATGCGATGGACCACTGTCAAAAAATGGCCAAACACCCCTGGTATGTGTCCTTGTTTGCCAGAAATAAGAGTTCGAATCTGACCATCTATGCTGCCACTTGTCAACGATCTAAGGGGCCGGTAGGTATCACCCCTATGTGTGTGTGTGTGTATATATATCCTATAAATGTATAGAGGTAGGCCGGTGTAGTTTGTATGTATAGCGGTAGGCCGGTGTAGTTTGTTTTGATGATAGGAAAAAAAAGGATGGTGCCATACTCGATTGCATCGTGTTGTGTTCTTGTTCCTTGGCCGGGACAAACGTCTGGGTCTCCCCACGCAATAAAGGAAAGTACGTCGTGCAAGCAGCGCAGACTGTACATACTGTACTGGCAACGTAATCTAATGCTTATTGGTGCTTGGACAGGTTATTTAACCACTCCTAATTGATTCTTCAGCTAGCTAATCCCGTTTAACTTGCCTAATCCTGTAATCCATCCGACATTCGCTAGAAGCATCCGGTTGGTTGCCCGCGACACAAAGATATGCGGTGTCGTGGAGACTGGAGCGAGAGATGCCCGGGCAGTCTGCGTGGGAATCGGGAGGCAGAACTGCTGGAGGGATACGCTAGTGTAGTAGTGTTCCAGTGCCCTGATCAGAGTCTTTATCTGTCGCGCTAATAAATCATCTCTTGCTACCCATTTTTGTCAGCGCTGAATGTGCACGTCGTGCAAAAGCAGCGCGTGCGTGTGCATGGCGTAACTTCAAATCAGGGCACCTGCCACCCCTCCTTTCACCTTTGCTTGCATGATGAACATTATGATTACTTTGTGGAATAAGGTGTAGCTTGCATTCGCAGTTATTCATAGCGATAATTATTTAAAATGATATACCGTCAAAATGCGATTTTACGAGCTAGACCTCTCTTATTAACGAACGAAGGCGGGCACATCAAGACTGCCACCGTAAATGGTCAGATCGACCCACACAAATGCACACCACTAGTTAGCTTCATAGCCACCGAAACCACTACCAAAGATGCCCTCCATCCAATCAGCGACTGTCTGAACAAATCTCACCCTCATGCATAGGAGGCTTAGAAAGCACGAAGGGCTAGCTGGAGATTGCTGAGGCTCTCCAACAAAGTGAGAATCACCCTCTCTGGTATCTATTCTGTGCCTGCTCATAAGTCTCTAAAGTTCGTTGGCTACCTCAACGGGTCTAAATGTTGTAATTCCAATTGAGCTGCAATCTGCTTGAGAGTTCTACTATGCTTCCTCTTGCTCCCCTCTCATTGAGACTTCTCACCTTAATGTCATCCTTGCACATTTCGAAGACAATATATATATATTGAATAACTTGCAAAGGGGGAGGGAGGCTTCTTCGTGTATACCAAAGTTAACACGCATAGCGATAAAACAACAATGGGGTGTCACTGATAGTGACGAAGGAACTTGAGTAGCGCCATATAAGCACTTGCAAGATCAATAAACCAAAGCATCTGGAGTTGGCTCCTGTATGTCTGTTGTGTTCTTATATGGCTTATATGCTTAATGATCATAATCAAATGTGTGTCATGTGAACTGAGAAGAAGGTTCTCTGAATAGACTTGGATGTCATTCCAAATGAAATCAAACACGCTAACCTCAATAACATTTGGAGCCATCTTAGCAAGCAAACTCGTATAGTCGTATATGAAGAAATGTATGTTGGACGAGTCACCATCTTTTTTTTTTCTCGATGACATAAGAGATTTGTGCGTTTTTATATTAAGGGGAAAAACAATTTAGTAAGAAGGGTTTGACTCTCATGATATTCAACAACGATAGTGCCCATCCTAGCTTAGATTTGCTAGCTGACTACTCATTGAACTAGACAACCCAAATCCTTAGCCTCGGCCTCCACCCACAAGTCGGCCCATGGTTTAAGCATAATGGAGATTTTTTTTCAGCCCATGACGGCCCATTAGGCTTGTATTTTTCAGCCCATGACGGCGGGGCCTAATGCACGATGCGAGCAAGGGAAAATGGTTCGGGCCCAGACAGCAAAACTCCTTCGGCCTTCGTGGAACGGACCTGGCTACACCTGGGCCCATCAGAGAGAGCTGTTTGTCTTCGTCTCCGTCGGTTCGTCCACCTCAGCGATCTCATCCAATCCCCCAAACACAAAAAAAAAAATGAAAGAAAAAGAACCCAAACAAAACTGCCACTCCCCACTCCGCTGCTCCATACTTCCGTGTCTTCCCGGCTTTCTCCGGACGGTCAGACCCCCACTTCTCCAGAAATCCGAAAACACCTTGGGCTCCCTAGCAGGAGAGAGCAATGCAACGGGCCATCCGGAAAGCCGCGGCTGCGACAAGGCGAGCGCTATCGGCGGCGGCGAGGGCATCGCCCCCTCCTCCCCGCGCCACTAGGTGGCTCTGCAGCGGGCGGGAGGCGCTGAGCTACGACGTGGTCATCGTTGGCGCTGGGCCCGCGGGGCTTGCCGCGGCGATCCGGCTGAAGCAGCTCTGCCGCGCCGCTGACGCCGACCTCTCCGTCTGCGTCCTGGAGAAGGGCTCCGAAGTCGGTGCGGCGCCTCGCTTAACACGCTTCCCCTCATTTCTTCGGGACCAGCGATGTGCTCTGCGTCATCTGATTTGGGCAATTTTTATGGTTGCGCTGCAGGTGCTCATGCGCTGTCGGGGAATGTGTTTGAGCCCCGAGCCTTGGACGAGCTGATTCCCAAGTGGAGGCAAGAGGATGTATGCATTTCTGTCCACTGAACTGTAACGATATTTTTTTTCTTAGAATAATCTCTCATGCATTATGCATACACAGACCAAGCATTAGCTGTGCCTCTTGGAGCTCGTGGTCCATTCACCTCACACTTGATTTAGATTCACTCAACTGATCGTGACTATTTTTATCTAGTTTTCAGTTCACGTATATGGCAATTCCAATTGCTAGTCCCTATGGCTGTACTTTTGATTTTATTAGAAATCCAAACCTTCTGAGAATTTGAATTGCACGATGGAGTACATTTTGTTGGATACATCTGTCTTGCTGTATGCGTGTTACTTGAATTATTTTCTTGTCAGGAATGAAAATTGGAAACCACGTAATGAGCTGTTTGTTGTAATGTGGTTATGTTGTGTTTGACAGTCTCCAATCAGAGTTCCTGTCTCATCTGACAAGTTCTGGCTGTTAACAAAGAACCAAGCATGGACACTGCCATCTCCATTTGACAACAAAGGCAACTACGTGATCAGGTGCCAACATTTTGCTGTGTTCATCATCTAGATCCAAGCCTTTTAAAGAAGCCTGGCTGGCATTCCTCCTGTTCTAGAGGGTCAGGCTTTGCTGAAAATTTTACTTGCGTCCAGCTTGAGCCAATTGGTGCGATGGATGGCCACAAAAGCTGAAGAGTTGGGTGTTGAAGTATATCCAGGTTTTGCTGCTAGTGAGGTACCATCATTCTTCATTTTAGAAACCCTTATGTGGAAGGACTAATATTTGTCTGAATTCTTCTCTAACAGATACTTTATGATGAAAATCAAATAGTTACAGGAGTCGCAACCAATGATGTTGGTATTGCTAAGGATGGTACCAAAAGGGAAACTTTCCAACCTGGTGTAGAACTAAGAGGCAAGTAACCTTCGCTCCTTATATAGCAGGAATAATCATCTGTCTAGCAGATATGTGCTGAAATATTGAGTACATATTGAGTTCGTTAGTGGTGTTTTCTTCCTTGTTTGGAATTTGGGTAGACGGGCAATGCCCACACGTATTTTATTTATATAAATTGATAACTTGCTTTTCCATTCTGTGTTCCACTCATGCATCTATTCTCATGGCCAGCTACTTTGAAAATACAGGGCGAATAACACTGCTTGCTGAGGGTTGCCGAGGTTCATTATCAGAGGTCAGCATGTGGAATGCTAGTTTCATTTTATTGGTTATTTAACAGTTTATTATTATTATGCTTGCAGTTTGGTGCTAAGGACTAATCATATTTCAGAAACTAATAAGAAATCACAAGCTCAGAGAGAGAGGACAAGGGCAACATCAGACATATGCTCTTGGAATTAAGGAGGTATTTTGGTATCTGTTATACTACTTCCTGTTTCCAAATGCCTTGTTCTCAGTTTTAATGGAAGCAACCCTATATCCCCAATAAAAACACAAAATCGTGTGCCTGAATTATGTCAATTCATCTACATCATTACATGGACAAATGGACAATAAGCCATATATGCTGTAGGTCTGTTGTGTTAATATGGTTTTGATCATCTACATTTCTGTTGTTTTACAAATCTTTGTTTGTTTTTTGCTTTGTCAATGTCTATGAGGAATTTCACTATGCCCTTTATATTTCCTTTTTTTTTTCATTCGGAACTATTTCCTTTCCCTTTGTATTTGAGTTTATTGAACTGTGACTCGTTAGCTTTCTCTTTTTAATTTTCTGCTCCTTAAACCTTTTTAAACTTTTGCATCCTTAATGCCACTTGTATACTATGTGCATTCTGTTCTTTAGGTTTGGGAGATTGAAGAAGGAAAGCACAAGCCCGGTTCTGTTATTCATACTGTTGGATGGCCTTTGGATACTAAAACATATGGAGGATCATTTCTTTACCACCTTGATGATAGACAGGTAACTGTTCTGTTAGAGATGCAAACTGGCATTCAAGTATTCTGTATGAGCTCTGCCACATAAATAAAGATGTAGTATTCTATCCTTGGGGTTTGTTTTTCTGATAAAGGAGAAAGCACACTAAATATCAGATTGTAGGTTGCATTATACATAAACTAAGTAAGATTAACTGTTAGAATATAATTGTAACAGCCCATATTGGGTGTCCGGCCCATTAGGCCTTGTACATTGTAACCCTAGCCTATTAGGCTATATAATGAAGGTCACCCCCCATGATTAGGGTGTGCGGTGTTTCTACATGGTATCTATCTAATCCCGATCCTTACCTTCCGCTTCCTCTCCTCTGCCCGTGCGGCCTTCCTCTAGGGCTCGCGCCACCGCACCAGAGGGCTGACGCCGCCAAAACGCCGCGCGACTCCCATAGCGCCGCTTCGGCCGCCGCGCCCCTCCACCCGCGCCCTTGCTCTTCAGATCAAGCCGCGCACCCGCCAGCCGCCGCCCTCTGCCGCTCGACAGACGTCGCGCTGCCAAGGCCGCCGCTTACCCGCGCCCCTGCTTCCCGCGATCAGGCCATGCGCGTGCTCCAGCCGCTGCCCTCAGCCGCTCGACAATCGTCGTGCTGCCAGGGCCGCCACTTACCCGCGCCCCTGTTTCCCGCGATCAGGCCGTGCCGGAGCTCATCATGTCGGGTTGTGCATACCATCTCCCCCTCGCAGCTTGTGCTCAATCTCCTGCGCGGCGTCAATCCTTGCTTTGCCAACACCGCCGACATCATCGCCAACACGTCGCCGCTCCCCGACTTCAAATCTACCACCAACATGCTCCGCGTCAAGGAACTTCGTCTCGGCAGCGAAGGCAAGGAGGCCTCAGCATCAGCGCTCGCCGCTTTCACCAACTCTTGCACCTCGCCTTCCTGCCAGTCCACCTCCTCTTCGTCCTCCAATCGTGGAGGTGGTGGCAAGGGCAAGGGGGGCAAGGGCAAAGGTGGCCGCGGCGGCAACGGCAACAACAACGGCGGTGGGCGCAACCAGCAGCAGCGTGGCGCCTTACAGGGCGTCTCCGGCGGCCGTCAGGCTCCTCAGCCGGCCGGCCCTTAGGTTTGCTGCAACCCTTGGGCCGTCCAGTGGACTCCTCACCAGCAGCAGCCGCAACAGTGGGGTGCACCATCAGCGCCTCCCCCACCGCCTCCACATCAAGCTCACACTGCCTTCGCGCCGCCCCAGTTCTCTGCGCCCCCAGCGTACGGATCCTAGGATCAGGCCAGCCTGATCGCCGCCCTCAACCAGATGGCGATTCAGGGGTCTAACTCCTGGGTCATGGACAGCGGAGCGACATCCCACATGTCCTCCAATGACGGTATTTTTCTTTCTCGTCTTCCGACGCCACCGTCCTCCATCACGGTCGGCAACGAGCATTCTATTCCTATTGTCAGTCGTGGCACATCTTTTTTACCAATAGCTGATCGTCCTTTTCATCTTGATAATGTTCTTGTCGCTCCCCAACTCACCCGTAATCTGTTATCTGTTCGACAGCTTACTCGCGACAATAATTGTTCAATTGAGTTTGACTCCTCTGGTTTTTCTGTTAAGGATCTCAAGACCAAGACGGTTCTCTTTCGGTGCAATAGAAGCGGAGACCTCTACACCATTCCACATCACCTTCCTCCTCGCTGTCATGTTGCCGTCGTCTCCCCGGAGCTGTGGCACTCCCGCCTTGGTCACCCAGCACCCGCTGTCGTCGCTACTCTAAATAAACTATCAGCTATCCAGTGTAATAAAGCAGCTCGCCGCATTTGTCATGTTGCCAGCTCGGTAAACATGCTAGGCTGTCGTTTGCTAGTTCGGTCTCTAGTACATCAGCACCTTTTGAACTTGTTCATTGTGATGTTTGGACCTCTCCAGTTGCGAGTATTTCTGGTTATAAATTTTATCTTGTGTTAGTTGATGATTATACACATTATTGCTGGACGTTCCCTCTTCACCATAAATCTGAAGTTCATGACCATATTGTTCAACTTGTTGCCTACGCTCACACACAATTCAGTTTTCCCTTACGTTGTTTTCAGGCAGATAATGACACCGAGTTCCTCAACAATGCCACCACCGCCTTCTTGGCTAGCCGCGACATCCTTCTTCGCACCTCGTGCCCCTACACATCTGCTCAGAATGGCAAGGCTGAGCGCATGCTCCGCACTCTCAACAATGGTGTACGCTGTTTTCAGGCAGATAATGACACCGAGTTCCTCAACAATGCCACCACCGCCTTCTTGGCTAGCCGCGACATCCTTCTTCGCACCTCGTGCCCCTACACATCTGCTCAGAATGGCAAGGCTGAGCGCATGCTCCGCACTCTCAACAATGGTGTTTGCACGCTTCTGATTCATGCTGCCATGCCTCCACCTTATTGGGTCGAAGCTCTCTCTACCGCCGTGTTTCTCACAAATCGGCGGCCGTCCTCGTCCAAAAATAACGGTATACCCTATCATCTTCTCCACCACAAGATGCCAGATTACTCCACCCTTCGGGTTTTTGGCTGCCTATGCTACCCCAACCTTAGTGCCACGACTCGCCACAAACTATCTCCTCGCTCCACGGCGTGTGTCTTCCTCGGTTACCCTCCTTCTCAGAAGGGCTACCGGTGTCTTGATCTCTCCAGTCGCAAAATCATCACCTCGCGACACGTCGTTTTTGATGAGACTCACGTTCCGTTTGTGGCCTCAAAGCCCCAACCGGATTCTTTTGATTTTTTGTTACAGGACTTACTTCTCGTGCCTGCTCCGTCCACCTCGGGCGCTGAGCACACGTGGGCCTTGGAGGACGCTGGCGATCCTGTCGGGCTCGACCCTGCCATCCTGTGGCACGTCGCTGCCCACCGGCTGCCCTAGGCGCCACAGCAGGCCACGGCTCCAGCATCACCTCCACCAGCAGGCGCTACCGCCCCTGCTCCGCACCAGGCGCCTCGGCAGGCCGCGGCTCCAGCGCCTCCACCAGCCGGACCTGTTGCCCCTGTCCGGCAGCGGTTCGACATCCACTACAGTCGGCGTCAGCCGACTTCGGCTCCACCGCCGACACCGGAGGGACCTGCGGCTCCAGCACCGCAGGCAGTGGTGCCTCCGGCCCCAGCACCGCCTCCAGAGCCTCCTGCGCAGGCGACTCATTCCCATACGGGTTCCCTGCCACCGCCCGTGCAGCGGTATGGCTTCACCGCGGCGGCCTCCGGCCTGGCTTCTCCGTTGCCAAGCAACACTCGTGCTGCGCTCGCTGATGCACATTGGTGCACAGCCATGGCTGAAGAATACAAGGCACTCATGGACAATGGCACCTGGCGTCTCGTCCCTCGACCGCCTCGCGCCAATATCATCACCGGCAAGTGGGTCTTCAAGCACAATTATCATGCTGACGGCTCTCTGGCTGGACATAAAGCCAGATGGGTCGTTCGTGGGTTCTCGCAGCGGTACGTCGTCGACTACGACGAAACATTCAGCCCCGTCGTCAAGTCGGCCACCATCCGGGTCGTCCTCAGCATCGCCACCTCTCGCTCCTGGCCGATACATCAGCTGGACGTGAAGAACGCCTTTCTTCACGACCACCTGAACGAGATGGTCTACTGTCAGCAGCCGCCTGGCTTCGTCGACCCGGCGGCTCCCGACCACGTCTGTCTCCTGCAAAAGTCCTTGTATGGGCTCAAGCAGCGCCCAAGGCGTGGCACCAGCGGTTCTCCGGCTTCACTGCTTCGAGCTCTGACACGTCCCTCTTTGTTTACAAAGACGGGGCCGACATCGCCTACTTGCTGCTCTACGTCGACGACATCGTCCTGACTGCCTCGTCGCCTCACCGAGCTCCTCCACTCCGAGTTCGCCATGACAGATCTCGGGGATCTTCATCACTTCCTTGGCATCTCTGTCACGCGTTCTGCTGATGGCCTCTTCCTCCCTCAGCGCCAGTACGCTGTGGACTTGCTCCATCGGGCCGGTATGGCTGAGTGTCATTCTACGACGACTCCAGTTGACACTCACGCCAAGCTCTTTGCTGCGGACGGCGCTCCGGTGGCGGATGTCACTCAGTACATCAGCCTCGCAGGTGCTCTACAGTATCTCACGCTGACTCGTCCGGACCTTGCCTATGCAGTTCAACAGGTTTGCCTCTTCATGCACGACCTGCGAGAGCCTCAGCTGGCGATGCTCAAGCGCGTCTTGCGGTATGTCAAGGGCACCCTGTCCACCAGGCTTCATATCGGCACAGGTAGCATCTCCAGCTTGATTGCCTACTCTGATGCCGATTGGGCTGGTTGTCCAGACTCTCGGCGCTCCACTTCAGGCTAGTGTGTCTTCCTCGGCGACAACTTAGTCGCTTGGTCCTCTAAATGACAAACTACGGTTTCTTGTTCGAGTGCGGAGGCTGAGTATTGTGCTGTTGCGCACGCTGTGGCTGAGACTTGTTGGCTTCGTCAGCTACTTCAGGAGCTCTACGCACCCATCTCTTCGGCGACGATCGTCTACTGCGACAACGTTAGCGCTGTCTACATGACCACCAATCCAGTTCATCATCGTCGCACGAAGCATATTGAGATAGATATTCACTTCGTCCGTGAAAAGGTTGCTTTGGGACAGGTTCGGGTGCTCCATGTTCCATCGTCTCATCAGTTCGCGGATATTATGACCAAAGGGTTACCTGTACAGTTATTCACTGACTTTAGGTCCAGTCTTTGTGTTCGTGACACTCCCGCTTAGACTGAGGGAGGGTGTTAGAATATAATTGTAACAGCCCATATTGGGTGTCCGGCCCATTAGGCCTTGTACATTGTAACCCTAGCCTATTAGGCTATATAATGAAGGTCACCCCCCCTGATTAGGGTGTGCGGTGTTTCTACATTAACTTTAGTCCGCTGCTCTTGCTTAGCGAAATTGGCTACTTAGCGCGATGCGGCCAAAGAAAAAACCTTTGTTTAGTTTGTGCCCGAAAGAAGTCTCAAACCACCAATTGATCACTTATCACAGGGCGTTTAGTTGCAGGCTGGGTAGATATGAGTTTCTTTTTCATAATCTAACTTCCTGCAATGTTTATTCATACATTTAGATTACTGATGGCTAAGTAGTAAGTGGTTGCACTTAATGTATTATCTGCTCTCATTTTTCAGTTGGCAATTGGTCTGGTTGTTGCGTTGAATTATCAAAATCCTTTCCTGAGTCCCTATGATGAATTCCAGGTATGCAGTTTTTCTTTGTTGATGCATTTTGATGTCAAGTACTCCACTTGTCTTTATTTAAGGGTAATAGGATGTTATGGAGATTTCAATTGAGGAGCCTTCCTGAAGTACCCCTACCTAGTTTAATTTATGCTACAACTTAGAAGGCTCAGAGATCTCCTTGTTCATTGCTAATTATGATTAAGGATGGGTAGTTTAGAAGACTCACTGGTTTCCTATGAATTAATAAATAGAATGGACCTATTTTTCTCTAAATGTTGTGCAATCATATTTCAGAAATTTAAGCAGCACCCTGCTGTCAGAAAAGTTTTGGAAGGTGGAACTGCTATTCAGTATGGTGCACGTACTCTCAATGAAGGTGGCTTCCAGGTAAGATGGCATTTCAACTTGGCAATTCAGTAGCAAATGGACACACGTATGAAAGAGAATATAATTGGTGGAATATTGGATATATTGCATTGGGCCTCATGGGCTGATTATATAGGGTATATAGGACTAACACCTCTTGTGGCTAGACAATATGATACTATTCCTATTACTCTAACATCCCCTCGTAGTCACAGCGGGAGCGTTATTGACGGTGAGACTGGAGAAGAAACTAACAAGCTAGCATCCCCCGCAGTCATAACAGTCGATATCTCGCGTATGCTTTGGCTGGAGAAGAAGCCAATGAGTCCTCATGCAAGGCGATAGCCTTTTGTGTCGATGTCGAGGTAGTCGAGCGGGAGGGCGCAATAGCCGTGGTCGGAGAAGTCGTGCTGAAGATTGCCGAGGTCGACGTAGTTGTGGTCGAGTTGCCGTGTCGATGGAGCTGCAGGCGTAGGCGCACAAGGGGCGCCATGGTGATGACGGAGACATGTCGAGGCAGTCGTCGTGGAAGGGGGCGATGCCGAAGTCGACGCAGTCAGGGCCGTCGTAGATGTAGACGAAAGGTGACGATGCAATCGAGGCAGACGGGGCGGGAACGGGAGGGTCGATGCCGAAGTCGATGCAGTCAAGCCACCTGTGCGCTGATGCGTTGGCTGGATTTGCCTGACCCAGTAGCGCGTCGGGGACGAAAGCACGCGTCGGTGTTGCCAATACCGGGCGTACAAGGGAGAGGGGCCCAACCACAGTGACGTGACGTAGTTGTGCTGGACGAAGAAGCAATGCGGTAGAGAACACGTCGGCGAGCATGGCTCAGCGACAACGCGAGGGGTGGCCGGCGAGCAGGGCTCAGCGACGGCGCTGGTAGTGGCAGCTCGATGACGAAGACCCAATCAGCAGGACGAAGACCTTGTGCAGACGGATGGCGCAACAAAGATTGCGCAGCACAAACGTCGATGCACAGGGGACGGCGATGTAGATGCAACGACGAAGTGGATACACGAGCGGTGATGCTGCGGCCCAATGAGGTGACATAGCAGCAAGAATGCAGCCCCTTTGCTTGGAGAAGATGCGTGTACGACTCGGCGCATTGCCGGAGTAGTACGCGTGAGGTCGACAGGCGATGGGCGACTCAATCCCGATCAGTGATCGGGCAAACCAAAAAGATACAGCAGCAGGGGATCAGGTGTTCCCAGCCTCGATCGGACCGTGCGGGACGCACGACGTGTCGTGGACGCGCAGGGTCGAAGGCGTTGACGCAGATGAGGTCGACGTGGTGGAGATGGGCAGATCCGCCCGATAACAGCGACATGCTAGATCAGACTGCCTCCATGGCAGCCCATGATCGAGGCGTGTTGCTGGGCCTGGCCGCCACCACGGCGGCACGGGACGGGGCGAGACCCATCTGCCTCCATGCGATGAAGATCAAGAAGGTGTTGACGACGACAGCTCGACGACGAGTCCGGGGACGAGTGAAAGCCCAAGTTTGGTTTTGGTTAATTGATGAAACCTATGGACTAACCCTATTGCTAAGTGTATGATTAAGATAGGGTGATCCAATGTGACAAGTAGAGCTAGACGAAGGATCATGATAGATCAAATGCTCAATGACTAAGGAAAAGAAGAAAGAGAAAAACAAAAATGGGCTCAAGGCAAAGGTATATCATAGGACCATTTTTGGTTTAGTGATCAAGACACTATAGAGAGTGTGATCACGTTTAGGATAGATAGTCGTACTATCAAGAAGGGAAAACTCGTTTCGATTGCGGTTATCATGTGCCACTTGGTTTGTATTGCATACATATAAAATGAACCTAAGTGACACTAACATGAAACATATTTCCAAGAAAATATCTTTGCAAAGGCTAGCATAGGAGAACAAGTGTTGGATCACAAGGTGTTAGCATTTGGAAGCTTGGAGAAGAAGAAGCAACTCGTTTGGACAAAGGAAAGAGGTCCGGACGCAAGGTCCGGACACTTGGGTAGCTGAGTCCGGACAAACGCAGATGCGCCCGGTAGCATACCCTAGCCTCGGCTGGCAGCGCACAGGACCTCCGGACACGGATGAAGGTCCGGACGCAGAACTCCGGTCGCGAGTCCGGAGCCACGGAGCTCTCTGTTCCTCTCTGCAACTTGATCAGGACGCTATGTTGTGTCTGGACGATGGACACCGGACAATTGTCCGGAGCTCGGGAGCTCTCTAGACCCTCTCTGGTGAGGTCCGGACGCAAGAAAAGGAAGGTCCGGACGCTACTGTTTCGAGCAGATTCAAATGGATGAGGGTCCGGACGCACGCGCGTTGGTCCGGACCCCACATGCAAACTGCGTCCGGAGCTACGCAGGAAAGCAAGAATGAGGAGCAAAACGGCTAGCTCGGTTTGGAAGGCTATATAAGTGGGTTGGTCGGCTCCCAGGGCACTCTCTCGCACCTCCCATTCATTCTCACTCTTTGTGTTTGCTTGAGAAGGCTGGACTCATCTCTCTTTGTTTTGCTTGCTAATTCATGAGAGTTTGAGTGAACCAAGTGCTTGATCATTATATTGCATCTTAGTGGCACTTGGTCATCGTCATCGCCGTGGATTTTCTTGTTATTCTTGGTGTTTGCCAACACCTAGACGACTTGACGATTGTGGAGAAGCTTCGACACGTTTTGGTGATTGTTCGTGACCGGCTTCATCGACTTGTGAGAGGGTTTGTACCCACCTCGACGAAGTGTCAAAGGGTAACTCTAGTGGATTGCTCGTGTCATTGAGTTACTCTCATTTGGGTGGATTCTTGTGGCGCCCGGGTCGTGGGCTAGGCTTGTGATTGCCTATTAACCACCGAATCACCATTTGAGTAGTCGACAACGGGGACTAGCTTGGTGGCAACCAAGTGAACCTCAGGAGAAAAATCTTTGTGTTCATCTTGTCTCCCGGCTACTCTTGGTGATCTTATTGTGATTGGTGTTTATATTGGTATTCTTCCATCACAAGGCATCGGTATAACAATCACCCCCTTCCTAGCATTTACATTTCTTTATATCTTGCTTAGTTAGCTTGGTAGTTAGTTCCTCTTGTTAGTTGTTCTTGCTAGCTTGAGCTAAGTGCCTTAGGTTTTTGCTATTGTGTGATAGGCACTTAGTTAACTAGAATTGCTTGGATAGGTGGTTTTGCATCCCTAAGTAGAGCTAGAGCAAAAGTTTCGCTTAAGTGTTATTCTAACCTTTGCTCTAGTGATTTGTAGAATTTTTATTAGGCTATTCACCCCCCTCTAGCCATCTAGGACTTTTCAATGAGGCGACGGCGGTCCGACGACGAGTCCGGGGACGAGGCGGCGACAACTCGACGATGAGTCCGGGGACGAAGTGACGACAGTCTGACGACGAGTCCGGGGACGGACGAGGTGGCGACGACGATGGGAGATCCCGATATGCTACGCGACGACGACGATGGCAGCCGGATCAATAGGATCGGACGCCTAAACAGAGGCGCTGCCCCCGGCGGAGATCGATCCCTCCCCGGGGGCGCGCGGCGGAAGTGGCGGCGGCTAGGGTTAGGATCTAAACCTAGGTGAAAGATACCATGAAAGAGAATATAATTGGTGGAATATTAGATATACTGCATTGGGCCTCATGGGCTGATTATATAGGGTATATAGGACTAACACCTCTTGTGGCTAGATAATATGGTACTATTCCTATTACTCTAACAACGTAGGTTCTATCTGTCATCCATATTAAGTTTCTTTCACTTCATCGTTGTATATGGGTATCACTAATGTTTCACCTCATAACATGGTTAGCTACACGATTGTAAGCTGAAGTATAACCTGGCACTCATTATCCTATGTGACTTTCAACACCTGTCTACGTTGTGTTTTTGTTGTGGTCCCAGAGCTCCTGTTCAGGGCTTTTACAGGAGGTGTGCGTTTTTAGTTTCGGTGTAGCTGGTTGCCTTTTCTTCTTCTTTTTTTTTCTAGTTTTTCCTTTTAGAGTTTTCGTGTTTTATTTAGGTGTCTTCAGGTGGGAGGGCTCCTTTTCTCCCTGTTTCTCCTCTTTTATCTATGAAATGATACGCAAATCTTTTACGTGTTCGAGAAAAAAAATTAACATGCCAATGATGAGTTTATGTAAAATTTCAGTCAATACCATATCCAGTTTTCCCTGGAGGTGCAATTATTGGATGCTCTGCAGGATTTCTAAATGTTCCCAAAATAAAAGGAACCCATACGGCTATGAAATCAGGTATATTTCTACTGAAATGTTAGTTTGTTTGGAATTCTACTAGAGCTTGTGGATAACTTAATTGTCAACTCTGTTGCTTAACTCAACTTCATGGTTGATGTTATATCTCCCATCACCGCGCTGTCTTTTGCTTGACATCCTTTTTCAATGCTCATTCCTTTTGTTTTCCTGATTATATTTCGAAATCGTGTTAACTAATTTGGTGAAATGCTAATTTTGGACTCCATCTCAGTCAACAGTACTTTAGGACGTTGCACTAATTATCATGTCCTGACATCATATATTGTTGACTGGAGTAGTTTATTGGTAAACCTCGTACTAAAGAGATGGATATGTAAAAAAGGTATGCTCGCGGCCGAAGCAACTTTCAAGTCCCTCGTTGAAGGATCTTCTATGGAACTGTACTGGGAGAACCTCAAGAAGTCATGGATATGGGAAGAACTTCATAAAGCTAGGAATTATAGACCGGTATGTTGTTATTTTGTGGCTGATGTTTCCAAGCAAACTTACCTTTGGTATCTGGTTAAATAGCTAGTTCTGTAAGCTGATGGGGGAAAAAAGGCAAAAATCTGCTATCTTTTTCTGAACGTAGTAAGTTGAATGTGAATGTGTATTTATTACTGTTTTTTCTCGCAGGCATTTGAATACGGATTTATTCCGGGCATGGCTTTGTCTGCACTGGAACGGTGAGGTCCCTATTAAGAAAGTACCAGAGCTTAGTCATTGAGATATTTCTATTCGATTCACTGAGTCATGTCTCTATTTTTAACTTTTAGCTACATATTCAAAGGGAAGTCACCTTATACATTGAAGCACAGGAAACCCGATCATGAAGCAACAGACGTGAGTCTGCAGTGCTGCTGTTGCTCATAGTGATAACTGCTTTTGTTAAAAAAAAAACATTCAAATGCATGACATATTCTCATTTTTTTACCATTGAGACTGACAAAAGACTTCATTGTGGACAGACGGCCAATCTACATGCGCCTATTCAATATCCTAAACCAGATGGAAAGATAACATTTGATGTCCCAACATCTTTATACAGGTAATGCCTGCAGCAAGAGTCAAAACTTTTTTTTTTCCTCTTTATGCTCTCCATATTTGTGCTTGTTGACTATTGCTTTGTCATTCATGTGATAGCAAGTATGCTAAATGCTTTAGCTGTGTCTAACATGGCATTATTGTTATAGAGTTGGTTACCAAATCTGTGACTCCGAGATTACCTAAATAATCATAACCAAATAACTATTTTCTGACCTGACATTTACTTCAGCCTGTATATTGTAGTCTAGAATTTACTAACCAGAATATCATTCTTTTGGAACAGGAGCAATACAAACCATGAGCATGATCAGCCACCTCATCTCCGCTTGAGGGACCCTACAATACCCGATCGAGTAAATGTTCCACTGTATGCAGGGCCAGAATCACGCTACTGCCCAGCCAGAGTTTACGAGTACGTTTAAGTAGCCACAGCTTGTTGAATTCCTGTTGGTCTGGTTTATCATCAATGATGCTAAAATTCTTAGTGGCCAAGAGTTTGCTGCTCACTATTGGTCATGCCTGTTTTCATGTAGATATGTCCCTGACGAGAAAGGTGACCCAAAGCTTCACATAAATGCACAGAATTGTCTTCATTGCAAGGTAATTTTTTTTTGTTGTTGTTGTGGGTGAGATTTTTCAGTGATATAGATATGTGCATGAAAACTTGTATCCTTAGTTTGTGTGTATCATGATGCATTTTGATCAAAGTTTTGCAATGGCTGGAAAGAATATTGGTCTCCATTCACTTTACTATAGAAAGAATAGATTGATAACTATACTATGCACGAATTGACACTGTCAATGCTAACATATTCAGGAATCAGTATATGTTTTAACATCGTTTCTTGATTTATTAATGGAAACTATTTCCTGTGATCTTGATGGTGACGAGTTTGAGCTTCTTAGGACTTGCTCTTCCTTTCTTGAGACTTGTAAGTTTTTAGCCTCTGCTGGGCCATCCAACCTAAATTACTTGTTCACTATATCTTCAGGCTTGTGACATCAAAGATCCAAAGCAGAACATCGAATGGACTGTTCCAGAAGGTGGAGGTGGCCCTGGTTACACAGTAATGTAGAATACTTGAAAGGAAAAAACACGATGCCTTCTAAAATAATAACGGCTCATTCACCACCGGTGTCACTCGCTCACACTGGACCAAATCCTCATCCAAACCTGGCTAATCGGGTTGGAAGTTGCATTGTGTATGTAGCAATAAGCAACTTCCCTAAGCAGTTGACAGGATGTTCGTAGAGCGGTTACCGATCAGGATCAGCACAGTAAAAGAAGCGTGCTTCACATGGATGGCACAAGCAATTGGTCGAGTGGGTTTCGTGAATGTAAAACTATCGGAGGATGCTGTCGATCAATAACATGGCTTGTAAGAGAGAATGAGAGATCTGGCCGAAACGAAGGATCCTAAAGAGGTGAAATCTGCCATTCCGGTATAACAGTGACGGAGCACGGCATGTGAGCCTACGTGTTTTGAACTCCACCTGCCAAATGCAACATGTTCTTCAGTCTCTAATTTTGGTTTCTCGGAAAATAACTTTGACTAATTTTATATAAAAAATATTAATATTTATAATACAGAGTATTTTTATAAAAGTATTTAAAGATGCAAATATTATTTGTATTTTTACCGGTCTAGTCACCATGTAATTCTTTTTTTTTCTTGTTGCGTGTTTTTATATTAAGATAGAGAGAAAATTTAATACAATACGCCTTGGCGGCGCTCTAGAAGGTCAAATGAAATGTACGTGATCGCTCAGGCTCACCCTAGTGTATTGAAAATGAAGTGTTACATTGAAAACATATCAACCCGAAAACAGACACTAGCTAGGAGGCCTATGCCCGTGCAGCCGAACGGCAGCAGCGCCGCTTGTGCGCACCCACGCCACTGACCGGCGGGAACAGGTCGCGAAGCGCCTCGGTGTGACGAGGGTCAGGGTCATCGCCGTAGATTTCTTCATACGCCTTCATGGCCGACGCGGACGGAGTTGACATCCCGCTGGTGAGTCCCAGACGTTTGTCCCGTTTCAAGATAAGGTGCTCGCCTCGCTTGGCCACCGGGATATGGGATAGGCTCTGTGTCGCTATCCGTCAGCTCCTCTTGGGGAGCGCGAGCGGTGGACGTCTCTTCGGGGTCAAGTAATCTCCAGGCAGTTACAGGAGCGGCGGTTGCCTTGCCTTCGTGACTCGCTCGATGAAACTCCTGAGGCGACTGTCGGCTGTTGCCGACGTCCGTGGCATCTGCCACAGTCGCACCTCCCGAGGTGGTAGCTTCGGGAAGCGCTTGGTCAAGGCAAGCAACACAATCCATCACGTCAGGTTGCCCTCCTGACGACACCATGACTAGTGGTGGCCTGACAGGGAAGGCAGTGTGAGAATATGTAACATGTACGGTTGTAAACATGCACATCAGAGATAGGTCAGGAGATTATGGTAGTTAGCAATTATAGAGGAAAGGGATAGTTTGTTTCTATTTTGTCTCCTAAATTATCTTCTGGCCATCCATCGGTGTAGCGCCTCCCTATGTAAGCCACGGCTGGGGCTTTTCCAGCCAATCTAACAATCAACGCGCAACACGCCCGCTACAACGTTTCCACCTTCCAAGCGCCTCTGAAACTTGCACATGGTATCAAAGCGTAGGGTTCCATGGTGACGAGTTCAAGCACCACCACCAATCCCTTCTTCGGTTTCCAGGTGACCGAGAAGCTATCCAAGACTAGCCATGCGCTGTGGAAAGCGCAGATCCTCGCCGCCATCCGCAGCGCCAGTTATGAGGGACACATCAATGGCAAGACCAAGGCTCCCGATGCTGAGATCGTTGAGAAGAAGTCGGATGGCACAACCGTCACCAATCCGAACCCTGCGTTTGAGGCATGGTATGCCCGAGATCAGCAGATTCTCTGGCTCATCCTCTCAAGCGCGGGGAAGGACATCCAGGCGCAGATCATCACCGCCGAGACGGTGGCACAAGCATGGTCTGCTGTGGAGAAGATGTTCTCCGCACAGACCCGCGCCAAGACGATGAATGTGAGGCTTGCCCTCACCACGACAAAGAAAGGTACCATGTCGATTACAGACTATGTTGCCAAGATGAAAAGCTTTGCAGATGAAATGGCTGCTGTCGGCAAAGCCCTAGATGATGAAGAACTGGTGGCGCACATCTACAATGGCCTTGATGCGGACTACAACCCAGTGGTGACCTCGGTCACAGCTAGGGTGGATCCCATCTCGATCCTTGAGCTCTACTCACAACTGCTCAGTTTCGAGACCAGACTGGAGTTGCAAGATGGCGGTTCTTATGACCATGTGGCAAACCGCGGGTGCGGCAATGGCAGCGGGGCTCGGGTACTCCCCGTGGCCGTGGCCAGCGCGGGCGCGGCCAGACGCGTGGACGAGGAGGCGCCCCTCTGAAGCAAAGCAATGGAGGGCGGACATCACGACCTGATGCAGCGAGTGGATCTGATGATCCACCGCTTTGTCAGATCTGCTTCAAGACAGGGCACAGGGCGTCCCGGTGCTGGCATCGATTTGATGAAAACTACGTCCCAGAAGAGCGCCACGTCAATGCCGCAATTGCCATGAACGCCTACAACGTTGACACCAATTGGTACACCAACACGGGAGCCACAAATCATGTTACAAGTGATCTAAACAAGCTGACGATGAGAGAGAAGTATCATGGGAATGACCAGATCCACACTGCATCTGGTTCATGTATGGAAATTAAATACGTTGGTCATACTACTGTTCCAACTCAATCCCGTAACCTACAGCTCAACAATGTTCTTCATGCTCCCAATGCTGCAAAAAATCTTGTTTCCGTTCATCGTCTCGTCAAAGATAACTCTGCTTTTATTGAGTTTCATCCTGATTTTTTTCTTATCAAGGATCAGGCTACGAAGAACATGATTCTTAAGGGACCATGTCGCCATGGACTGTATCCTCTTCCTGCCGATCCCTCGGTCAAGCAGGCGAACATTGTTGACAAGCCGAGCGTGTCCAGATGGCACAATCGCCTTGGCCATCCCTCGTTTCCTATTGTTACCAAGGTCATAGAAAATAATAATATCTCGTGTTCCTCTGTGCCCAATAAAAAATCAGTTTGTGATGCTTGCCAGCAAGCAAAGAGTCATCAGTTACCTTATAGTAGATCTGTTAGCTCAACTAGTTTTCCTTTGGAACTTGTTCATTCAGATGTTTGGGGTCCTGCTGTTGAATCTGTTGGCAGAAAACGCTACTATGTTAGCTTTGTTGACGACTTCAGTCGTTTTACATGGGTTTATTTCCTTAAGTATAAATCTGAAGTTTTCCAAAAGTTCCATGAATTCCAAAAAATGGTTGAGCGACAATTTGATAGAAAAATTCTGGCTATGCAAACTGATTGGGGCGGGGAATATCAGAAATTAAATAGTTTCTTTTCCCAAGTCGACATCATTCATCATGTTTCATGCCCCCATGCTCATCAACAAAATTGGGTCATTGAACGCAAACATCGGCATACAGTTGAGGTTGGGTTATCCTTACTAGCTCATGCCTCAATGCCTCTAAAATTTTGGGATGAGGCTTTCATGTCTGCCGCTTTTCTTATTAATCGTTTGCCTAGCAAAGTCATTGAAAATCAAACGCCCTTTGAACGTTTACTTCACCAAAAACCAGATTACTCCTCTCTTCGCACCTTTAGTTGTGCATGTTGGCCTAATCTCCGGCCTTACAATCATCACAAACTCGAACTCCGTTCTAAACAGTGTGCCTTTCTTGGTTATAGTAACCTTCACAAGGGCTATAAGTGCCTTGATATTCAATCCGGCTGGGTTTATATCTCTCGCGATGTAATCTTTGATGAAGAAGTTTTTCCCTTCTCTAACCTTCACTCAAATGCAGGTGCCCGCCTCTGTGCTGAAATAGCACTTCTCCCACCCAATCTTGTGCCTTCTGTTGGGGTGGAACAGTTAGTTGGTCACGTATTTGATTCCACTAACCAAAATACTAATGGTGAGCATGCAACATGTGATAACAGGGGGTGCACCTTATCTCCCAGCACGGAACCTGAGGAAGATCCGACGTCCTCTCCTGCCCCTACAACAGGTGCAAGTCCCGATTCTGATCCGACAACAGGCGTCAGCACCGAACCTGTCGTCTTGGAGGCATTCCCGATGGACGCTTCGCGCTCACTTGCTCCGCGCCAATCGAGCGAGGCCACACGTCCCGCTCCCTCGTCCGTGCCGGCTCCGACGCGACAACCTGCTGCAGGCACATGGGGAGCAGAGGCTACCACCGACAACCCTGCTGATGCGGATGGCATCTCCGTGACTGCACCAGGTGGCGGATCTTCTGCGCCTGCCACAGAGAATCCCCCTCGACCATGAACGTGATTCCGTGACGGTATTCGCAAACCAAAAGTCTATATAGATGTCACGGTCAGGTATGGATGTTTCGCTGCATCTGGTGAGCCACAGTCCCTTGATGAAGCTTTAAATAGTAAAGATTGGAAATCAGCTATGGATATAGAATATAATGCCTTGATTGAAAATAAAACTTGGCACTTAGTTCCACCAAAGAGAGGTATCAATGTTATTGACCATAAATGGGTATATAAAGTCAAACAAAAATCTGATGGGAGTTTGGACAGATACAAAGCCAGGCTAGTAGCAAAGGGATTTAGACAACGTTATGGTATTGATTATGAAGATACTTTCATCCCAGTTGTGAAACCAGCCACTATCAGAACTATTTTGTCTGTTGCTGTCTCTAGAGGGTGGAGTCTACGTCAATTAGATGTCCAAAATGCCTTTCTTCATGGGTATCTAGAAGAAGATGTGTATATGAAACAACCACCTGGTTATGAATACAAGTCAAAGAGTAAGTACATCTGCAAGCTTGACAAAGCTCTATATGGGATTAAGCAAGCACCAAGAGCATGGTATTCACGATTGAGTAATAAGTTGTGTCAGTTGGGCTTTAAAGCATCAAAGGCTGACACATCCTTGTTTTATTACAGTAAAGGATCTGTCGTTATATATATTCTCATTTATGTTGATGACATAATTGTTGCTAGCTCCACTCAGGAAGCCACAGCGTGCCTGCTACAGGACTTGAGAAAGGAATTTGCTCTCAAGGATCTAGGGGACCTACACTTTTTCCTTGGAATAGAGGTAAAGAAGATAAACAATGGGATCATGTTAACGCAAGGAAAATATGCTAAAGAGGTATTGCAATGTGCAAATATGATGGAGTGTAAACCGGTTAGCTCACCATTGTCTACCTCAGAAAAATTGTCGGCTCATAAAGGTGACCCTCTTGGTCCAAAAGATGCTACTGCATACAAGAGCATTGTAGGAGGTTTGTAATATTTAACCTTGACTCGGCCAGATATTTCTTTTGCTGTGAATAAGGTTTGTCAATATTTACATGCACCTACTACTATTCACTGGGCTACAGTAAAGAGAATACTGAGGTATCTTAAACATACTATGGAGTTTGGACTCAAAATTTGTAGGTCACCTTCCCTTCTTGTAAGTGCCTTTTCAGATGCAGACTGGGCAGGAGATCAAGATGACAGGCGATCAACTGGAGGTTTTGCTGTATTTTTGGGGTCTAATCTGTGTTCTTGGAGTCCTAGGAAGCAAACCACAGTATCAAGATCGAGCACAGAGGCTGAATACAAAGCAGTTGCTAATGCCACGACAGAGATAATGTGGATACAAACCTTGTTATATGAGTTGGGTATTCCAGCACCCAGAAAAGCAAAATTATGGTGTGACTATATTGGAGCTAAGTATCTTTCAGCAAATCCTGTCTTTCATGCTAGAACAAAGCACATAGAAGTAGATTATCATTTTGTTCGAGAATGAGTAGCAAGAAGGCTACTTGATATTGAATATATATCTACACGAGATCAAATTGCAGATGGCTTCACCAAACCATTAGCGGTGCGGAACTTGGAGATGTTCAAGAACAATCTCAACTTGGGAAGTTTCGATTGAGGGGGAGTGTGAGAATATGTAACATGTACGGTTGTAAACGTGCACACCAGAGATAGGCCAGGAGATTATGGTAGTTAGCAATTATAGAGGAAAGGGATAGTTTGTTTCTATTTTGTCTCCTAAATTATCTCCTGGCCATCCATCGGTGTAGCGCCTCCCTATGCAAGCCACAACTGGGGCTTTTCCAGCCAATCTAACAATCAACACGCAACACGCCCGCTACAGCGTTTCCACCTTCCAAGCGCCTCTGAAACTTGCACAGGAAGCTAACTCCTCCAACATTGGGTCAATCCACGCGGGAGACCCCGAGCACGGCCACAGCTCCAACACCAGCGGGTCTTGCTCGGAAGCGAGGAAGCAGCTACCAGCGGCACCTGCATTGCCATCGCAGCCATCCGACGCCACGAAGCTGGCGTCCCTCGGCCGCTCACGCCGTCGTCGCCACCGTCTGTGCCGGGTTCCACTGGCACCCCCAATGAGACCCTCGCCCACACCGCTGCAGGGCGCATGTGAGGAGGCCGTCGAGCAACCGCCATGGGCTGAGGGTCATAGCCGACCACCATCCTTCGCCGCCAATGCCACCGTATGCCTGGGTCGCTTGCTGTCTCGGGCAAGATGGCGGAAGCCGTGGCAACGCAGACAACGCCGCGACAAACGGCAAGTCGCTACCCGGTGCTAGTAGGAGAGGCAGTTGAAGCATCTGCCGTGAAGCTCCACAGGTATCTTTCGGGCCTGCGAGGGTTGCCTTTTGCCGCGCTAGGACTTAGCCGAGGCAGCAGCCGGTCACGCCTCCTTGAAAGGTCCTAGATGGCTAGAGGGGGGGTGAATAGCCTAATAAAAATTCTACAAACCACTAGAGCAAAGGGTTAGATAACACTAAAGCTAAGCTTTTTGCTCTAGCTCTACTAGGGATGCAAAGCCACCTATCCAAGCAATTCTAGTTAACTAAGTGCCTACACACGATAGCAAAAACCTAAGGCACTTAGCTCAAGCAAGCTAGAACAAGATAAGAAAGAATGTAAATGCTAGGAAGAGGGTGATTGTTATACCGATGCCTTGTGAAGAGAATATACCAATGGAGAACCAATCACAATATGAACACCAAGAGTAGCCGGGAGACAAGATTGATACACGATTTTCTCCCCAGGTTCACTTGGTTGCCACCAAGATAGTCCCTGTTGTGGTGACTACTCAAGTGGTGATTCGGTGGCTAATAGGCAATCACAAGTCTAGCCCACTACCCGGGCGCCACAAGAATCCACCCAAATGAGAGTAACTCAATGACATGAGCAATCCACTAGAGTTACCCTTTGACGCTCCGTCGAGGTGGGTACAAGCCCTCTCACAATCGATGAAGTCGGCCACGAACAATCACCAACACGTGCCGAAGCTTCTCCACAATCGCCAAGCCATCTAGGTGTTGGCAAACACCAAGAATAACAAGAAATCTCACGGCGATGACGATGACCAAGTGCCACTAAGATGCAATGCAATGATCAAGCACTTGGTTCACTCAAACTCTCATGAATTAGCAAGCAAAGCAAAGAGAGATGAGTTTGGGGACTTCTCAAGCAAGCACAAAGAGTGAGAATGAATGGGAGGTGCAAGAGAGGTCCCTAGGAGCCGGACAAAACACTTATATAGCTTCCCAAACTGAGCTAGCCGTTTGTCTCCTTTTTCTCAGCTGTCTGCGTAGCTCTGGACGTTGTTTGTGTGGGGGTCCGGACCATTGGCCATGCGTCCGGACCCCTTGACGTTTGAATCCTGCCGTTGGCGCCTTCACCAGAGCCTTCCATGTGGCTCCGGACGCTCGCAACAGTAGCGTCCAGACTTCCTATCACTTGCGTCCGGACTCAACACAGAGCCGGTCCAGAGAGCCTCCGAGGTCCGAACGGTGGTCCGGAGTGCAGCGTCGGGACAGCTCCTTGCGTCCGGACCCTCAGCAGAGAGCAGCCAGAGAGCTCCAAACCCCCGGATGCACGTCCGGAGTTGAGCGTCCGGACTCCGATCAGCGTCCGGACCTCCTGTCCAGAGAGGCCGAGAGCTAGGGTATGCCACCGGATGCCAGGCAATGGTCCGGACCCTGCTAGCCGAGCGTCCGGACCTCTGTCCGGAGCTCTATCTCGTGTCCAAATGAGTTGCTCCTTCTTGTCCAAGTCTTCATATGCTAACACCTTGTGATCCAAGCCTTGTGCTCCTATGTTAGCCTTCACATTGAATTATCTTGGATTTGTTTCACATTTTAGTGTCACTTAGGTTCATTTTATATGAATTGAATGCAAACCTAGTGACACATGATAACCACAATCGAAACGAGTTTTTCCTTCTTGATAGTACGACTATCTATCCTAAATGTGATCACACTCTCTATAGTATCTTGATCACTAAACCAAAAATGGCCCTATGATATACCTTTGCCTTGAGCCCATTTTTGTTTTTCTCTTTCTTCTTTTCCTTAGTTATGGAGCACTTGATCTATCATGATCCTTCATCTAGCTCCACTTGTCACATTGGATCACCCTATCTTGATCATACACTTAGCAATAGGGTTAGTCCATAGGTTTCATCAATTAACCAAAACCAAACTTGGGCTTTCACTCCTGCCGCGAGAGGATCTCCCGCCACCCATCGACGTTGGCGGCGGAGACCCTTCCACGGTGTCCGAGCCGCTGGCGAGCAGGGATGCGGCTGTCCAGCGGCCGAGAAGGCAAGCCATGCACCAACATTGGGCACGGCGAGGTGCGCTTCCCTCGCCCACGCGCACGCCCCTGCCGACCCGTCTCAACCACACCACCACCCAGGATCACAGCCTTGCTGCACAGCGGGGGCACATTTGCCTGCCTCACTGGACGACGAGCGATGTCAAGGTAGCTGGCGGTGTAGCCATTGTCTGGCTCCTCATCGTCGGCGTCCGCCCACCTGATGCGCTTGGAGCGCCCACCCGCGGGGCCGTCCGGGTGGAACGGGGCCGCAACTGGAGAGAGGGTGGACGCGCAGTGTGCGGTTGCAACCACCTGCCGGCGGCGCGGAGAGGTGGGCGCGGGTCTAAAAAGAATAACGACGTATATATAAAAAAATGATAGTTATTTAGAAATTGAGTCCTCCCTCATCTCCAGCCGGTCCCAATTTATTTCAGCTGCCGATGGTCTCGGGCTCTCGGAGATAGAAAAAAATTCTCTATGGCGGTGCCGCACACCAGGCCAGGTGCGAGTGCGACACGGCCTAATTCCTAGCGGCTGGTGCTGCTCATCGCGATGGCTTCCCTTCTCCAGCACCAGCATGGCGCCTAAAGAGATCCCGGCGGCGGCAGGCCAATCCGCAGTGGTGCAGGTGTCTATGTATGACTACTCCCTCTGTCCCTATTAAGTCGTTCACAATGGTTAGTTATTTGGCTAAATAGATATGACGTGATAAGAAAAAAATAGGAGAGAGTCATAAATATTTGGGAAGATAATTGGATACCGGGAAGTCATAATACGAAGATCCAAACAGGTAATTAATAACATGATGACAACGCGGTTGATGAGCTTATTAATTCAATTGACTCATCATTGTTGTTGACCTAGTGAGGTCTATTTTTTGGTCGGTGGATGCATATAAAATATTACAAATTCCCATCACTTTAGGGAGGGAAGATTTTGTAGCGTGGAATCACAATAAGAATGGACTTGTTTTCTATGCGATCAACCTATCATTGCCAATGGGAAAGCAAGTATGGTGCGAGAGGAAATACACAACATACCAGTCGGGCTATCAGTAGTCAGGTGTGGAAAACTTTATGGAAAATGCAAGTGCCGAGAAAGATCAAGATATTTGGATGGCGAGCTCTTAAAGGACTTATACCATGTCGGGCTATCCTAGCAAATCGCTATATTGGGGGAACGGGAGGCTGCCCGGTATGCAACAAAGGAGCTAAGGATGTGAAGCATATGCTTTTTACTTGTGACAGTGAAAGAAGTTTGGAAGGAACTTGGTATTTGGGAGAAGATTGAGTACTTTCTAACGTGGCGGACCGTTCAGGTTCTGTAGTTCTTGAAGAAGTTACCAGAAGAGGGGAACAAGTCCAGGCTTTAGAAGTGGGACTCACAGAGCTAATACTTACTGGGGGCTGGTATGTATGGTGGGAACGACGACAACATGTTCATGGTGAGTCCCTTCAGAGGCCATCAAGATCGGTCATGTCCATAGCTGCTCTAACGAAGAACTACAAATTAGCAACAAAGAAAGGAGCCAAAATCCGGCGGGGATGGCAGAAACCCCCAAAAGGAAAGGTGGAGGTGAATGTTGATGCATCTTTTGATGAGAGTGTAGGATGCGGAAGTGTTGGGACGATCATAAGAAATAGTGCAGGGGCTGTTCTAGTGGCTTCTCACAGCTATGTCCCTCGTCTGGTAGATGTGCCGATGGAGGAAGCATACGCTCTGAAAGAAGGTCTAATGCTAGCGCAATTCATCGGATGCAATCGACTCATAGTCCAATCGGATTGCATGGAGGTAGTCAAAACAATGGAGGATGGAGGATTTTCGGCAACAGCAGCTGCGCCTTTATATGACGAATGCAATATTATCTGGAGTGGTTTTCACGAAATATCCATTGAGCATTGTAATAGAGATGCAAATCAGGTTGCCCATGAATTAGCAAGAAGAGTTATGCAATCCAAACAAAATTGTACTTGGGACGATGAGCCCCCTAGCTTTATTCTCAATTTTTTGATTAGCGATGTAACCACTCTCAATGAATAAAGCTAGCTGATTATGTCAAAAAAAAAGTAGGAGAAAGAGTAGTCACTAGCTACGAGCAAATAGACTATCTATTTCACGTAGCCTAAGATTATGTGAGAGGAGTATGTGGGTCCAGTACTATATATTAGTCTCTTTTATTGTCTCTCACCTCCACATCAACTGACTATGTAGGTAGTACTAGCTATTACTATTGCGGACGACCTTTGTCGGGTACGAAGGTAAGGGGTACCCTAAACCCTTCGATAAATCAACGATAAACATAGCAACTATTTTTAAGGCAGGGACCAGCCCACTGCAAAGGCACGGCCCATTGCTCGAGGGCCCCCTCTACACCAGCTGTGGCGACAAGTCACGGGCCGGCCCACCTCGACGCCGAATGACGGACGAGGGGTCGTTCGAACGACCCCTCGGCCCCCACCTCGACGTCAAGAGACGGACCGAGGGTCGGACGAACGACCCCCCGTCTCCTACCTCAACGATAAATGACGGACCGAGGGGGCGAGCGAACGACCCCCCGGCTCCTACCTCGACGTCAAGAGACGGACCGAGGGTCGGACGAACGACCCCCCGGCTCCTACCTCGACGATAAATGACGGACCGAGGGGGCGAGCGAACGACCCCCCGGCTCCTACCTCGACGATAAATGACGGACCGAGGGGGCAAGCGAACGACCCCCGGCCCCCACCTCGACGAACGAAGAACGGACGAGGGGTCGAACGAACGACCCCCCGACCTCTACCTCGACCTCTCCGACCCCGTCTCTGCTCCGACCCTACCTCGACGATGAGCGACGGACCAGGGGTCGAACGGACGACCCCCGGACGAGGGGCTCGATTAACCCAACTACTCCCGGCATGGGTTAAAGTGTAACCACCTAACGACATGGGCGCCCGCGTCCGCTGTCAAATCCGCCAACTCCCCGTCAAGTCCCCGATTCCTGTCAACCGTGCCGCCACTGTCGCCACTACGCGAGTACGGACTCCAGCAGTACCCCTCGGAAAGAGAACAGTGCGGCCCTCGACGATGACTTCGGGGATACGACAGAGCCACGCAGGGCTCGACCCCTCCCTCGACCGAGGGGCTCGACCCCTTTCTCCAACAACTCCAGCATGGGGGCCGTCCCATCCGCCCCGTCCCGCTTCAGCCGTGGGATTTGTGCCCGTCTGTGGACGCTGTGCCGCGGCGACTTCTACTGCCACCACGACCGGGGACGCCAGAAGGACGGGAAGGCCATGCCGCCACAGTGCTCAACGTCTCTCTGCCAACACTGTGCCTCGGACACGCTACCCATACTTCCACAGTTAGGACCTTGTACCCTCGGACCTCCCCTTGGTCTATAAAAGGGGACACCGAGGTAGAATAAGGGGCTGAATCCTAAAATCTCTGAGACTTCAGTTCAGACTCTCACACTCCACGCATACACACCCCGCCATTCGATCGACCCCTCGGGTGGCAAACCCGCAACCTAGGGCAAACCCGCTAGCCTTAGACCGCAGCTCACTCTGAGCAACCCCGTGTAACACAGCTTGTACCCCCCTTGTACGAGCATGTTTTGGGTGCAAGATAATACAAGTCATCCTCCCCCACTGGACGTAGGGCCTCTTTGCCCGAACCAGGATAAACCTTGTGTCCATCTTGCATCACGTCTGAGAGAGGGAGCACGCGATATACAAATTTACTCGTTGGTGGTCTTGACCCCTGGGTCATAACACCGATAGTTGGCGCGCCAGGTAGGGGGAATTGCGTGTCGATCAACTCCGAACTACTCTCTCAGATGGACTCCACCATCCCACCGTTTCCATTCGCCGCCATCGTCTGGTTCGGTAGCCTAGGGTTCGTATCCACGGACCAGGGCGACTTCATAGTCTTTCCCTCCATTCGTGGCCTGGGCATCAGCAGCTCCGGTACGCCGGGGCCAGCAAGGGTCAGGCGACGGTCCCTCTGCTTGTGCCTCTGGCCTGCGATCAGGAGGAGGCGTGAGCGGCTCCGACGCGCTCGTCGTCATACGGATTCTGAGGTGCCGGATGCCGTTTCCCCGGCCCCAGCTGGCGATACAGTCCCTCTTCCTGGGAATCTGTCTGACCCATGCTTGTGGGCCGAGGGCGGGCGCCCCTCCGAATGGGACTTTGGCTCTGCCACGCCGTCGTCCCTAGGGGTCCCCGTCGCCTCTCCGGCACACTCGACCCCATCACCACCGCGTGACCCATTCCCGCGCGGGCACCACGACAGTACAGGGCTTTCTTCCGCCCTCGCAGGATTGCAGATACAGACACGTGGCGGGTCTCCAGGGACTCCGCCGCGTGCGATGGCCGTTCCCGTCACCACCTCTTCACCGGGCGAGCCAGGACTACCCCGCACATGGGGCACGTTGCGGCGGCGCTTCGCGGAGGAGCGCAGGGGGTCCTTCCCCCCACTTCTACCACGCCGACCCCGACTCGGACTCTCCCGACGAGAGTTACGACTCCACCCAGGAGTGCTTCCACCTCGACGAACAAGCCGACCCGCAGGACGACGTCGACGACGCCGCGACCACCGAAGAAGGAGGAGGGGCCAACGCTACACCAGCTCGAGATGCCAACCCCCCAAGTCCTGATAGAGCCGATCCACCCCCAGATGTCCAGATTGCGCAGGTCCGAGAGCTTCTCAGCAAGCTCGAGGAGGTGCGCCTGCGTCTTCAGCAGCTCGAGCACGCCCTTGAGCGGGATCGAGGGCGTCCTCAGGGTGGAGGAGCTCGCGAGCGGGCCCGGGAAGTCCACCGGCAGATCGTCGAGGAGGGGGCCGTCGAACCCCGAGTCTTCAACCGCGCCAGCCAGAATGTCGTAGAGGCCGCGATGCTGCTCCGTGACATGCCGGCGCCATCAACCCCCCAAGCACGGCGTATCAGGGACGAAATCCAGGGGCTTCTCCAAACTGCGGCCGTGCAGCAGGCGGAGAGCTCAGCCTCGAGGCGTTGAGGGGCTGCCTCTGAGCGACAAGCAGTGCCCCCCCGAAAAAATCGAGAGGTGTCCGTCCATCAGAACAAGGCACCCCAGGGCCAAGTCGAGCGACGACCGGTTCACGAATACCTCGTCGACGATCGACCCCCTCGGGTGAACAATCGACGTCGGTACGGCGACGCCGAGGCTCGAGGCTACAGCGCTCACCGGGGTGGGCGCTACGACAGCGACGAAGACCGATGTCGGTCTCCGGAGCCGCTGGGGCCCCGAGTCTTCGGTAGAACCATCCGGCGGGCCTCCCTGCCCGTCCGTTTCCGTCCACCCACCAGCCTGGTCAAGTACAACGACGAAACCAAGCCAGAGCTCTGGCTTACCGACTTCAGGCTAGCATGTCAGCTGGGTGGGGCCGACAACGACCACGTCATCATTCGACAACTCCCACTATTCCTCCCCGACACCGCTCGCAGATGGCTCGAGGAGCTGCCCCCGGACTTGATCCAAGACTGGCCCGACCTGGTCAGGATCTTCGAGGGCAACTTCAAGGGCACCTACGAGCGGCCGGGCAACCCCTGGGACCTCCGCACCTGCAAGCAGAAGCCAGGGGAGACCCTCCGCGCCTTCACCCGCCGATTCTTGAGGCAGCGCACCGCACTGACCCACATCTCAGACCACGAGGTCATTACGACGTTCATCGCCGGAACGACCTGCAAGGAGTTGGTGCGGGAGCTGGGGCGAAACACCCCCAAGACCGCCAACGAGCTCATGGACATCATCGCCAACTACGCAGCTGGCGAAGAGGCCGTTGGCGCGTTCTTCCAGATACCCCCAGGGAAGGGGAAAGACAAGGCGGATGAGCCCGAAGGCTCGGACGACGGGCCCAAGAAGAACAATGGGCCCAGAAGGAACAACGACGACAACGGCGACCGGAAGAAGAAGAAGAAGAACCAACTTGGCCGACGCAACGACGAGCCCAACGTCGAGCACGACGACGAGCCCGACGACCTTGTCGCTGCGGCAGACAAGAAGAAGCCTCGAGGGCCCCCTCCCGACGGGGGCGTCTTCGATAAGATGCTGAAGGAGCCTTGCCCCTATCATATGGGGCCGGCCAACCACCGCCTCGAGGACTGCCGCATGCTTCGAAAGCATTTCATTCCTCCTGGTCTCAGGAGAGATGACGACAAAGAAGACCCGCCCTGTGACGCCCACGTCAGGGGCGATGTCAAAAAGGGAGGCTTCCCCGAAGTCCACGACTGCTACATGATCTACGGGGGACCCTCGACTCACCTCACCACGCGCCAGCGCAAGAGGGAGCGTCGAGAAGTTTTTTCCGTTCGAGCCTAGGCTCCGCGGTACCTCGACTGGTCCCATACGCCAATCACCTTCGATCAGGACGACCACCCCGAGCACATCCCCAACGCAGGGGCTTACCCGCTCATCGTTGACCCGATCATCCTCAACACCCGCCTCACCAAGGTACTCATGGATGGGGGGAGCAGCCTCAACATCGTCTACGCCGAGACCCTCGACCTCCTGGGGATCCCGAGGACCATGCTCCTGCCCAGCGCGGGGGGGGGGGGGGTTCCACGGGATCATCCCGGGGAAGAAGGCGCTCTCGATCGGCCGCATCAAGCTACCGGTCTGTTTCGGCGTCCCCTCGAACTTCCGAAAGGAAGAGCTGACCTTCGAGGTGGTTGCGTTCCGAGGCACCTACCACGCCATCATCGGTAGACCGGGATACGCCAAGTTCATGGCGGTCCCGAACTACACCTACCTCAAGCTCAAGATGTCGGGGCCCTCGGGGGTCATCACCATCAACGCCTCCTACGAACACGCATACGACTGCGACGTCGAGTGCGTGGAGAAAGCCGAGGCCTGCGAGGATTCGGCAATCCTCGCGGCCCTCGACGACTTGTCTGGAGAGATCCCCGACCCCAAGCGACATGCTGGCAACTTCAAGCCGGCGGAAGACACCAAGACCGTCCCGCTCGACCCCGGCCTCGCGGATGGGAAGGTGCTGACGATCAGCGCCACCCTCGAGCCCAAATAGGAAGCAGTGCTCGTCGACTTTCTCCGTGCGAATGCCGACGTTTTCGCATGGAGTCCCTCGGATATGCCGGGCATTCCGAGGGAGGTCGCCGAGCACTCCTTGGACATCCGAGCCGGGTCCAAACCGGTGAAGCAACGCCTGCGCCGCTTCGACGAGGAGAAGCGCAGGATCATCGGGGAGGAGGTCGACAAGCTTTTGAAGGCCGGATTCATCAAGGAGGTGCATCATCCTGAGTGGTTAGCTAATCCCGTGCTTGTAAAGAAAAAGAATGGGAAGGATAGGATGTGTGTAGACTACACTAGTCTGAATAAAGCATGTCCTAAAGTTCCTTTTCCTTTACCACGTATCGATCAAATAGTGGATTCCACTTCGGGATGTGAAACCCTTTGCTTCCTTGATGCGTATTCTGGCTACCACCAAATAAAGATGAAGGAATCCGATCAGCTCGCGACTTCCTTCATCACTCCCTTTGGCATGTTTTGCTACCTCACCATGCCCTTCGGCTTGCGAAACGCCGGGGCCACCTACCAGCGATGCATGCTCCACGTCTTCGGGAAACACATAGGCCGACGGTCGAGGCCTATGCCGATGACATCGTGGTCAAGTCCAAAACAGTCGAAAACCTGGTCGGAGACCTCGAGATCGCGTTCGGGTGCCTCAGGGCTAATCGCATAAAACTGAACCCTGAGAAGTGTGTCTTCGGGGTCCCTCGAGGCATGCTCTTAGGGTACATAGTTTCCCAGCGCGGGATCGAGGTCAATCCCGAGAAGGTAACCGCCATCACGAGGATGGGCCTGATCAACGACCTCAAGAGCGTGCAAAGGGTCACTGGGTGCCTCGCCGCCCTCAGTCGCTTCATCTCGAGGCTCGGAGAGAAGGCCCTACCCCTTTACCGCCTCCTGAAGAAGACGGAACACTTCGCGTGGACCGCCGAAGCCGAGGAATCGCTCTCGAGGCTCAAGGCCTTGCTCACCTCGCCCCCGGTCTTGGTACCCCCGAGTTCGGCCGAGCCCCTCTTGCTCTATGTCGCAGCAACTACCCAGGTAGTCAGCACGGTCATAGTAGTCGAGAGGGAGGAGGAAGGATACGCCCTGCCAGTTCAGAGGCCTGTCTACTTCATGAGCGAGGTCCTTTCCAAGACCAAGACGAGGTACCCCCACATCCAGAAGTTGTTGTACGCGATTGTCCTCACAAGGCGTAAGCTCAAACACTATTTCCTGGGCCACCCGGTTACTGTGGTCTCGTCTTTCCCCTAGGAGAGATAATCCAGAACCGGGAGGCGTCTGGAAGGATCGCCAAGTGGTCGGCCGAGCTCATGGGGGAGACTCTCTCCTACGCCCCTCAGAAGGCCATCAAGTCTCAGGTATTGGCAGATTTCGTTGCAGAATGGACCGACACCCAACTACCCCCAACGCAGGTTCAGAGCGAACTCTGGACCATGTACTTCGACGGATCGTTGATGAAGACGGGAGCAGGAACCGGATTGCTCTTCATATCACCCTCAGGGGTCCATATGCGCTATGCCATCCGCCTCCACTTCCCCGCCTCCAACAACGTCGCCGAATACGAGGCTCTTGTCAGCGGCCTGCGCATCGCCATCGAGCTCGGGGTTCGACGCCTCGACGTGCGAGGGGACTCTCAGTTGGTGATCGACCAAGTGATGAAAGATTCGAGCTGCCACGACCCCAAAATGGAAGCCTACTGCAAGGAGGTCCGAAAACTCGAGGACAGGTTCTACGGCCTCGAGCTCAACCACGTCGCCCGTCGGTACAACGAAGCTGCCGACGAGCTGGCCAAAATCGCGTCTACTCGAGGCACGGTCCCTCCCGACATCTTCTCGAGGGATCTTTACAAGCCGTCTGTTGACCTGGACTCGGGGGCTCCCGACCTCGAGCAAGGGGTCGATCCACCCCCCTCGACCGACCCCCCCTCGAGCGGGGGAGAGGTCATGGAGATCGACGGGGCTGTCGCAGCGCCAACCCCTCCGACGGATTGGCGCGCACCCTACCTCGAGTACCTGACACGGGCCGAACTCCCAAAAGACCGCAGGGAAGCCCGTCGTGTAGCTCGACGCGCCAAAACCTACGTCTTGTACGGGGATGACCGCGAGCTATATCGACGTAGCCCGTCGGGTGTACTTCAACGCTGCCTCACCCTCGAGGAGGGGAGGGCATTGCTGAAGGATCTACACTCGGGGGCTTGCGGCCACCACGCGGCGCCGAGAACGCTGGTAGGAAGTGCCTTTCGATAGGGCTTCTACTGGCTGACGGCCGTCAACGACGCCACCAAACTCGTTCGATCCTGCAAGGGATGCCAATTCTACGCCAGGCAGACCCACCTACCCGCCCAAGCTCTTCAGATGATACCCATAACCTGGTCGTTCGCAGTATGGGGGCTCGACATGGTCGGCCCCCTGAAAAGAACCAAGGGTGGCCATACCCACCTCCTCGTGGCTATAGACAAGTTCTCGAAGTGGATCAAGGCTCGACCCATCGCCAACATCCAGTCTTGACAAGCCGTGCTATTCTTCACCGACATCATCCACCGCTTCGGGGTCCCCAACGTCATCATCACCGACAACGGCACGCAGTTCACCGGCCAAAAGTTCCTGGACTTCTGTGACCATCACCACATCAGGGTGAATTGGTCCGCAGTTGCCCACCCTCGAACTAACGGTCAGGTCGAGCGTGCCAATGGTATGGTTTTGCAGGGTCTCAAGCCAAGGATCTTCGATCGGCTGAACAGGCATGGCAGGAGATGGGTCGATGAGCTGCCCACTGTGCTGTGAAGTCTCCGAAAGACACCAAGTCGAGCCACGGGGTTCTCTCCGTTCTTCTTGGTCTATGTGTCCGAGGCCGTCCTCCCCACCGACCTCGAGTACGGGTCCCCTCGATTGAAAGCCTACAGCGAGCAAGCCAACACGGTAGCCCGAGAGGACTCCCTCGACCAGCTCGAGGAAGCCCGTGACATGGCCCTCTTCAAGTCGACACAGTACCAGCAGACGCTGCGGCACTACCACGACAAAAACGTGCGCAAAAGGGACCTCAACGTCAGCGACCTCGTTCTGCGCCGTCGACAAAGCAACAAGGGGCGTCACAAGTTGACGCCACCTTGGGAGGGACCCTTCATCGTAGCAGAGGTGCTGAAGCCCGGCACTTACAAGCTGAAGAACGAGAAGGGCGAGATCTTCACCAACGCGTGGAACATCGAACAGCTACGTCGCTTCTATCCCTCAGGCCTCAGGGCCCTGTACATTTTCACATTTATGTACAAATCTTCGAATGAATAAAATGTTCTCGAAACACATTTCACATTCGTTCGTAGCTCAAAGGTAGCCTCGACTTTGCCCCGGCAAAAGTCGAGCTCCCCTCGGGGGCTGACAGGGGGGCGCCCCCCTCCTAAGTCCCCGAAAAACCCAAACGTTTTTTCAAAACCCGACTCTCCCTCTCGACCTTTGCCTCGAGTACGCTTCATAACTAAGTAAAGGCGCCTCGAACTCCTTAAGGGTCGAGGGTGTCGTCGAGCCAAGGACTCACCTACGCCCTAGGGCTACGGTATCCCCGCTCGCCACCCCCCTTCCAGGGATACGAGCGTGCGTCGAACACTTAGTTCACAAGCGTCGACTCAGGCAAAGAAAAGCAGAGAGAGCTCGAGAAATAGAAATAACGAGACGCACCCGTCTACAGCACTAAGGTAGCCTCGACTTTGCCTCAGCAAAGTCGAGCCTCCCTCAGGGGCTAACAGGGGGGGGCACCCCCCTCCTAAGTACCCGAAAAACTCGAACGTTTTTCAAAACTTAGCTTTCCCTCTCGTTCTTTCCCTCGAGTACGCTTCGTGACTATGTAAAGGCACCTCGAACTCCCTAAGGGTTGCGGGTGTCAGTCGAGCCAGGGACTCACCTACGCCCCAAGGCTACGGTATTCCCGCTCGCTCCCCCCCTTTCCAGGGATGCGAGCGTGCGTTGAACACTTAAGTCCGTAAGCGTCGACTTAGGCAAAGAAAAGCAGGGAGAGCTCGAAAAACAAAAATAACTATGTGCATCTCGATCAAAATGCATTATACACAAGAAGCCCTCGGGGGCTTGGCATTGTATCAGTACAAAAAGCCTAACTATTACATGGACCTTCCTGTCCAGATATGGCTCGCAGGCCCGGGACTACTCATCGAGGGGGTCGTCGTCCTCAAGAAGCAATGCAGGAAGTTGGGCATCACCCGTTGGCAACATCGGAAGGTGAAAGGTCTGCAAAAGCTCATCGACACCTTCTGAGGGCTACTCGACGCCATCTCCGTCCGCCGAGGGGATCACCTCGGGCTCGAAGAGCTTCGCCAGCTCGCCTCCGGGCACCTCCGCGAGATCCATCAACTCCTGGCACCTCGCGTTGTTCTCTTCCTCCGTCAGCCTCGGGTCGGTGGCAAACCCGTCGACAACGAGGTTGAGGTCCACAGTGTAGACCGAGTTGACGACCGCGAGGGCCCGCTTCACGCCCACATGCAGGGCGACACGGACGTGCTCCGTCACCTCCTGTGTCATGGAGTAGAAGCGGCGTAGCAGGGAGTCCCCTCGTGCGTCGCCCTCGACCTCCGGCTCCAGCTTGACCGAAAGGTCGTCGCAGAAGGTGTTGATGACGTCCGCGAGCCTCGCATTGAGGTTTGCCTCAGTCCCGAGGAGGCCCTGAAGATTGTTCAGGTCCTCGTGGGCGCAGGCCTTATCCGTCGCGAGCTCTGCCGAAACAAACACGCAACACAGTCAAAACCCAAAAGAACAGAAGAGGGTCGAGGCAGGACAGATTCTGCAACACCCTCGAAACACTCACCTTGGGCATGCGCGTCCAGGGTGGCGTAGGCCTGCTCGGTCTCCTTGAGCTAGCGGCGGACGTCGACAAGGTCGGAGGCCTGACCCCTGACCTTGGCCTCGAGGCCCTCGATGGTTTTGCCTGTGTCATCGAGGGCCCTCTTCTGGTTCATCGCCACCACGCCCAGGGAGGTCGCGCGGGTCCGAGCCTTCTCCTCCGAGGCGGCCAGCGTGTCGCGCTCGCGGGAGACGGCGTTGAGGTCTCCCCGGAGCCCTCGGATGCCCTCCGTCTCCCGGGCCAGCTCCTCCTTCAGCCGGGCGGCCTCCTCCTCGGCCTTGCGCTTGGCTTCGAGGGCAGCGTCCCGTTCCCGCCTGACCGTGACGGTCAACTGAAGGGCGATGTCGAGCCTCGTCTGCACCGTCTTCAAGGCCGCCCAGGCTTCCTTCTACACGGCCTCGAAGCCGGCCCTCGCGTGGGCGACCTTCGATTCGGCATTCTCTCGGACGACTGCCACCTCAGCCCTCGCGCGGGCAACCTTATCCTCCGCCCTATCCAGCGAGGCGCGAAGGGTCGGGAGTTGCTCCTGCACCCGGAGGATGTACTGGGACTTGTCATAAGACCTCGTCCGCAACGCCTGACGAGGATAAAAGGGAAGACCGTCAGCAAACAGCAATCAGACAATCCAAGTACAATCTAAGGGAGAGCGAAACCCACCTCCATCCCCTGGCGTATGTCCATGGCGGCAACCTTCGCGGCGCGGCATACCGAGTGCTCAAATCAGGCCCGATACTCCTCGACGTACTCCCACCGTCGGAGCTCGGCCTGGTCATCGAGCGTGAGGAAGAGCCGCTCGGGGTCTTGAGGGTCCGCCAGCTCGAGAACCTCCTGGACCTAGGCCACGCTGCGGGCGGCGATCCTCTCTTCGACCGCCCGCGTGACGCCCTGGCGCACGGCGGCGGGACCCCCGCGCCGCTCGACCTCCTCTCGCTATCCAGAGAGGGGGGAGAACTCCTCCGCCTGTCCTCTCCCGTCCTCAGGGCCACCCCGCGAGGACGTCGACGGCCCCGCCGAGCCGTCGCCACCAGGCGAAGGAAACCCCGGCCCGTAGAACGTCCCTGCGCGGTGAAAGACTCAAAAAAATTAGCACCCAGCAATGCAAACCTACTGCGTCTCGAGTAAGTCGAAGTATGGCTTACCTCGAGACAACGGCCCCCCAGCCTCGAGGGGAGGCCGAGCCACCTCCGGTTCCGCCCGAGGGACCGCGACGGTGGTCGTCTCCGCCGAGCCCACCATCTCGGCCACCATCTCGTCCACTTCGTCGGGGGTGGACTCCATCAACATCCCGCCCTGCGCCGGCGCGAGCGTCACCTCGGGCCACTCGACCCGACCCCCCGCCTCGAGCTCCGGCGTCGTCGAAGGGCCCTCGGACGCGGCGGTAGTCGCGCCCTCGCGCTCCAGTCGGAGTCGAGCCTCCAGCGAGGCTAGGCCCTCGGGACACCGCCCCGGTGTTGGGTGAGCCGGAGCCTCCCCCTCGTTCACGGGGGCCTGGGACCCGACCACCTCCACCTCCTGGGTCGCAACCGCCCTCGACGAAAGCCCCGCGCCCCCCGGGGCGACGGGCGCGACTCCTTCCGACGGTCGCGCAGGCGCCGCGACCGTTGCTTCGGCGACCCCCGCTGCCTCAGTGGCCCTCGCGGGCGGGGCAGACGGGCCCGTCTCCTCTGCCAGTGGGGCGGATGCCAAGGCACCCTGCCCCGTCCCCCGCTCCATCACCTCCCGGGCCTCGGCTGCCCATGCTGCCTCGGGGGTGAGCGTCGAAGAGGGCGGAGCAGCGGGACCGGCCTCGGCGGCCACCCCGACGGCAGCCCCGACCTTCAATTTCTTGGTGGGGGCGAAGGACGCGTCTCCCTACGGGCGCTTCGACCTGAGAAAGAAACCCGTGCGCAGCGATGAGCACAGGTCATTATCAACAAAGAAAAAAAAATACAAACAACACCCTCGAAGGCGACTTACCCCCTCGGGACCCGGCGTTTCTGCCCGGCGACCGTCGGGCTGGTCGAACTCTTGAACACCACCGCCCGGGGGGCGGGGGTCGAGGCGGCCCTCGGCACCGTCTCCTGGGCAGGGGCCGACGGCGCCACCGTCGTCCCCTAGCTGGTCTCCTCTTGCGCCGACGGGCCCGACGCCCGTGCGCTCGACGCGGCAGGCGCCGAGGGCCCGCTCGATCGACCCCCCGACAGGGATCGCGATGACTGTCCGCGTGTCTGCCGCGGCACTTCTTCCCGAGAAGCCACGGGGCGCTCCCCCGTGGCTCAGCTTTGACGGTAGGGGCCGACCTCGAGGTCGACCCCTCCCCTCCTCCGGTTCTGACGGCCGCCTGTTCAGGCGCCGTCTGCTCCTCCTCGCTCCAGTTCACCTCCTCGTCCTCCTCCTCCTCCTCGTCCTCCTCTTCCGAGGGCGACAACTCCTCAGGGAGGCCCTCCCGCCTCTGTCGGGCCCGGCGCTGCTCCCTCGCCTCTTTCTCCCGGGCCCTCTTAGCCGTGGCCTCCTTGGCTTTGTCCTTGTCCGCCTTCTGCTTCTCCGCCTGGAGGCGCCTCGCCTGCTTCCCGGCCTGGTCCTCCTTCATCGGCGGGGGCGAGGGCTGGAAGGAGACGTTCCCCTGCAGAACGCGAGGCAGTCAGAACGTAGGCAAAAGAGACGGAAAAGGAGAACATGAGGACTCTAACAAGAGGAGAGGACCTTACCAGCTCGAAGAAGCCCTCGTACGGTTTCATCAGGATCTTCGCGACGTTCTTGACGGCGAACGAGCCCGCGAAGAAGCAGCGGACGCGGCGGACCACCCTATCCGGGGTCAGTTCGTCCTCGGCTAGGCGACAGCCCGAGAGGTCGACCCCCGGAACCATCTCGTCGATGCGGAGGGGTCGAGCCATCAGTGGCACGACCCGCCGCCGGTGGAATGCCGATGCGGCGATCTCCGCCGTGAGTCCCTCCTTCTTCAGACGCCTGAGCGCGTCCAGCAGGTTGCTGATGCGCTGCTGCTTGTTTGTCGGGACGTCGTACCCCTAGCAGTCTGGTTGCGCGTCGATCGTCCTCCCGGTGTACGCCGGGAGCAGGTCGTCATCGTTCCTCAGGTAGAACCACCCGGAGTGCCATCCGGAGTGGCTCGACGACAGCTTCACCGGGATCCAGCACTCCGGCCGCTTGACGGAGATGCAGCAGCACCCGGCCCTGACCATCCTGCGGGTACCCTTGTCGACCGATGCATGGAAGATGTTTGCCTTGAAGAGGTGGAGCCACAGTTCCCAGTGGGGCTCCATCCCGAGGTAGCCTTCGCACACCGTGGCGAAGATCGCCGCCTGGCAGACGCCATTGGGGGTCAGGTGTTGGAGCTCCACGCCGTAATGATGGAGAAGTGCGCGCATCAGGCCGTGACAGGCCGGAGTAGGCCGCTCTCCACCAAGCCCATCAGGCGCGAGGCGGTCACCGAGGACGCGGGCCAGTCATCGGGGCCGACGAGGCTAAACTTGGCCATGGGATCGAGGATGATGGTGCGCTCGGGCTCAGGGGCGCAAGGTACGTTCCCTATCTCCCTTCTCTTTCTCTCTCTCGCTTGCGCAGAGTTCCGGCTCGCGGGACGCCTAAGGCAATGGCGGGGAGAAGGAGGCAGGGAAGACGAAGGCGAGGAGGCAAGGAAGGCAAGTGTGCGGAAAGAACACCCGCCTCCTCACCTTCGCTACTTATACGCGGGAGGCCAACGGACGAATCTGGCGAAACAGGCAAGAGAATCTTTGCATTTAATGCGCCTATACTCCCCTTCCTCGTATTCCCCCTGGATAAGGCGTTCCGTCCCATCGTCGGGCTCTGCGCCGCACTCCGCCCTGCAACCGCCACTGTTGCGCCGAACGGACCTCGCCTAAAAAGGCACGTGGCCGGAAGCGTTATCTTCGGAGGTAAGGAATCTTGAGGCAGCGAGAGCTCGCCCTCGAAAGAGGGTTCGACAGCTACCCTCGAGTACCCGAGGGCAGAAATGACCTCGGGTTAGGACTTCGGTCCGCCCCCAAAATCTCGAGGGGACAAGGGCCGGCTCACGAACGGGCTCGATAGCCCCCCTTGAGTACCCGAGGTCGGAGTAGACCTCGGGTCATCGACTCGGGTCCACTCCCCAGCCTCAAAGGGACAAAGGCTGGCCCCTTCGTGGGGTTTGATAGCCTCCCTCGAGCGCTCCAGCCCGAGGGGCAAAGAACACAGGTATGTCCCCAAGTTCAATATAATTACCCATTCTTCCCCCTCGGCGTTCCACAAGGCAGGACTCCTCCTCCTGAGGATAGCATCGGATGACGAACCATCCGTCAAATCTTGAGGGAGCGAAGGCTGGCCCTTACATAGGGTTCGACAGCCGCCCTCGAGTACCTGAGGTCAGGAAGGACCCATGGTTAACGGACTCCGATCCACCCCCAAATCTTGAGGGAGCGAAGGCTGGCTCCACGAACGGAGTTCGACAGCCACCCTCGAGTACGCGAGTCAGGGATGTCCCGGGGAGGCCAGGCGCGTGCCCCTAGCTCGAGAATGAACTCTCGAGGCTCCCTGAGACATATCCGAGGCATAACCAAGGAATACCTAAGGATCCCTCCGCGGGAGGCATCGAGCCACCAACTCCTATCGAATGGGGTTGGCACCTTGGTAATCCACATGGTCGTTCTTAGTAAGCCGTATGGCTTACTTAAAAATGAGAACACCTCCGGGCCACTAGTCGACCCCTATCGAATGGGGCACGTGTTCTCACTCGGATTTTACCCGTACTGGGCACCATTTCTAATGGACTCATGCTCGAGAACAGCTCACCGAGGACTTCGGGCTCGTCCTAACGAGGATAGCACGATGCTCTTCACCCCACAATCCGAACGCAAGGATCCGTGGGAAGGACGCTATGAGGTAGTGAAGGCCTAGCCATTCGAGGGCTCGAGGGCCCGACTACGCACGGCACCCCTCGACGAAAGAGGGGCGAAAAACTCGTGACCTGGCAGACAGAGTCGACCTCTCGGGCGGGGCGCTCTGACTCCAGTTGTGCTCAAGGGAACGAAGGCTGGCCCTCGGTAGGGATCGACAGCCGCCCTCGAACACTTCTCTTTTCAGGGAAAGGAATGGAATCGACCCCTCGACAGGGTGCCACGCCTCCAGGTATCCTTAAAAACCCCCTCGATACAACATATTATAGCCCCCAGAGGAGTTCTTAATCACTCCTCTGGGGCCTCGGGGGCTACCCCCGCGGGGTGCGCTCGCGCGCACCCCACAGAGAATCGAACCTCTCACTAACCCTGCAGGCCAAGGACAAACCCTCCGGGTAATCCTTACTCCCTCCGAGAAAACGTGTATCATAGCCCCCAGAGGAGTTCTAAATCACTCCTCTGGGGCCTCGGGGCTACTGTTGGGTACGAAGGTAAGGGGTACCCTAAACCCTTCGATAAATCAACACTAAACATAGCAACTATTTTTAAGGCAGGGACCAGCCCACTGCTCAGTAAGGCACGACCCATTGCTCGAGGGCCCCCTCTACACCAGCTGTGGCGACAAGTCACGGGCCAGCCCACCTCGACGCCGAATGACGGACGAGGGGTCATTCGAACGACCCCTCAGCCCCCACCTCGACGTCAAGAGACGGACCGAGGGTCGGACGAACGACCCCCCGTCTTCTACCTCAATGATAAATGACGGACCGAGGGGGCGAGCGAACGACCCCCCGGCTCCTACCTCGATGTCAAGAGACGGACCGAGGGTCGGACGAACGACCCCCCGGCTCCTACCTCGACGATAAATGACGGACCGAGGGGGCGAGCGAACGACCCCCCGGCTCCCACCTCGACGATAAATGACGGACCAAGGGGGCGAGCGAACGACCCCCCGGCCCCCACCTCGACGAACGAAGAACGGACGAGGGGTCGAACGAACGACCCCCCGATCTCTACCTCGACCTCTCCGACCCCGTCTCTGCTTCGACCCTACCTCGACGATGAGCGACGGACCAGGGGTCGAACGGACGACCCCCGGACGAGGGGCTCGATTAACCCAATTGCTCCCAGCATGGGTTAAAGTGTAACCACCTAACGACATGGGCGCCCGCGTCCGCTGTCAAATCCGCCAACTCCCCATCAAGTCCCCGATTTCTGTCAACTGTGCCGCCACTGTCGCCACTACGCGAGTACGGACTCCAGTAGTACCCATCGGAAATAGAACAGTGCGGCCCTCGACGATGACTTCGGGGATACGACAGAGCCACGCAGGGCTCGACCCCTCCCTCGACCGAGGGGCTCGACCCCTTTCTTCAACAACTCCAGCATGGGGGCCGTCCCATCCGCCCCGTCCCGCTTCAGCCGTGGGATTCGTGCCCGTCTGTGGACGCTGTGCCGCGGCGACTTCTACTGCCACCACGACCGGGGACGCCAGAAGGACGGGAAGGCCATGCTGCCACAGTGCTCAACGTCTCTCCGCCAACACTGTGCCTCGGACACGCTACCCATACTGCCACAGTTAGGACCTTGTACCCTCGGACCTCCCCTTGGTCTATAAAAGGGGACACCGAGGTAGAATAAGGGGCTGAATCCTAAAATCTCCGAGACTTCAGTTCAGACTCTCACACTCCACGCATACACACCCCGCCATTCGATCAACCCCTCGGGTGGCAAACCCGCAGCCTAGGGCAAACCCGCTAGCCTTAGACCGCAGCTCACTCTGAGCAACCCCGTGTAACACAGCTTGTACCCGCCTGTACGAGCATGTTTTGGGTGCGAGATAATACAAGTCATCCTCCCCCGCTGGACGTAGGGCCTTCTTTGCCCGAACCAGGATAAACCTTGTGTCCATCTTACATCACGTCTGAGAGAGGGAGCACGCGATATACAAATTTACTTGTTGGTGGTCTTGACCCCCGGGCATAACACCGACAACCTTATCTACCATCGGAGAGCCAGACTTAGGAATCAAGGCGAATGAAAAAGGACCTGAACACCCCTACTCCATCCATCCCATTGAAAGTGTCACTAGAAAGCCGTGTTTTTCTCATAGACACGTTTTTCAAACGATACTTTAACGGAACGGAGGAACTACGTACCAATGATTCAGCTTATGCACTGTTGCATGAATATGCCCTCTTCCTGTCCAAATACACACCATTCATTTTTTACAATAAACAAATCAGCTTTTACATCCATTTTTTTTTTCACTTTACGCGTGTGGTGACGTGAGGCCAAAGGTGAAAGGACAAGACAGACGCATGGTGCAGTAGCTGTACAGCTACAGATTGATAGCCAACAACAATTATTATGAGATACAATGTTGTAGCTATAACGATAGATAATTGGAGACAAAGGAGAGTATATCCCGGCGTTTTTTCCCCTCGATTTACAGAAGTGGGCATTCAACAGTCATTCACCCCGTCTCTCTTGTGTGATTAACGGTGACCATAGAAGAGAGGTGAGTGTGGTGCCTGCCTCTAAAAAAACTATTTCGATCGTCTCTGAAAAGATGTACTGTATTACTGTTAATTTTGGTGACTTGCTTCGATGAAAGCGTTTTTTTTTTATGTTAGAGTTTTGTTTATATGATGTTATAAACCTCTCATCCGAATTTTGTGATTTTTAAGCCCATTTGAGTGAGGTTTGAAATTTATGCGAAGAACAACATGCTGAATCAAAACTAGCACTATCATTTTCCAAATCCGACTAGGACGGTTTGGTGAACAACCTTATGAGATCCTTGTCTGGAAGTTTGGAGAGTCTCCAGCGCTCTGATATCTTGGTTGTCGTTTATTGTTTTGTAGCCTTGTAGGCATCACGATCCACGTGTATCTCGTGGCGTTGTTTACCCACGTCACAGTCGATGTGGCGCGACATGCAGAAGTGCGGGTGCCGACAACGACCTGACGCATTTGTAGAGCAGTAGTAGCAGTGCAGGATCCTGATCCGTCCAAGAACATATTTTGAGTGCCTAAATATACATTCTAACGTCCTAGTAGCTCAACTCAATCATCACCAGCCAGGCGGCTAATGGCGTCGTCCGGGCAGAGCGTTTGTATGAGCGGAGAAGATGGAGAGACAGAGACGAGCTACGCCAGGAACTCCGCTATTCAGGTTGCCCCCTCCCCATGCGGCCGGCCATGCATGCCGATCTTCGATGTACTAGTAACTTGTACGTAAGCCATAACCAATTTGCTTGGGTGAGTTTCTCAGAGTGGCGTGCAGAGCAGAGTGAAGCCTCTGGTCGAGCAGGCCATCTCGGACCTGTGTCGATCATCAGCCGTGCCGGTCTGCCTCCGGGTAGCAGACCTGGGTTGCTCGTCGGGGCCAAACGCGCTGGCGCTGGCGTCGGCCGCCGTTGACGCCGTGCGGCGCCAGGCGGCGGAGCGGTGCCGGGAGATCTGCGTGTACCTCAACGACCTCCCGGCGAACGACTTCAACACCGTGTTCAAGGACGTGCCGTCATTCCTGCGGGGGCACGGGCGCGGCGGAGTGGACGGCCAAAGCGGCGGCGGCGGCCCGCTCGTGATGGTGTTCGGTGCCCCGGGGTCGTTCTACGGCCGGCTCTTCCCCGCCAACACGCTGCAATTGGTCTGTTCCTCCTTCAGCCTCCACTGGCTCTCCCAGGTTGTTCAAAACGTCGCGAGGCATGATTTTCTGCGCAAAACCACTAGGGAGGAGTAATGAGATTTGGCGGCAGGTTCCCCAAGAACTGGTGGACGGAGTGCTGATGAACAAGGGCAGCGTGTCGGCGGGGAGAACGAGCACGCCGGCCGTCACCGCAGCCTACTCCCGGCAATTTGAGCACGATTTCAAGTGCTTTCTGGCGTCACGGGCCGAAGAAATCGTGCTCGGTGGATGGATGGTGCTCTCCCTCTGCGGTAGACCGACCAAGGATTTCTCCAGTCAAGACCGGTACCCGGAGTTCGTTGCCGAGATCTTAGGAGACTTGGCATCTCAGGTAGCTGGTGACTCCTCCGTGTTCTAGAATAACTACACATTTATCGCGCGGGTCTCGATGTACGGCAGATTTGGCATGCGTGCAGGGGGTGATCGCAGCGGCGGAGGTGGACTCGTTCAACGAGCCGTTCTACAGCCCCTGCCACGAGGAGCTCCGCGGCGCCGTGGAGCAGGAGGGCTCCTTCGAGATCGTCGGCCTGGAGAGCTCGGATTTCCTGGAGAGAGGGCCCCGGGGCGACGCCGAGAGGAGCAAGGCCATGGCGAGGTTCCTTCGCGTGCTGGACGAGTGGCTGCTCGTCCGGCACTTCCGGATCGACGGTATCGGCGACGCGTACGCCAGGGCGGCGGAGGAGCGGTACATGGGTCCGGCCGCGGAGGAGGACATGACTGGCGTCGTCCTCATCCTTTCCCTCCGGAGGAGAAAATAGCCATGCAAATGCGATGCCGCTATTGGCAATCCCAGCACTGCACAGATGACAGATCAAAGCAAAACATATCGAGTCATCTTAGCGTGCGTGCCAAAAGGCTCCAGCTTTTTTTAGACATATCCGTTGTTCATATCAATGGGCGAAGCTAGAGAAAATTTAAGGGAAGTACTTGCCTTGTGAATGGATAGACCTATGTTATGAGGGTGCTAATATAGTAAAAATTTGATCAATATAACTGTTTTTTAAAATTTTAGAGTGCATAGACACCCCCTACTGACAATAGAGTTTCGCCCCTGGTTCATATACTATACTGAGCTGGTTTTATCTCTCATTTCTTCTTCTCTTATAGGAGCACTGAAAAAAAAACTGCCTTCACATATTCCCATTGGCTCTATAAGAGGAGATAAAGATAAAAATGGTTCATGTGAACCGTGAATGTATAAGAAGTTAAAGCCGTTTGGAGCCCTACCAAACGGAGTAGTAGAATTACTCCGCTTAAGTTTTTATGGCTCCACTCTACTAACTTTACCATGGAACAACTTTAATATATCCCTTGTGGAACAGGTGGAACTATTTGCATGCAACTTAGCTCCTGCTACAGAGATAAGTTGTTTCTCTACATATATGAATATGAATATGAAACTTCATATAGCTCCTAACATCCGCGCATTCTCAGAGCTCAGTTGTTTCTATGAATATGAATATGAATATGAATATGAATATGAAACTTCATATAGCTCCTAACATCCGCGCATTCTCAGAGCTCCTAATCACTGTTACTGTACGGCGTGCCGCCTGCTGCCATGTGGCTGTACGTGCATTGCGCACTAATGCGTCCAAAGTGTGGTCTTCGTTGCGCCAGGCAAACGTCTCGTGCGTGTGCATCCATGATTTCTTTTTCCCCTCCTCCCTCGGCCTCCGTTCGGACCACCGCCTCCTTGGACAGCAACATCGGCGCCGCCACAGCACCAAGTTGCAGCCGCTGGAGGCCAGGTGCTCGCCGTCCTCTTTCCTTGCTCACCATCTCCCTCTCCCCTCTCGCCTCCGTCTCCCTATCGGGGACGGGGCCGTTGGAGATTCATCCATCGATCGGGTTTCATCGGCGAAAGTTAGGTAAAAAAAATCGTTGTGACTGGAGGCAGCGCGGGGGCATGGGGGCGTGGGTGTCGGTCCTGCTCGGAATGGACGGAGCCGAGACGACGACTGCCGGCTCTAGGCGACCCGCCGCAGTTCTTCTCCGCCCAAGTGCTGCTCTGGCTCCACCAGCCGGAGATCTGTAGGCTGGCGCGGCTCAACGATGCGTTCTGCGGCTGGCTTCGTCTGGGAGGCCAAGATGCAGGAGAACTAGTGCTAGCTGACGGAGAACTACAGCTACCTGATGGAGTTCGTGGGGAGCAGCCACGACGGGACGCGGAGGAGGCGGCGGGCGGCCAAGAAAAAGATCTATGCCAGGCTCGCCAGGCCCACCCTCTACGTGTTGTTTTTTGCTTTGGGGCAGACTCAAATTAGTGGCAACTAGATGGTTCTTCAGAAAAAAATATGATTTTCCCCCTCTTTACCTTGGATGATTTAAAGTGTTGTCCTGTGTAGAAAGATCGCCACACTTTTAGTCTTGCACTGTATATATTTTTGGGTGTTGGGACAAGAACAATATAGCTAAAAGTGTATGTGTTTGCAGACGGTAGGAATTTTGGTTGGACAAGACCAAAGACATGATCTGTATGACACTATCTTCCAAAGCAGTGGTCATAACTGGGATTGATGGCAGAGGATATATATTGGCAACATATTTGCATTATAACATATGGTTAATGATTGAACACATGTTCCTCACTCAGGGTATGTTTTTCAACACCTATTCCTCACAGTTATGTAGATGTGTCCGATTCTTTGTCTTTGAGAAGTCAGTTACCATATGCTTCCCTTTTGATTCACAGACTGTTTTGATTACAGGCCAAATAACCATGTCTATGTCTCTATGCTAATATGTTGGATATGGTCACCTTGAAATACTCATCTACAGTCCCTGTCCAGTGATTGCTTTGTTAGTTTACAAAAGAGATTATGGACTGATGCAGACTGTTGTACCTATGAAATTTGATTATAAAGTTCTTTTTATCGGTTACTTTCATGAGAAATTTCCTTGTGTTATCTTGGTGTTGATGTAGAGACTGCATTGAGAATATTCAGGTTTTTTTTTCTGTAGTTCAATTTGGATTTTGTTAGTATGAATTGTGCCTTCACTGATAGGCTATGTTTGAAACCTGGTGCAATGCATATTTTTACATCATCATTTTGTTATCACTGGAATTCTGTTGTTCCTTCATATTAGTTTATAATGTTTAAGAACGTCACTTCAATAAGATACTTAGCTTAGGATACCTTTTTTTTTACCATATAAAAGGTTTTATATGCAAGAGATTTACAACTTTGAATCAGTGTGCCTGGTCGTTCCTGCAGTAAAAAAAAGACACAATACATATCAGGTCAGTGTGACACTGAATGTAGGCATTCTTCATTTGCTTGTGCTCTTGGTCATGATTATTTATTGTTTTCTTAACAGTTATATTTCCTTTGCATAGATCTATATAGATAGCTTATATTTGTACATGCTTATCCCTGCAGATATAACAATTGCATTGCCTACCAATATCTGAATAGGATAGACCAGTGGACACTCGGTCTAACAGGCATGGAATGCCCATGTTTCGCCTACAAAAGTAATATTTTGACATCCATTTCGTTACTTTATTAGCATCTACGAAGATAGTTCCTCATTTCCTAACCAATCGCCACTTTATTTGTTGAGGATATAAACCTTTTTTTTCTCAGGCCAACAACACAAACGCTTGAATGTCGAGTCACCTTACATATGACAATATTACTAGCTTCGCCCTACCTTATTACTGCTACTGTTTTCTTAATAGTACTCCATGATGCTATATATTCATGATACTTGCTGTCTTCACAGGATACAAACACATAGAAGCCACTTTCATCAAGAAAATTTCCTTCTCAAGGTACTGCATATTTTTGTGGGTTAATGTTGTTATATTCTTCTATATGAGCAAAACTACTCACTAATTTGCCAACAATTGTCTATGCTCAGCAGAGATTCATATTCAGTAGCAATGAGATCAACTATTAGTAGCCGTAAGTACTTTTCTTCTGTCAGTTGAGCATCAGTCCTATATTTACCAATTAGTTTCAAGATAGGAGAAAATAATGAAATGTCTCTAATTTGCGGTAGGCATCACTGCTGGTTCTATCATTCAAAGAGTCCTCTGGCTATTTTTATTGATCTCTAAAATTTTGGCAGCTCAGCTCAGCACCTAGAATGCTCAACAATAGCTTGACATACACTGGTATATTTCTTGGCCCCTGATTTTGCATGAGTTAGTCTTTACACAAAATAACTTATGAAATCGTTAGAGAATTTGGGACCCCTTCGTTCAAAGAGTTTGATTGAAACACGATGAGGCCAAGTTTAGCATCTAATGTATCAACAGCTATTGGGCTCCTTAGAATACATCCAACTATGGTAGCTTTTGTATCAGTACCTCTCACATTTTACAAACTTAAGTCCTGGTTTAATTGAGTTACATGAGCAGGGAGTGCAATGAAAATTGAAAGCAAATTTCACAGTAATGACAGTCTGGCTTCTTTAGTTTTTGTTCTACTAAGATAACATTTCTTTGCACAATATGAAATCCTCTTGTGGGTGCCAAAACGATTTATTCTTCTTTTCTGACAAATGACATACGGCAGTTCTCACATGAATACAATGCATTTACTCATCACCAGGAAGAAATAAATAGATGGCTGCCAAGATTAATCCCATTATTTTGTAGTATTTTTTTGGCCAATATGAACTCCCATTTAGGCCATTACAACTATACACAATAACCAGATAGTTAATCTCCTCCAATCCTCCATTAGGTGATAAAATTGATGTATTCTTCTTTCCTAAAACCTTTAATCACAACCCTACTGATGTTGAAATTATTTCTAATGACCTTGACCTGCATACCAAATTTTGAATGACCAAGAATATTTAATTATTTTAAAAGATTATTCTCAAGTGTATCTAAATATATATTTGGACAGAGATTGCAGGGAGAACAATTCCGAGAGCACAAAGGTCACGCGGTGAGACTGATTTTATTCTTGCTGAACTAATTTGGAGACGAGGGTCCATGCCTCTATTTTTTTTCTTCAATCCACACAACATGGCAAACATTTGTACTTTTCTATGCCTATATTGAATTATTGCAAAATGTTTTCTCTTCTCCTAAAAGGATGTACATTTGTGTAGCGACATTGGTAGACTTGTGTAGCCATATTATTTGTCGTATACAACTAATGTACATTTGAGTTGCCATAGCTGTGCTTCACTTTGCTGTACATATCTAAATTAATTAATGGATACTATTATATGGCTGTGTACCTTGCCATGTTTAGAGACGTAGAATAGGATATTGCAAAGCACAGACTAACTATAGGGCTGTGCAGCCGCTACGGGCGCGGCGAAGCGCGCCTGACTACCTAGTATGGTATATTATGCCTCATATTTATGTTTGTTTATTCAAGTAGTACTCGGCGCATGCTTTAGCGTTTATTATTGTTTATTTAAAGGGTTTTTCTATCATTTTCTTGTTGGAAATAAAGAGTTGGATATTAAAAAATAGAAAAATTAATAGAGCTCCTTCAATTTAGCAAAATGTGCCATGTAGGTTCATCTACTTTCGAAATGCTAATTTTAGATTATAAACTTAGCTTTGGGTGTTATCTACGTCAAAACGAGTTCAAACCCGCTCTGAATGTTGATGTGGCACACTGGCCACTAGTAGAGAGGTGACTTTTTGTCCCGGTTGAAAACTGTCTTTAATCCCAGTCGTGAGATTCAAATACCCAAGAATAGGATATTGCAAAGCACAGACTAACTATAGGGCTGTGCAGCCGCTACGGGCGCGGCGAAGCGCGCCTGACTACCTAGTATGGTATATTATGCCTCATATTTATGTTTGTTTATTCAAGTAGTACTCGGCGCATGCTTTAGCGTTTATTATTGTTTATTTAAAGGGTTTTTCTATCATTTTCTTGTTGGAAATAAAGAGTTGGATATTAAAAAATAGAAAAATTAATAGAGCTCCTTCAATTTAGCAAAATGTGCCATGTAGGTTCATCTACTTTCGAAATGCTAATTTTAGATTATAAACTTAGCTTTGGGTGTTATCTACGTCAAAACGAGTTCAAACCCGCTCTGAATGTTGATGTGGCACACTGGCCACTAGTAGAGAGGTGACTTTTTGTCCCGGTTGAAAACTGTCTTTAATCCCAGTCGTGAGATTCAAATACCCAAGAGCTTATGTACTGTCTCATGTGTAGCTTACCATCACATCTACACAACACACATGACAATGGATAAGATGTTTCCCTTTTGAACTAACCCATCGAGGGACCTTTAGTCCCAATTGGTAACAACAATCAGGATTAAAGGGTCCTTTAGTCCGGGTTGGTGTTGGTGTTACCAACCGGTCCGAGTTGATATTACCAACCAAGACTAAAGGAGACTCTTTCATCCAGGTTGGTGTTACCAACCGGGACTAAAGGTACCGTAAAAGAACTTGATCCGGTCCATTATATAGAACCGGAACTAGGGATGAAAACGGATCGGATTGGAGCAGATAATAGCTTCTCGTATCCTAATCCTATTTTTTAATTGGATTCGAAGAGGATCGGATATTATATGGTTTTGGATACTATTGACAAAAAAAGCGTAAGGATTTGCGAACACCTCGGGCTATTACCCAAAGCTCGGTATCCGGAGGCGTGCCAGTCGATTTGACCAGTTCATCGACAAGGACGATAACTAGAGCAAGATCCAATCCAGACAACGGCGATGCGCCCGGATGCTGGGATTGGGGCTTGATCAGGATAACTAGAGCAGAGCTGAACGAGGCAACAACGATCCCGCCCGGATGCCAAGGCTCAGAGGTACTCCCACGCGGAACTTGCAAGGATTTGACGGAGATCAAGGTGATGCAGCCCGTCGAAGCTTGAAGAACTCGTTAAAAGCTATAACTAATGTAAAAAGGGTAAATTGCGATAAAAAGTAGAATAAGAGTAAAATTGGTTTGTTTGATATTGGATTTTTTATACACGTAGCCCTCGGGCACATATTTATACTCCCGCATGGAGAGTTGTACAAAGCCACGACACGTATCCTTCCTAAAACAAACTCCTAACTTTAAGGAAACTGACTCGCGCAGGAGTCGGATCTAAAACAATAATATTTATTTTCCTAAACAAACATGCCTATTTTAAAGGAAAATAAACGACCCATGCAAGAGTCAGACTCAAACTACTATAATAATACTGGTACAAAAATCACTAGTTTCCTTATGCCTCTCTTCGATGGAAACTTTCCATCGGCAGATCCCTACAATCCGCAGTTTCCTTCTTTGGCCACCAGTACTCTCCCGTTGATATCACACGCTAAGTCACCCTGTACTCATCGGCATCCCATGCCTATCGGCATCGGCAATATTTCCTGATCGACCACTTGTACTGGTAACTGTCTCTAATGTCCCATCAGCAATCGGCAACTACTCTCATCAGTAATCAGCAATACCCCCTCATCGGCAATCGGCAATGTCTCTTCATCGGCAATCGGCAATATCTTCTCATCGGCAATCGGTAACAGCAACTTTACAGCCCAGGCGACCTAACTTCACCAATTAACCTTATCGACAAGGAGCATCCAGCCTCCATCGGCAACACACTTAGCCTTCCCGTAGCATATTCCCATCGGCAATGCTGGCTCACGATTTCCCGATGCCGATGGAGAACGGCCGCTGACCAGTCAAGCCTTAGCTCATTTGACACGTGCTGAAAAACGGTGTCAACACATGCCCCCCAGTTTCGGAGCGTATAATACTTTACGTGCCGAAATTCTCTCTACTGTAGCCATTGCTGTAGCCGTTACCTTCGAGATACATGCACAGTTTCCTCGATCCCCGTGCGCGGAACCGCAATTTAATAATAAAACCCCTCGATTGTAGCACAAACAGTTGCAAATTCCCTCGATCATTGCGCGTATCTACCGCGGGTCTCTCCACATCCCTGCACAATGAACCGAAATCCCAAAATACCCCTGAGTAAGCTTATAAAAGTTACCGGGATCCAATCCGCTTTTTTACCCCGAGTCCATTTTCACTTTCACCTCCTCTGCTTTCATCGTCAACCTCCAGCAGTGCCTTTGAAGAGCATCTGTTCGAGCAAGCAACAGTTCCCTCCGCAATCCAAGGACGAACCGCAAGCACTCCTGCTCCAATGGCGATCCAAGTCGACATCCCCAAGGTAAAGTCTTCTTCCTTCCCATCCAATCCTCTTGTCGGTTCTTTTCTGCACGAATCTAGAACCTTCTCCGTTTCTTTTCTGATTCATTCCTTCCTTTTCTTCAAACCCTAGGAACTGTACAACAAGGTAGTGATCCCTCTCGAACAGTCCAGCTTTACTTGCTTAGGCCCAATGGGGAATCCTGACCCCAGCTATTTGATCAACGCGGAAACCAACCGGATTCCATTCAGATCTGAATGCTTTGGTTTAGGACTGTGGAAGGATGCTTTCCAATCATGGCCCAAACCTACTAAGGGGTGGAAGGACTGGTACCTCAGGGTCGCTAGGGTGCAGCAAGTTTACTGGCAAGAGCGCAATTTGGATCAATGCATCCGGCTTTCTATTGCCGATATGGAGAGAAATGAGAACATGCTGATAGCTGCCTCCTACTTCTGGTCTGACACGATGAACTCTTTCCTTTTCCGACACGAACCAGCCACCCCGACCCTTGCCGATGTCCATATGTTGACCGGCTTGGACGTCTCTTCTGCCGATACCTTCACCTTATTCAACAGGAAAGCCGAGTACAAAGTGAATACTCGGAACATCGGCGGCTGGACAGACTATATTCATGAGTACCAGAAAACAGGATCGGTAAACCAGAGAGAGCACGCCACTTTTCTGAATATGTGGTTAGAAAAGTTCATCTTCTGTGGCAGGGCAGTTGGACCCACCACTATGCACCTTCCGGCAGCTGAGCTCCATGCCGATGGAACAAGACTCCCCTTAGGCAGATACCTTCTAGGATCGGTATACCGTCTTTTACATCAAGTATCCTAGAAGTTACTGCTAGGTGAGCATATCAGCAATCTTGGGGGTCCCTGGTGGTTCATCAACATGTGGTTGAACGCACACATGCACAAGGCCCTCCAGTTTGACCTGTTCGCCCAACAATTCCCAAGAGACGTATCGGAAGATTACCAGTATAGGGATGAGGAATCGGCAACTCTCCCTCCACTCAACTTTGGAGAGGCCATTATAGTGCTGCCAGGAAACGATGCTGATGCAGAGCAATTTGGCATGTTTTTTTAGAGGTTTTATAATGGAATTCCTACCACAGAACGGCTCTGGTGGCCATATGTCGACGAAGACAACCAATTCCCACTGCTATTCAATCTTACCGATGGGAATGTGCCTGAGAATCAAACAATCATGAAGACCAGTATTGTTCCCCGCGCCATCCCAGTGAACATCTTCGGATCTGGGAAGAATACCCCTCCATCGTTTGAATTTTACTACCCATCGGCAGCGGCGAGACAACTGGCATTTGGCCAACTGCCGATCAAGCTCTGCTACTCTAAAGTGGTGATGCCTAGGCAGACAATTTCCAGCGCTCTAGACTGGAACAAGGTTGTCAATCTTCCTCCCAATGCCGATGTATCAGACCTTGACTTGTCCTCCTGGTCACCAACCTCCTTCATTACAAATGAGTACAAGTCTTGGTGGCAAGAATGGAGGTGTCAGTTGTTTGCCAAGTCGTCGCACTACTATCGGAACATAATTGACGCCGATCACATCATTCCCGACAACACAGTGAGTTTTATTCTGATGTATTCCTTATTACTTTATCCTTACCATCGGCATCTGACCCCTTTATACTAGACAGGTTGACGATCCAATTCCTCCGATGAGCAAGAGTGGCAAGCCCTTCAATCTTCAGATGATGAGTCCTGTATCACTCATCGGCAACAAGGCCTCCACGTTAATGGCCTTCACCCCTCGACAGGTACCTACACCGACACCTGCAAAAGCCAAGGCTACATCGGCCGCTGCTGCTGCCCTGACGCGGGTGTTTGCAGTAAATTCATCTTCACTCACGCCGATTACATAATGCCTCATCGGCAATATTCCATTTTGTATAACTTGCATTGAATACTTTCAGGCTATGAGGTCATCGGCAGCTGCTCCAAGCAGACAAGCACCTCCAAGTTCGGCTGCCGATGCCCCCCAGTCCTCGTCGAAACGGGCTGGATCTCCTGCTGCCGCCGCGCCAAGGAAGAAAAGACGCTTGAGGCTGGCTAGCCCATCTTCGCCATCAGCTTCAACTGCGCCACCAACTACCACTGCACCATCGGCAGGACCGTCGACAACTCCAATTCTTGATAATCCTTTGGACGACATCCCTGACCAGGAGACAACTCCACCTGCTGCAGCGGCGGAGGCGGCATCGGCATCGGCGCCGGCCGAAATCCCCGATGAGAGCATGGCGTCGCCACCACAGGAACCAACAACATCGGTATCGGCAGCAGTGCCTACACCAGATGAAAGCCCTAACCAGGGGACGACTCCACTTGCCGCAACAACAGCGGCGACATTGACATCGGAGCCTTCACCAGCCGAGATCCCCGATGAAAGAGCGGTATCGCCACCAAGGGAGCCAGCCACTACATCGGAAGCAATGCCGACAACACCACCACCAGCACCAACAGCTTCAGCAACAGAAGCTCATTCATCGGCAACCGCTGCCGATTTCCAAGATGAGGCTGGACCCTCCAACATGCCAAGTCCCAGGCAAGAAATCCGCTTCAAGATGGTAAGTCGGTCACCTAAAAATTCATAGTATAGCTTCATGATCGGCATATTTTAACTTCTTCAATTTCAGGCCCAAGACTCCCCAAACAACCTCTTTTCCTTCGGCCTCAACCTCCAGGATGAAGATGAACACCGAGTCCCCGCTGGAGCAGACAGCCTGTTCTCTTTCGCTATCAATATTTCCGATGAGGACGAAGACGAGCAAAGTTCTGCTCCAGCACTATCGGCAGAAGTGAAATCCAAGCTCGAGCCATTACTCTCTCAGCTACAGATAGATACATCCCAGCTTGTCCAGGACTCGACTGCAGCAAGGGCAATTTTCAAAGATATCCAAGGCCAGCTACCTGCCGATGCAGAAGAGATCCTCATCCAAGCAGCCTTCCTTGAAAGTCGCCGATTGCAATACCAACGGGCCTCAAGCCGCATTGCCAACAGGAATGCCCAATCCAAACTCACAGAAGAAATGCTTAAGTTTAAGCAAATTGCCGATGAAAAGCACAAGAACATCGGCCAAGTAGAAGCTTCCGGCACTGACCTTGAACATGCATTTACCCAACTATCGGCAAGAAAGGAAGAGCTGCAGGCCAAACTGAGAAAAGTTGAAGAAGCTTTGGACGTTGTCAGCCAGAAGAGAGCCCAACTTCCCGACACCATCACGGCTCTGCGACAAGAGAGGGACAGTAATGCCCGACAAGCCATCGCTTTAAAGAAGAAGATCAAGTCGGTTGAAGGCTCTGCCGATGAGGATGCTATGGAGATAGAGGAGATAGAACAAATTCGCCTGCGTGCGATATCAGTTATCCACTCCCTATTGTAACCTGTTAAACTCTGTCACATCGGCAAATGTAATATTGATACTTGGTTTTGCTCCGTAATATAATGTCAATACGCTTTTACCGATGTATTATAACTTCCCTTTCATCGGCATTCAAACGAGCACGCTATACACCGACTCCTCCGAGAGTTTCTAGAATGTAAGCATTGTTGAGAGCAGACTGTCTTATCCGACAAGGACCTTTCTGATTAGGAAACCCTCCAAACCTAGAACTTAGTCCCAATCGGTAAAATCAACCTCCATACTAGAGTACCACCGGTAAACTCTTTTCATCTAGTTATCGGCAACCGTTACCGACACCATGACTTATCGAATCGGCTAAAACCATCTTCGAGTAATCCCAACTTTTAGCGGAGCCCGGTATTCAGCCTGATCGTCTGTTGAGGTAGCAATAATCGGCAACAAAATTTCTCACTCCAATCGGAACGAAATTCAGACACTTGCCGATAGATCCACCAAAGAAGGCACAAGGAGCAACCTCCTCTTAAAATATCTGCACCACATACTTAATTATTGTGTCTAAGCTCGGCAGAATCATCCTTACAACTGTTTTTCCTCTGGCAGTTAACAAATTCATCGGCAGTACGGCGTTTTGCACACAAACCACCGGTCGGTGCCCACAAGTATAACAATTGGAACCGCCAGAGTTTTGCCGAGTGCGGCCCCCAAGCCAGAACGTCCAAGATTGACCCCGGTTTAGACCATCGGCAATATATTGCCATCTGCCGATGGATCTCCATCCTTGCGCTTTGGCCTCCACTGCTTTTCCCTTGAAGGAACTTCAGTGTCATATAAGTTATTACGGCGCTCACGCTGAATTCTTCTCTTCTGGGTCTTGGTCAGACCCTTAGAGCACCACTGAGGGAGTTTGGTTTTCCAGACAAGCTGACGGTGCCTTTCGTTACTCATATCGGCTTCTCTCCCGATGTTTGAATTTCTGGAGAGTGTCTTCATCGGGTACTATCGCATCGGCCATCTCCTCAGGCTCCCTTTGCTCAACATGCCTGCCAAGTCTATCATGGGCACTAAGCTTGCCCCCCAGTCGGTCATGCACCGACCTCTTCTCTCTGAGCGGCTTGGTGTACCTGGATGCTCGATCATCAAAACAAGGTTTCTTACCTAACCGATCGGCAATGTGGTACCCGTAGCATTCAGGACAGTTATCGGCAGTAGGTAGCTTAATGCCTTCTTCCCAACAGTGAACGAAGAAGGGACACCTCCAGTGATCCTTCTGCCGAAGCCAATCCTGTTCCTTCTCTTCCTGTCGATGTTGCTCCTTTTGCGATTGCCGATACTCCCTCGGCTGTTTGTGAGTGATTACGTCGCCAGGAGCCCTATTGGTACTGCTACCTTCATCGGCAACTCTCTTGCTTCTCCTGTCATCGGCAAACTTTTCTACATCACGTTTAGCCACTCGATGATCAGGATCTACCGATGCGCTTTTTCGAACAGCTTCCGATGTCAGCACCTTAGTCTTTCCACTAGTTTCCACCATATTATTTGGAAATGGACGCTGATCAAGTTCCATCGGTTCCTGGACTTTAGAATTTTCAAATTTGATCCGTCCAGAGTCAATCTCTGACTGCAACTGCTGCCTAAACACTTTGCAGTCATTGGTACCATGAGAAGTTGCATTGTGCCACTTGCAGTACCTAGTCTTCTTGAGTTCTGCGGCCGATGGAATTGCCTGATTAGGGGCCAGCCTAATTTTCCCTTCCTGAAGCAACAGGTCAAATATCCCATCGGCCTTCGTGACATCAAAGGTGAACTTTCCAGTCTTTTTCTGGTCGAGCGCACAAGGTACCGGCTCCTCATCCTTCACCCACTCAACAGCGCCGACGTCCACCTCCTCATCTAACTTAGAGTCCTCTTGTCCAATGAAGAGCACCTTTGCACTCCAAGTCTTCTTGGGCTCAAATGACTTGACGTCCTGATCGGCCCCCGTGACGTCAAAGATGAATTTTTTCAATTCAGCAATGTCGATACTTGGCCCCTTGTCCGAGTCTGAAACTTCCACTTTCTTGGTCGAAAACACCTTTGTGTCTGGATCTTGCCGATGCACAGACTCGCTCACTAGTTGGGCAGATGGACGCACTTCTTCACATCTTTGTATTAAACAGGCTGGAGCAATCGACCCATCAAGAATGCCAATCTGTTGAACATCATGCATCGGCTGATTGGCCGATGGGCAACTTCGAACATCGACCGGTTGAGTAGGTTGATGTACTTCTTCAGGTCTTGACGTCAAAGTATTTGAAACGATTGGCGCGTGCGTAGTACCAGTTATTGGAACACTATGCTTCGGCTGCATTGCCGATGGGCAACTTTGCACAGTTACTGGCTTGCATTGTGGCATTATATTCATTACATTCATCGGTTGTTGTACCGATGTTTCATTATACACTTTTTCTTGCGAGTATTGCAGTGTAGTACTTATCGGTTGATGTACCGATACTTCATCCTGAAGACCCGCCGGATGATGCTGCGGAACTCCTGCCACTTGGTGTTCAGGCTGCACATATTGTTGCTGAATTGGCAATTGACCGATCCAACCTACATTAGGTGTCATCGGCACATGACTTACCGATGACTGATAACTAGCTGACTCTTGTTGTCCTTGTACACTTGGATGATAGCCTCGACTTGCGGGTACCATAGGCTGAGCAGCTATTGCCGATACAGACTGATTGACACTCGGCATGCTTTGCTGCATCGACCAAAAATTTGTCGATGGCTGGTAGCCAACTGACTCTTGCAACCCTTGTACTCTTGGATGATAGCTTAGATTTGTAGGTACCATGGGTTGAGCAGCCATGGCCGATGCAGGCTGATTGACACTCGACATGCCTTGTTGCATCGGCCAAGAATTTGCCGATATAGGCTGATTAACTATTGGCACGTCTTATTGCATCGGCCAAGCATTTGCCGATAGCTGATAACCGGCTAATGTTTGTTCTCGTTGTGCCCCCGGATGATCGCTTTGACTCGCGGGCACTACAACTTGAGCAGTCATTGCCGACACAGATTGATTGACAATCGGCACACCTTGTTGCATCGGCCAAGAAGTTACCGATGGCTGATAACCAGCTGACGCCTGTCGTTCTTGTGGCGTCGGATGATCAACAGCATAGCTACCTTGATTAGTAAGTGTTCCAGTTTGAAGAACCGTTGCCACCATGGGTTGATTCGCAACTGCTGGGCATTGTTGTATCGGTAAGTGACTTGCCGGTGGTTGGGCGTACGACACTCTGGGTATTTCCATTTGCAGATTCCCTGTTGGCAACTGCACCGTTGGAGAAGATGTAGCATAATGCATCACTGGAACCATCGGCTGTACAGATATTGTCGATGCCATGGGAACCTTCCACCCTGCATGATTATCTTGGACCAATCTAGAATCAGTAGATAGACTTGGAGACATATCGTATCCCCAGCAGTTGACTGAAGTTGGCCAATTCTGGATCACAGGTCCAGACCTTGTTGAAGCCACACAGATTTGTGTTCACCTGAGTAGTGCTTGTTGGGCTTAATCTTGGTGGCGCGATCTCATCGGCAGATCGACTCATAATTGGTGTAAACACCCTTGGAACCGCCGATGGAGTCGCAATAGATGCCGATCCGAGTTGACGATGCTCTGGACCAACATAATATGGTGCCTGTCCACCCTTACGAGCTTACTTAATGGCATCGTATATAGCATCGGACAGTACATTGGATTGGTTAATTAATATATTATTGAATGCAGAATTAACCACCTCTTGTATTTTACCAGGATCGGCGTCGAAAGTGACCTGCCGTGGCGACGGCGGATCCTGCTTCTGGACTGCTTTGCCGATTCTGTTTAGGCTGAAGGATTTGAGATACAACCGCTTGTACTCCTCCATCGCCTGCTCCATAGCCTGCTTCTGATGACTCGTCAGATCTGCTGTGGAGACTTCAATGACACCCCTTGGATTAGTCATGATAGATGTAAAAACTTGTATAATCGTGTTCCACTGGGCGTGCCAAAAGAGGTGTTGACACAAAAAGCGTCAGGATCTGCGAACACCTCGGGCTATTACCCAAAGCTCGGTATCCGGAGGCGTGCTAGTCGATTTGACCAGTTAATCAACAAGGACGATAACCAGAGCAAGATCCAATCCAGACAACGGCGATGCGCCCGGATGCTGGGATTGGGGCTTGATCAGGATAACTAGAGCAGAGCTGAACGAGGCAACAGCGATGTGCCCGGATGCCAAGGCTCAGAGGTACTCCCACGCGGAACTTGCAAGGATTTGACGGAGATCAAGGTGATGCAGCCCGTCGAAGCTTGAAGAACTCGTTAAAAGCTATAACTAATGCAAAAAAGGTAAATTGCGATAAAAAGTAGAATAAGAGTAAAATTAGTTTGTTTGATATTGGATTTTTTATACACGTAGCCCTCGGGCACATATTTATACTCCCGCATGGAGAGTTGTACAAAGCCACGACACGTATCCTTCCTAAAACAAACTGCTAACTTTAAGGAAACTGACTCGCACATGAGTCGGATCTAAAACAATAATATTTATTTTCCTAAACAAACATGCCTATTTTAAAGAAAAATAAACGACCCATGCAAGATTCGGACTCAAACTACTATAATAATACTGGTACAAAAATCACCATTTTCCTTATGCCTCTCTTCGATGGAAACTTTCCATCGGCAGATCCCTACAATCCGCAGTTTCCTTCTTTGGCCACCAATACTCTTCCGCTGATATCACACGCTAAGTCACCCTGTACTCATCGGCATCCCATGTCTATCGGCATCGGCAATATTTCCTGATCGGCCACTTGTACTGGTAACTGTCTCCAATGTCCCATCAGCAATCGGCAACTACTCTCATCAGTAATCGGCAATACCCCCTCATCGGCAATCGGCAATGTCTCTTCATCGGCAATCGGCAATATCTCCTCATCGGCAATCGGTAACAACAACTTTACAGCCCAGGCGACCTAACTTCACCAATTAACCTTATCGACAAGGAGCATCCAACCTCCATCGGCAACACACTTAGCCTTCCCGTAGCATATTCCCATCGGCAATGCTGGCTCACGATTTCCCGATGCCAATGGAGAACGGCCGCTGACCAGTCAAGCCTTAGCTCATTTGACACGTGCTGAAAAACGGTGTCAACAGATACAAAGGTGGATTTTTAGGATATCGAAAATGGTATGGATTGGAACCGATTTCAGAGTGGAAGCGGACTTTTTTAAGTCGGATAATATGTTCTTACATGACGTTTTTTAAGATGAGAGGCAATTCATTAGATGCCATTTATGTTTATAAAATAATAAAAATAAATCGATAACTATGATTATGCACTATAATATAATAATGTCAGTGTCATGGGTTGGACTGACTTGTACTCTTGCGCTTGAGCTCCTTAAAATATTTGATTATCCTATTATAAGCATCGGATAATCCATGTTCAATTATTAAAAAATTCATATCCACCGGATTTTGTCAATCTCATATCCTACACTGCATCCGTTTGTAGTCGGATTCAGATTATCTATATCCGCACAGATTTGAAAAACGCTTCTCCATATCCTTAAAATTCGGATTTGGAGTGGATCGGAGCGGAGGATTATCTACACCACTTTCACCCTAACAGGAACTAACTCGTCTTTACTCTCGGACACAAAATTTATCGAGATTAAAGATGAAACCCGATGTGACCAAAAGTTTGTTCTCTGCTAGTGGGCGTGGCTCCTATATGCTGACCAACATGTCGGTTGGTTATATGTCTGTTATTCCATATCCCCTCAAGAGCGCATTACACCGGCTATTTACAGGCCGAAACTCTTCATGCTGTTGCCGTGTCAAACGAGCAACAATCTGTTCGTTTGGTCGTTTTGGTGGCTGATAAGCCGTATGTGGTTGTTTTTGGTTGTTTTCTTGTGAGAGAAAAACACTGTTTCGGTGGCTGATAAGCCAAACAAACAGGGCGAACGCCTCTCATATGGCTGTCAAATGGGCTGACAAGTCAAGGTATTCTGTTACATAAAATGGATGGAGGAGTAATATATTTAGGTCTTGTTTGGTAGAGTGGTATTTTTATTGGCATATAATTAGTTTATACATGTGTAATTTCTATTATATAAGAATATAGTTGTATATTTTTTTCCTTGCAATCAGCTGTTCTGATTGGAGGTAAAAAAAAATGTCTACGTTACCCAGAATAACCACTACTGCATGTGTTCGCTCACATCCCAAATGGCTGAAGGCTGTGACTTGACTTCTGTTGATATCCCAAATGACCAAAGTATGCATCAGTGACTACCAGACAACGTTATAGTGAGCCAGTAAGTACTATGCCTGGGCGTTCGGATTATATGATTTTTTTAGGGTGGGTAATTCCGGTAATAGAAATTTTGGATAATGAAAACTACTACCTGTTTTTCGTCCTGAAAAGTCACTACCTGCAAATTCGGGTTCAGGTATTCCCGATCTACCCAAAATTCACATAATTCGTCAATCTATACATAGTTTCATTACCTCTGTGAATTAGTAGACATAATTTTTTTTATCAAGTATTTGATAGAGAAAAATATATAAGAAAAACCTTAGCTAGCAAAAATCAAAGTACTAGCGCTCCGTCCCTAAATAGAAGTCATTCTCACTTCCTAAGAAGTCAATTTTTTAACTTTGACCAATCATATATAAAAGAATATGAATATTTATAATATATAATTAGTATAATAGATAGGTCGTTGAATGTACTTTTATAATAAATTTATTTTGATACAAATGTTGCACATATTTTCTACAAACCTAGTCAAAGTTGAAAAGGTTTTGACCTGCACGTATCTCCATAACTTTCTTTTTCGGACCACGGTGTTACCCAAACTAATATCGAATATTTGGAAACACTATCCGAAATTGTGATCGAGTAGATCGGATACGAGTAGTTCGGGTTCGGGTGGTTCGAGTTCAGGTATTGGGTAGAGGATAATTTACCCAAGGTTAGTAAGCACAACAATGACATGGATCATACAGAAAAATTTAAAATCAAGCCATGACCAAGTTGAAAGTTATAACAAAATTCATATCGAACGTTACAAGGAGCCAAAAAAAGCTCTCTTGTCAAATTGTTCCCTTTTGGCATAGTTCCTTCAAATAGGATCCAACAAAGTTGGCATGCATATATTTTGACTTCATACTCCGCAGATGAGGTCGTAGACCTGGCTCGAGCGCTCGCTTCAGGCCTCCAACGACTCCAGTGGCGAGGTGGGCAGCCGAGGGGAGGGGGGGGGGGGAGTGACCGGCGGTGGCAACGATGTGTTAGGATTGGGCGGCAACGATAGGGAAGGGACCAGCCGCGTGAAGGAGAAACCCTTGCCTCTCGTTGCCTTGCCACCCAATGTCCGAACACTCAACTCGAGCTGCGCCGTATAGATAGTGGATTTTTGGTCGAATAATCTCATGAGATGATAATTTTTTACACCGGTTTTTAAACTAACTAGCAAATGTGCCCGTGCGTTGCAACGGAACTCAATACTTGTAGAAATCAGACTTTGTACTTTGTCCAGTAAATATGCTCGTGTGTTGTAACAAAACTTAATGCTGAATTCACACACACAACGTTGCTTCTCTGACATATTAAATAATCAAAGTCTGCAGAACGCTCAATTAACACACACACACGCTCAATTCACACACAGCGCTGCTTCTCTGACATCCAAATATTCAAAGTCTGCAGAAGTGACTACTGGGCATATCAATGATCCAATAAGCACATTCAAGACATGGAGCATATAGATAATTCGAAAATAAGACATGTTTAAACTGAAAGTTAAACAAAATTCATATCCAACAAGGATCCAAAATTCGATAGAGTTCCATCAAATAGGATCCAACAAAGTTGGTGCTTGGATTGTTCTTCTAAGCTGAAATACAAGGACATAAAATAGTTGACTGATGGTTGAAGGATATGCTAGCAACAAACAGTATTCTGTGACTTCATGCCCATCCACCGGTAAATGCTTCGACTAACCTGCACTAGTACAGAATCGGTTTTTCGTGTCGGTCAAAATCCGTTTTTCGCAGCGGGCAATGACGTCCGCTGCGATGATAAGGCCACGGTAAATGTGACGTTTACCATGGCGGTCGTTGGTGCCCGCTGCGAAAAACCGATTAACCACAGCCGGCACCCTACAACGCCAGCTACGGTTAATGCTATTTATCGCAGTGGGCACTTTAGAACGCCCGCTGCCATATATAATTTTAAAAAAACAAAAAAAGAATAATCTAGGATAGGCCCGGTGAGCCCATCTCGGACCCGCCGAGCCCATCCAGGGCTGCGCCGCCGCCGCCGATCTGGGTCTAGCTTGCACTGTCGTGCTTGCCGTGCACTGCTGCGAGTGGATGACGAGGCACTGGATGGCCTCTCTCAGTAGGAGTTGTGTGCCGCCGAGCCACTGGCACGCGAGTGCCCCACAGCTGTCTGGAACAGTCAAGTCGCAGCAGCGGCAGCATAGCGCCAATTCCGGTGAAACGGGGCGCTCAGCCGCTCACACACACGAGTTGGCCTGTGGCAGGAGAAAAGAGGAGGAGAGAGAGCACAGAGCACGCAAGCAGAACTCCACTCGAGGCCACCAGCATCTAGCAATGTCTTCTAGCAGCAGCCGAGGAGCAGGCAGGCAGGAAAGGCAAGGAAGGGGAAAAGTTGTGTTGATCTTGCGAGATGGAACGTGGTCCTGGCGTCGCTGCTGCAGCAGGAGAGGAGCCGCAAGGTGCTGGACGAGATCTCCGTCGCGCTCTCCGGCGTCGCCATGGCGGCCAAGCAGGTCAAGGCCTGGCTCTCCGACGCGCAGGCCGAGCTGGAGGCCGCCAACGCCGAGGCCGAGCGGCTGCACGTCGCGCTCGCTGCCGCCGAGGTCGGGATGCGCGCCGCGTCCGCCGACCGCGTGTAGGCTGGAGGCCGACAAGTGCGTGGACGCTTGGTGCGACAAGGAGTGCAATTTCCTCGACTGCGGCGGCTCAGGTGCGGCGGCTGATGAATGAAGTGAGAAATGAGGGTCGGGAGCACTGGAACCCTAATTCATGTTATATAGTGGACACTTGAATCGGGTTTCATCTGGGCCTATTGGGTCTCATGCTTAATCGAAACGGACCTTATTGAATGCCCGCTGCGGTAAATAAGGTATTTTCCGTGGCGGGCATCTTAAGAAGACCGTTGCGGTAAATTGATTTACCGTAGCGGACATCTTAACGTGTCCTCTGCGGTAAATATGGTATTTACCGCAGCGGATATGTTAAGATGTCCGCTGCGGTAAATCGATTTACGGTGGCGGGCAAAAATGGCCGCCACGGTAAATAAAAAAATGTCCGCTGCGATAAATCATCGGATTTTCCACAGCGGACAAAACTAGTGTCCGCCACGGAGTGCTTTTAGGCAATGCTGCGGAAGCTCAATTTTGACGTAGTGCTACAAAAATATATAATGTTATCAAATACACTGCAACTTCATACATTGTATGTATGAGTCCTACTATATGCCACATGTTCTAAGGAGAGCACAAGGGAGGGAACATAGAACAGATGATGTGCATAATTATTGCATCAGCAGTACACACATAGCTTGCTTGCTTAATCAACAGGCAACGGCTAGCTGCATAACATCTGAATAGTTAGCTATTCTTCAGTGTTGATCTAAGAACCTTAGCTGCTAGTAGCTATGAAAAAAATTGATTTTACTAGCTAGATATCAGTAGAACATTAGCCTTCCCTTTTATAATGGATTCTGACATGAGCAGACGTGCGGATGGTCACAGACGTGCTCACCCTCTGCAGGTTTTGGATGCGCATTTTCTGTCACAGTCATCGTATTCATACAGGGAACAGTGGCAAGCAATTTACAATGGCTAGCTAGCAAGTCTGTATTTCCGAAGCAACATCTGGCCAGGCTGACATCGTTTACAAAACCCAGTGAGAACTAAACGACACTTCTGAATAGAAAGCTTGGTCGCCTATAAGACTGGACACTGGTGGTCATCAGTCATCAGTCATCACACAACCTATCGCAATTCCAACTTTTATCTTTCCATTTAAAAAGGAACTCAATTTTTTTAGCTGAAGTGTCAAGATAACCATGTTGCAATGTCCAATTGACTACAGAGCTGCTGCAGTAACATAGGCATCTACAAAGCACTCCATTGCCTAGTATTAGGAGTAGCAATTATATTACGAGTTATACATACGAGATGATGGAAAGAACATGTCATCTTAACTATTCAGTCAGACTTAAAAGCCTTGGACTTAGAAAACAGACAGTCAGTAGACATTGAACTTGAAGACACTCGAGACAGACAAACTGTAGGCGGACAAACCATGTCCAACCATCCAAGGCTTCATCAGTAGACAAAGACCCTCACTATCATACCCATTACTGAAAATCTACTGCCACAGGTCTAGCCTGGCTATTCTACATGAGTGCTCTTGGCCTTTATAATATCATCTACTGGAATCCTCACATCTACAAAGCTCTCAATCCTTATCATATGTTCAAGTTATTCGGTGTTGATCTAAGAATCTTAGCTACTAGTAGCTGTGAAAAAAAAATGATTTTACTAGCTAGATGTAGAACATTAGCCTTCCGCATAATGGATTCCGTAAGAACACGCAAGTACAAACTGAATGCATTTTAGACAGATTGCTTACCTCACTGTTTCGCCACCGATCCCCGACTCAGCTAGACCGTCCTCGCTCGCGCCGTCCGAGCTGAACCCAACCCGTTGTCGATCTGACCTCGACCAAATCGTCGCTGCCGGCCGGCGCTTTGACGGATCCTTTGTCGTCGGCGGAGTGGTCAGGCTTGTATTCATAGGTGCGGTTCTCCGACGAGGAGTTGAGGTCGGCAACGACCTCGACGATGGAGCAGGCCTTGGCGACGCACGCCGGGAGCGAGAAGGACGGCGTCGTCGGCGTGGCGGAGGGAGCTGCGGAGGTGGATTGCTGGTGGTAGTTATGGATGTCCTCGAGCAACGGTGAGGAGACGTTGAGGAGTGGTTGGGGGAGGGACCGACGAGGTTGGGGCGGGGGCGGCGACGGCGACAAGGTCTGGGTGGCGGCAGCGGCGACGTGGTTCTAGGGTTGTCCGGTTGGCCACCGCCAGGAGAACCTCGCGCCCCTCGGCACCGAGCGCACGGGAGTTGTTCCCGATATTTGTCGTGTTTTTTTTTCAGACGTGAGCAGGTGATTTTTTTTCCGACGGTTTTGGGCCAAAACAGGTTTAAAACTATTGGGCTCACCTGTCATCCAAACATGTAACATAGTCCGTGTCAGAAAAAATAAAGGGTATGTAATTTACAATGGTTTTAGAGCCAATATCGGACTTCCAAACAAGGCCTTAATTGAAAAAAAAACGCTCAAACACGCGAAGCTGGCGACTCGGACGGAGATCGGTTTCTTGCCGGGCTGTCGGCAGTCCCGCACGGTCACCTCCTACCCGGACTCGGAATCCAGCCCGCGTCTATAAATCCAGCCCGGCCACCTCTTTCTTCCTCATCAAATCAAGTCGGTGGAATCCAAGCCCTAGTTCCGCTCGTACACGAGTCCAACCAACTAACCAAGGCCGCCGCACGCCCAAGCCTCTCTCGCCAAATAAAACCCGCCCCATTCAAAACCGTTTGCCTCCGTTCCGACTTCCGAGCTCCCAAGTCCCAACCCAACGCCTGCGCCGCGCGAGTCCTCTCTCATGGCTTCCGCAGCGGGCGCGGATCCGACGACAGCTCTGGGGCTGGGGCTGCGCAGCGGGAGCGGGGCGTGGGGAGGAGGAGGACGAGCCGCGGCGCCGGCGATGAACGGCGCGCATGAGCCCGGGGTGGACCTCACCAGGCACCCGTCCGGCTTCGTCCCCACCCTCCAGTGAGTCCTGAGCCCTCGACGTCCGTAGTAGATTGCGATGACGCGTGGGGTTGCTTTCATTGGGGATGGTGAAAACTTGGACGCGAGGGCATGCATTGGGTGGGACGTTTTCGTGGATGATATGATGGGGATTGGGGCACGGGGGTACGTAGTAATTTGGATGCGACCAATTGCACCGGCTCTTGGTTTCGATCTATTACGGTTTCCGCACCCGCCGGGAGGGCTTGACGGTTGGCGGATTGGGAACCAATTCGGGGCGTTGGGCGTTGCGCATTGCGTCAGGGGTGATTCGTGTCTGATCCTGTCAGGGTTATGAAGGAGAAGGATTCGAATTCTCGTGTTCCTTGCTCCAACATCTGAACCGATTGCGATTGAACTTTCTACGCTGAATTTAGCCACCTCTTTACAAAGGTTCTTGAGACTGAGAGATCAATCTTTGGATTGCATATCTAGTCAACTAGTACGAAATAGCAGTCGTTGTATCTCCGTGGGGTAGGGGAATTATGCATGACCTGTTTGATCCTTAGCATGACATGGGGGGATTAAAGTGTGTTGAACTTGCACCAAAAGGAACTAGCATGTGCCACCATTGTTCATCTGGCTGTAAAAGAGTTGCTGTTTTCGTTTTGAGGTAAAGAGTTGGCGTTGCTTTGTGATGGTTTCTTTTTCTTGATTTAATTTCAAAAGGGTTGATAGGTGATTGCTTCTTTAATTTTCTGCCTAGTTTGAAATAATGGAGCCCTGACCAGCCTCTTGTTTGATTTGTCAGGAACATCGTATCAACAGTCAATTTGGGCTGCCAGTTGGATCTGCAACAAATAGCCAACGGTGCTCGTAACGCAGAGTACAACCCAAAGGTATCGTCGATCAGTGCCGCTACTGCCTTTTATGTATGGAACACTATATTACAACTCGTTTATCAACTGCGCTTAACCTTGATACTTGCTTGACAGCGTTTTGCTGCGGTTGTCATGAGGATAAGGGAGCCCAAGACAACAGCATTGGTATTTGCTTCAGGGAAGATGGTTTGCACTGGAGCAAAGAGTGAAGACCATTCAAAGCTTGCTGCGAGGAAGGTAAAATATTGTCATATTGTTTGGCCATGCAGGGATAAACTGTTGATGGATGCCAATTTTGGCTGTTTGCTAAATTTTGCCACGTCACTAATCTGTATGTAAATATGGCGTTTAATGCTATCCTCCATTGCAGTTTGCGCGCATTGTCCAAAAGCTCGGTTTCCCAGCTCGGTTCAAGGTAACGCTTTTGTCACTTTGATTCGTTCATTCAGAAAGAAAAAGATACTTGATCTCTCACCTTGATTCAACGGATTCTGGTGACATGCAGGATTTCAAGATCCAGAATATAGTTGGGTCATGTGACGTCAAATTTCCTATTCGTCTGGAGGGCCTCACTTTGGCCAGTGGCATATTTGCCAGTGTAAGTTCATAACTGCGCAATTAGCAACATTTGGAGCTCGATCCTCGACTCTTTCTTCAGTTGAAAACTACTTGTGTGCCTTATTGTCGTTGTTGATCCCATTGACCTGAAGAACTTATTAACCTGTTGCTCTCCTGATGTTTGACAGTATGAGCCAGAGATCTTCCCTGGACTGGTCTACCGTATGGTGGAGCCCAAGATCGCGATCCTCGTCTTCGTCTCTGGAAAGATCGTCCTCACTGGAGCCAAGGTGCGGGAAGAGATATACACCGCCTTCGAGAACATATACCCGATGCTCGTGCAGTTCAGGAAACGGCAGCTGTGTAACACCACCAGATAGGACGCGGCCGGTCCGTTTGGGAAAGGGCGCGAGCACCTTTGATTGGCATGCTTCAGCCACTGTACAAAACATGACCTGGGTGCCAGAACCCAGAACTTTGGGCACGAACTGTCGGCACCAGTTTTTCTAATACTATTTTAGTTTTTTATTATTTTTGGAGTTCTAGTAAATTGGGAGATTTAGAATGAGAGGAATTTACACATTTTTCAGCGAAAAGAGTTGTCAGCATTGAATATTGTTCAAAAGATCAAAGAAGAGGCGAGTGAGGCTTGGCTGATGTAAAGTTTAATTTTGACCTTGATTGTCGGCGTTCAGTTTCCTTTCCTGTGTACAGCTTGTTTTTGCGTTTCGGCTTTGTCGCCCTCCTAGGGCCGTCTATTTGTAACTTTCTTCTATATTAGTAATGGTGCGATATAGTATATATCATGTAAAAGGTGTGATATATCATGATGATTACTCGCGACAAATGCACCTTCATGATTCCTTGAATCATGTTCGTAGACCCAAATATGCTCCGCTAAAGCTCAGATGGGCTCTGTAAGGCTGTTCTTACATTTCACTTTGAGATGAACAGAATCTTGTGGGATCAAGCGAGCAACACACGGGGTTCCGGGCCTTTCTACAGACGGCCTGCCATGCCAACACCGCCAACACCGCGGCACACCCAACCAGGCCAGGCCTTTTCCGCCCCAAGGCAGCGCGAACCGTGAAAGCCCATCGCGCTACACTCACGAACCGCTGAAAGCCTGCGACCATCGCGCTCGTGCTCGTGTGCTGCGGCGTGCCGCGTGCGCTGCTGGTGCCACCCCCAACCCAACCCGGCAACCCCCTAGCGTCCAATCCCACGGGCGGCCGCGCGCGCGCAGGCGAGCTCCAACCCACTCCTTCCCGCGGTTCGTTACGGAGGGGCTGGCGAGGCCGGAGGAGAGGAGGAGGAGGAGAGACCCCCAACCTCCCCATTAGCGGCCGACGCCGTCAGGGGTGGGACTTGTGCCCCCTCTCTTCGACCCCTGGTGCGTTCCATTCCATCCCCTCCTCAGCTTTCGTCTCGGGCCGGGTCCGTGAAGGCGTGAAGCTTACAGTTCCCGATGATTGCGCGGCGCTGATCTTGTGACCGCATCGCGACATTCGTATCCGGGCATCCGGCTGTGATTATATCGCCCACCTCTGGTCATCATGTGGTTCACCAGTTGTTGTGCTGATTGATGGATGGCTTTGGCTTAGCTTTGTTGTGGGCTCGGTGGTGGCTCGCGCGCGTAACAACTGTTTTGTGTGCTGTGCCTGTGCTAGTTATTTTTCCTGAATTTTTTTCAGCCAATTCAGTTTTTTTTTTCTCTCGCTACCGTATTTCATTAAGAGGCTATTTGGATCCCATGAATTGAAACCAAAATCTAGAAAGTGTTTCTTATTTTATTATTAGATTATTTTCCAATTCCTCTCAGTTCATGGGAACCAAACATGGTTTAAGAGGAATAGAAAGTTACAATGCATGGTCTTAGTAAGCCTAGGCTTACCAAGATCAATGCAATCCTTGCAAGACTAATCTCACAAGCATCAGCCAGAGTTCACAGTTAAGTAATTACACACAAACAATTTGTGACCAGATGGCTACGAGCACTAAAAGAAGCAGCCATCATAGTGAGATAACTAGCAGGTTAAGGGGACAACCAAAACCTCCATGTAGCTCCATAACGGAAGCGAGCATAAGGACCACCGCAGTCTTCTCCTCACGATCATGTAGTAATACGACAATTTGAAGAAAACACATCTCCCTCTTTTCCATTAGAGGTCCAAGACCATGAGGTGGTGGAGTTGGTGGAGGTGGAGGGAGAAGTGCAGCAGCTGCACCATCGACCACTAAGCATCTAGGAGACATTTTCTTATCCACAGTAGTGGATCCATCAACCACAAGAGAGGCTCTGTCAATGGCAGCCGGTAATGGTGGGAAGATGGACAGCATTAGCGAGGGCTGAGGGCATCTCATTGACGACACCATGAACAACAATTGAGGGATTGAGGGATTGAGCGATGACCAAAGGCGCCTCGGTCGCCACCTCAAAGCCGGGCAATAACAACATAAGATCATCATAAAGCACTTGCTCATCATCTGAGAAATTTCTCACCTCCCGTGTCAAGTCAAGATGAAACATCACCTCCATTGTTGGTTTACTCACCATACAGGGAAGAAGGCTGTCGGATTCGTTCAAGGTGTATTTCTATGGGAACTTGCAGGTTCTGTACAACAGGACTACTGGAGTGTGCCAAGGTGAAGCACATTTTGTTTTTACATTGGGACTTTATAGGAAAATAATAGCTAAACGGTTTGTTCAAACATAGCTCGTGCGGAAACATGCTTTGCCATGCAATATTTCTGCTTGATTAGCCTGCTAACCGTATTGTGAGCAAACTTATCATATTTGGTGCAAGGCTTACCTCCTACTGCTAGTCATATGGACTACGGGCCTGAGCAACTCGACTTGACCTGCCAGTGCATCGGGTCAGGTTCGGGTCATGGTTTTCAACCCATGGCCTGACCCGAAGTAGGAAAATAAAAAAAAAGAAAGAGAAATAGCCTGACGCTAATTGCCAGTGTGTTGGGTCGAGCTTGGGTCAAAGATTTTGACCCAACATTTTTTCTCGGCACAACTTGAAACCGACATTTGATCAGGTCTAGGGCTAATCACTAGCTAATCGTTTCTTTTCTGTCACGTTGGCAACAATTCTCTGAAACGTTTTATTGTGTGCAGCTACACTTGACAATTGATAGAAATGTACAATATCGAATTATCGATAACAGAACTGGAATTATACTCCTATTCATGGTTGTAATTTTTCTTTTGGTGGTGACAATTTCATAATACCTTGCCATTGTGAAAGTTCTGCATCTTTTTATTTCTTTCTTTTACTGTTGTAATGACAATTGTTTTGGTATTGACACAGTGGGCTTTGATGAGTTTTGATAAATATGTTGGATTTCTTAGAAACTATTTTCTTCTTGATTGAAAGGCAGAGCTCCTGCCATTGCATTAAAAAAAGATAAATATGATGGATTTTTATAGTTTTTTTCCTACACACATGAGAGCTACACACCATTATATTGAAGGTAGAAATGGTCTGTGTGCGCCTGTTACAAATCACAACTACCTAGGCCTAGTACTACTGCTGTAAAGCCCAATACGTGTGCTCTAGCCTGCACCCAAAGGCCAAAGGTGGTCTTGCTTAATCACTTCTCTCAATACCATCTGACCCTCTAATCATTCTCTGTCGAAGATGCAGCAGTTACTGTGCTTCCTCAGTGTCCAAGTAATATGCAGCAACATTTGACCCAAATATCATGGTATTGATGCTCTCTGTAGTAGCTATGTAAGCGCTTTGTATACTCCTTGCATGTTTACTGCTGGGGCAGCATATGCCACCCAATATATGGTGGTTACCTGGAAGGATTCTTGGATCTTCAGGAAAGGATTGTGGACAAGTAACTAAACCAAACTAATACTTCAACCGATTTTGTTGTGCGGACCCAATTGTCCAACTAAACTTTGTTTCGCCCCTTTAGATGGGTTAGTGTTGGAATGCTGTTCCTCCTTAGTCTAACAAGCGTATGAGTTTGGGTAAATGATTTATCCATTCCGTGGTTTTGTTTTCGACACTTGAGTTCATGTCTTGTTCTGGTGTTTTTCAGCTTTCACTCAGTACATCTCAATAAACGATATAATTATCAGAAAAAAAAAAGGTTTGTGCTTAACTCAGTATTTTTTAATAAAAGAAAAGAACAAGGAAAATATCCCATTAGCTTATCTGAAGTAATATCCAGAAAGGGGTGCGAGTTCTAGAGTTTATGTAGAGATATATCCAGTAGCGGACCCAGAGCTTTTTAGGAGCCTGAACGGTTAGTGGGCTATGCAGCTGAGTAGGTCTAATCCCATTTGTATATGGGCTGCACACTAATTAAGTTTAGTGAAGTCCAACAGTGATGATCCCAGGCGGAGGTCCAGGGTCACCAGGCCCTGGGTCCACCAGTGGATATATCATTGTTTTCCATGCTTTAGGTAGAATTGCAAATCAGTGGTGACATAATTAAGAATTCTACTGAGTAACTCCTAACATTAGAACTCTTTCTGAGATGCTGATTAACGACATTGATGTGAGTGGATTATTATTCTGTTATATTGAACAATCCTTCTGTCATCGTACGCAGCTTGCACCATATCACATCCAACATTATTTAGGTTGGTGGTCAAATTGTTATAGGACATGTATTGCTTCCTTCTTTTGTAAAGCAGCTTATGTTGTCTTTGGTACATAATGCAAGTTATGTCGGGTGAAGCAATGATAAATTATTTGAAGGATATATCCTTTTGACTATGATTGAAAGGGTGGGCTGTATTGTTTGATGTGACATGTGTATAACATAGGATAAGGAAGATGACTGTGAAACTTAAGTATAATAGTTTCTGGACTTCGATTCTTATCCAGCAAGTTGAGTGACTAGAGATCTTGTGCTTACTTGTGATCTCTTTAAGACATCCCTACTAATTTCATTAGAATCAATTGTACATTCACAATATAATGGTGCTCACTTCTTCCAGTATTCTGTTTCTGAATGGCAAGCATCTGGTACAAAATTTAGGAACACCCAACCTGTAAAGAGTCAAACCAGATAATAATGATCAGATGCAATTATTCTCTTCGATATGACTGCGTGATTACTATGATTCATTCATATTTCATATGGCATTCTGTTCTATGGAAAAGAGCTTATTCTTCGATGGTTTCAATCCAAATGTTTATTTCAGGTGAAAAATCTCAAGACTGGCATCTACTGTTTGAGAAACTGTTTGGCTCATATCAGAACTATGCTATATTAATCCGTTAGTCCCAACTTGGTGAGAATCTTCCTGTTCTGGGCTATGCAGTAATGATCAAAAGGTTGCCTTTAATGGATATATGTAAGCTCTACAATTTCTTATCTAGCTTCAAGTTTAAATTATCGCCACCAAAGTTGTGCAACTGTAAGTATGGCTTGTGAAAGTGACACCTCAAAGGCCAACCCACTCGTATGGCTGGAAAGTTGCTAGAATTTATATGCTCATATGTTCCCATCATCGACAGTAGGTTGCTATATGTCTAGGGCATCAAGTTGCATCATGCAGTTCCTGCTGTGGTGTTCAATTCCCTTTTGAGCTCTAAGGCCAACCCCGGAATTAGCTAATTAATCACCCAGCCCTCTAGTTCAAATATATTTTATCCATAACTTATTAAATGATAGGATGACACATCCATGACTAACCTGATAGTGAAAGATGGTGTAGATAGGCATCAAAGTAAAAATGATAAAACCTGTTGTTTTCTAAAGAACTGGGACTCTACCAATATGGAATATTTATCTTCAACATCATCCCCGGACTTACTGGATTCAAGTCCTACACGTGGTACTTGATGCTGATTAAAGATTCCCTAATTGCAATTATTTGCCACGTATGGTTTTGCTTTGAACTTTCATGTTCTGTAGTGAGATCCTGTTCATAACAAGGTCAGTTAGTGCAAGCAATAATTCATGTAAGCCGGATGCCCTCACTAATTTCGTTTTCCGTAGTAGAGATATTGCCGCACCATACCATTACTAAAATAAAGCACTGTTTGAATACAGAAGTACAGGGTACAAAGGAACGGAGGAAGGAAGGTGGTGATAATTGTTATGTATGGAAAGGGGGTCCCATGGCAATGTTAACTCTAGGAGGGGTGGAATGGTTGGTTACAGGGCCATGTGCAACGGGAGGGGAACAAGTGGGGAACAGGGGTTGCACGGGATAACATGGGAGCCATGTCTCTCCATGTTGCTAGTGTGTATTTGTGTATAGCTTTCACTATTGGCTGGACCCCTCTGGCAAGGGAATAACTGCCAACAACTCATAATTCCGCCACTTCAACTTTCATCTTCTGCCCTTTTCCTGCCTATATTAGCAACCGAAAGAAATGGAAGCTTTACAATTTCCTCTCTTTTTTTCAATTTGACTTTTGCAGATCATGTTCTTATTGGCAGTCATCATCGTGGCACAGCGGAAGAGAATTCATTCTCCTGAGATGTGATACTTTGTTGAGTTTGGCTTTTTGACAAAGGGAATCAAACTGATTCCTCAAAAACTACCTTGTACTCAACTTCGAGTTTCAGGTATTTGGACAACTTGCCGTTGTATTATTGTCTCCTTTTGAACTCAGCTTGGAGTTGCACGGGAGGATTTGCGTGCTTTGGACGTGGAGAACAGATTGTACATGTTTCCAGTGACTGTTACTCATTGCTTAAAGTATCTGTACCGATCTAACAAAATGGATATCTGGAAGAGTTCTAATGCCCTGCAGCTTTGGTTTGCTCACTGAATCATTAAGCATGCATGACTGACAACCCGAGTAGTGTACCAGAAATATTCACCTCACTCTGTCAGTAACTAAGCTAATTCAGATGAACTGGATTTCTGACTGGCACAATGACATTTTGGTCGCTTTGTGTTTGCTCTGTAAGGACAATCTCACTCAAGTGTGTGCTTTAGGTAGTGGTACCTTTTGTGAAACCATGGGGAATCTTTGCAGTAAAACCATGATAACATTGAAGAATGGCACTTTTAACCCAAACCAGAAGGAAGGTCACAGCTCTGATGGTCACATGGGCAGGACACCCTAATATGGATACGACCAAATTCTGTGAGCTTGAAACTTCAGAGTTGTCAAAGGCAGCAGCCACTTGGAGATCAAAGCCAATCTTTGAGTTTGGTGAATTGCCTTGGTCCAGCTCAGATATACTTGTATGTCAGTGTCTGGTTAGTTCCCATGCCAATGGTCAGCTCTGCAATTTGCTCACCGTCGCCTAGTGGCATCAATCCAGTACCTTTCTGTGAAACGTTGGGTGAGGTACATCAACATTTCTATGCCAGATTGGTATGGTTGTGCTGCAACCACTGTGTCATCGTGGTTAGTGGTGCCAGATATTGTAGTGTAAGCATCTACTACATATATTCTGATGGCATCAGGAGATCTGTATCATCGCGCGTACAACTCCACACAGGGCCAGCCAAATTGGCTGGCTCACTTTCATTTGTGGGCGTTGAAGCATTGTTGTCAACAGTTGGTCATAACTTCACTTGCTGGATAGGTGCTGCTTCAAAAGGTTAATGTAGCGCACTATATAGCTTTGTACAACCACGCAAGGGCAGGGATTATGGAGGGCCCGACAGTTGGCAAAGGTTATCATGTCGAGCCAATGACAGCTCCTGACTTGGACAAGAACAATCTTGGAGGTTTGCTGCAACAGAAATGGTCCTCCAAGGCACACAGCGTAAAGCCAGTGCGGTACTGTCTTTTTCTTCCAAGAAAGAAGCTTCCTTTCCCCTAATAACGCCAGCTTAATCTGTGATTAACCTGGCTCTTGGGCGAAGAGGAGGATGATAGGACAGAGAGGGAACTGGGGATCCAGGCTCTGATTTGCTGGGAAGCTGTTCATCACTTCCTTCAGGGGCAAGCTCTAATTATTGGGCGAGCTTAGGAGTCACGTCTCGGCATGTGATTCGACATCGGAGGTACGTGAGGCTTGTGGCTAACCCTGGTGTGTGGTCCAGCGGCACAAGCCACAAGCTGTGCTAGATTTGCGGTTTCATCTTGCAATCATGGATGTTCTGCTTGATTAGTTACTTGCAAGCTTGAAGAGGACAAAGCCACGAAGAGGGGAAAAAAAGAAGATGCTTAGATGGTCTCCAGCAACACGGGACCATATATACGTGTTTAGCTGGACCATCATCGATCACCGTGGCTCACCGGCACGCAGTAGGTGCTGCGATGGTGGACCATGCGTAGTCGCAATTCTCTCCGGTCAGGTGTGTCGAAATGCATTTTGTGACGTGGCATGGTCTCTCGATCGAGATTCGAAATTGCTACTGATTTCTGTTAGAATCTGAGGTTAAACTCTACCAACAGGATTGAAGGTTTTCCTTTTGGACAACTAAATTAACTGTTACTGTTGCTTTCGCTCGCTAATGTGAGTACACATGTTTGTTTGTAGTACTGGCCAAACTTTAAAAAGTCTGTTTTGAAACTGTTTGCTTAATTATATATGTTAGTTGATTTGTGTTCAAACCCTCTGTATTCACTTTTGCAGTATTTTTATGGGCAGTTGAAAACCATTAAGACAACCAGAGAGAGAAGCTGGACATACATCAGCGGCTAACTTTTTTTAAAAAAAAAGTAATAAATCAAGTAGTAGAGCTGCCGATTATATTAATATAGAAGAATAATCGGCCACCTTGACCTTAGTAGCAGGCCGGTTTATATTATATATAATTGTTTCGTGAGCGGACTATGGATTTTTGCATTGTAGAATATCATGTGGTACGAAGTGTAAAATGTTTGTCTATCTCGAGCGCTTCTCTTGGTAAAAATTTCTGGCCGGTGCGTTCTGATGCTGCCATGCACGGACGCACGCGCAAGTAATCTCAGCCTCATCAGCACCATGCTGCTTTATTTGTGTCATTATATTGTTTGACGCTGACACCACAGAACACGACACGCATAGTCATATATAGCTAGCTCCCGCTCCCGGCATCGGTTGGAGCTCTCTTCTTTTTCTACGCCTGCTGCCCCGGCCCAGCCGGCCATTCAGCCGTGCTGTTCTGCAGTGGAAAAGCCGCAACATTTCCGCGGGGCTCTGATTTATGTTTATATATATAATATAGTAGTATGCCGTGTGTCAGTGCAGTGTTAGGGTTCATATATAATATAAATATAAATATATAATGGCAGATCAAAAGAAACTGGCACATCATGGTGTCGCTGTCAGGCGGCGCAACGCAAGCCATTAAGAAATTCAGTCTTGCACACTTGTACCGTCTCTACATGCTTCCGCTTTGATCCGATCTTATCATTTGCGCTGCGTCGCGACCCAATCATTTTAACATCACCTTTTCTTGCACAAGGGACGGTGCCCTTTTCCCTCTTTACCGGTTTGTCACCCTAGGACGCATGATGCGCTCTTGATGCCTCCCCACCACATTACTCGCGTACCCTACTCTCTTTCGATCGGGTGGTTAGCTTCGCGCCGACATGCATATGCTGATCGATATGCATGCGTGCATGTCTAGTGTTATGGGTATACATTATAGAGTATCTGCTTTGCTTAAGGCACTATTCGATATACCAGGGCTAACTTCTACCTAGCCAAAAATTATCTCTAGTAAAATCTAAACATGAGGGGTATATATTTTTAACCAAGTGTTCAACTAGTTATTAGTCAAGTAGCTAGCCAGCTACAACTAATTTGTAGCCACAACTAGTAATAGCCCATGTAAATCTAAATAGGCCCTAATACATATGCCATACATTAGTCTATCATAATAATTGAACAATGTAGTAGTAAAGTCTTTTATGCATATGTAGCGGGCTCATACCTAGGATTTTGTGGTCCCTAAAGCGAAACAAAAAAAATGAGGTTTGATCTCCTTTGTTTTGACAATTAAAATAACTTAATACATTTGGATTTTGTTATGTATATTATGGCATACAATTTTCACTAATAAGAACTACAATGGTTATTTGACTTTGTAAAGCATTCACCAAATCTCTAGACAAGAACACACACTATATTACCTAAATTGAGAATTAGATGAGCATAAGATTGAGAAGGTATATGTCGGTACGGAATAAAAGTAAGATTAACAAGGAACGAGAAGAACCCATTTGTCGACCGATGGTAGCCAGGAAGAACTCATCGCGGCAGGCGTTGTCTCGTCCCGTCAGCAGTCATGGTGTCACCTGTAGTGTTGGTTGAGTGATGGTAGGTGTTGATGTCGGATGTACTAAATAGTTAGTGGAAGGCGAGTGGTGATGGTAGACTCAAAAGTCAGAAATTCTCCATGGAGATACATAGGGGATCAATGAACGCATGCACGATTACTCCTATGATTATGTTAAGAAACTAAAAAATAACTAACGCTTAGACAGATCAAAATAATTTAGAGCAAATTCTACCTCAGAAGCAGCTTTATTTAACAACATAGGCAAGATAGTACAACCCAACAATCTAGCTCAAACTAGCTTTGGCGAGCATATTGTGAATCACTAAACAACCAAAATAATACCCATAAAAGTTTTGGAACATTACACACACCTGCCACCAAACTAACTATGCCCACATTCCAGAGATGGGGGTTAAATTGATCCATGTTCTATAGTTATAAATGACACTGCTACATAAATTATTTTTTAGCAACAGAGGCATTTTTAGATAGAGGTGGCTCAATCAAAATCCATCTCTAAAAATATTTTTTGAAACGAGTTGCCTCTAGAAATACTTTTTTAGAGGCGGCTGGTATTTTCAACTGCCTCTAGAAATGTCCTTATATATCTTTAGAGGCGGTTGGATCTAAAATGCCTTTAGAAACCGGTATGTAGAGATGGTTGTATATCAATGAAAGTTGGAGGAAGACACACTTTATATCAAAGTTATATGTCTCAAACAGATCTATCACTTTGTAGTTTACAACCTTTTAATTGTTAAACATTTAAATCCCCGCAAATTGTGTTTGAAGTTCTCATATTTTTAAATTTTAGTTTAATTTAAAAAAAATTCAACAACCTCGGATGAAGAAACGACCAAAACTAAAGTTATAGTTCTCGAAAAGATCTAAAACATTATACTTGATAACTTTTTCATTTGAATAATCTATGGTCCTAAAATTCAGTTTGAAGTTCTTACAATTTGAAATTCAAATTTTCTAAACGACCTTGGATGGAGAAATGACAACAGCCAAAGTTATGGATCTCAAAGATCTATAAAAATTAATAGTTGTCATCCTTTTCATTTGAAATAATTTCTCTAAGGAAAAAATTGTTTAAATTTCTCACATTTTTAAATTGAAAATTTTCAAATAGCCTTAAAGGAATCATCAAAATCATAGTTTTAGTACTTGACAATATCTAAAACTTTGTAGCTGGGACCTTTTTCATTTGAAATGGTTTAGGGCCTCAAATATTCATTATGATATCTAGCAAAGTCAATACAAAAGAAGAATATTATTCATTCAATTGCAATTGACTTTGAGGTGGAGGGATTATGGGAGTTACAAGTGATGCCATCGGCCGCAAGTTTGAACTCTGTTGACTGCATGTGCGTGAAAAATCACACGACGATCGGACCTCCCTGGTGGGGACTTCCCCAACTTTTTTGCTTTTTTTGGGCCTAATTTGTGATTTTTTGAAAAATATTTTCTATTTTTGTATTTTTTTTACCTGATTTGTGATTTCTGGAAATTTATTTCGAGAGATGGTTAGATTTCAAGCCACCACTAGAAATCTATTTATAGGGGAGGGTCATTTTTCTAGACATGCATCTCTGTAAACCATTTTGTAGACAGATAAATGGAGGTGGCTGGGGTAGATGTCCCACAAATCCTTATTTAGTAATGTGAAAAATGCATTCCACCTTCCGCACAATCCATCTTGCCAAATGAAACACATGTATTACAATTGAGGTTATCATATTATCTAGCTTTTCACAATCTATGGTTCACAGGCAGTCTTTAAGTTTGCAATATGAAGTTGAAACAAAGCAGACCCTTAGACCAATGCAAGTTTTATAAGACTTTTATTTGTATTCAATAGTCTAGCACATACTCTCCCTGTCACAAAATAACTTTCGTTCTCGCGTTCGAAGAAATAATTTTGACTAATTTTATATAAAAGTATTAATATTTATGATACAAAATTAATATAATTAGATAGATTGGTGAATCTTTTTTCATAATAAATTTATTTAGAGATACAGATGTTGCATGTACTTTGTATAAATCTAGTCAAACTTATGGTACGAAAACAAAAAATGATAGTTATTGTGGGACAGAGGGAGTAGGTATTTTTGATGGCATGACAATGCTTTTATGAAAAGAGAGAACAAGTGAGTTTTATAGGGAAAAAATTCTCTTGGCATGATTGTCAATCTCTATATGAGCCATAGAATTGAATGTCTATAAAACAACAAAATAAAATTATACATTGAAGAGGGATGTTTTATCCATGTTTCATTTCATACTATCTGATGTGGTAGCCTTGAAAACAAGGTCATGAGATTCTTCACTGAGAATGGGCTTAAGACTTCGACAAAAGATGCTAATTTAGCGTAGTGATAATATGCCTATGCAATGCATTCATATGTGTGTCACTATTAGCTGATTAGCTACAAATATCTATGGATTAACTAAACCATTGACTCCAATTAAACATCACCACCTAACCATTGAGACCACTAGTATCGAGATGCAAAGTATAATCGTTTTGCGAGTAAAGTAAGATTTTTTTCCAACAATGTGTCAAAATAGCAGTAGATTGCTGTGCACTCAAAGCTACCACACTAGTACTAGTTTTTGTGCAACCTGTATATTTTAATTTCAATATTATTTTGCTCACTCTGAAGGCTAAAAGATTGAAGCCTTCTTTTCTTTTGGAGAGAGAGAGAGAGAGAGAGAGGTCATCTGAAGATTAAAAACGCTGGGATTGAATTATGATTGGAGTTTTTTTTATTTGCTTTGTTTTTGAGAAAATTGTGCATTGGAGCTAAGATCGAGATCTAGCAAAAACGCAAAATTTACGTGCTGGTCACGTGATGGATCCTTTCAAGTGATAGATAGATCGGGATCGACCCATGCATGCATACACATGCTTTGTACTGTGGTAATTGGCAAATGTACAGCATGCAGGTTAATTTCACAAAGAAAAAAAGTACAGCATGCAGGTTAATTTCACAAAGAAAAAAAGTACAGCATGCAGGTAGCCTCCTCACCTTGAGCAGATAGATCCAACAAGAGTTTGGTTGTAGTATACTGCTATAGCTAGTCATGTCGCGGGAGCGCATGGATGTTTGGTAAGCGCTCAAAGTCTTGGCATGCGTGAGCGCGGACAACCGTACTTTTCCCTGCCATACGCCCCTGCTCCCCTCTCTGCTGTGCCCGGTACGATTCTGATGCTTGCAGTTGCAGTACGAGTAGGTAGCTACTCCGGGTAAGTGATGCTGGCGCAAGTATTTCTGGTTTTTGACAAGTTCAATCCTACTCCTATTCTGGATCAGAAGATTCTCAAGAAACATGCAAGTTGGAGTAGCAAGCTAGCTGTCAAATTAAAAGGCCATCGTATCGTTTCAACACGTTATGCCATTTAGGAAATTGGGATTTTCATGTTACATATTGAGCCTAGTAGGCTAATTAGTCTAAGTACTCCCTCCGTCTCAAAATTCTAGTCGTTCTAGCAATTGGAAGCACTACCAAGAAACAGAGCAAGTGATCCTGTTACCCCTACACTGCAATCCAGGATGTGACCAAAAGCTGCTGCCGATTGGATGTGTGGGAGAGGAGGTGCAGCACTGGCTAGGCTGCCGCACCTGCACTGCCTAGGCTGCTGCTTCTGAGAAGGCTAAAACGTCAAGTTTTTTTATACAAATTTTAAATGTTACGACGTCTTCAATTATGACCACAGAGGGAGTAAATATTAACAATTCACATGGGTAAACCTTGATATATATACGGGGTATATTCTACCACGTAGATTGAAGTCACCGTTTGAATATGAACAATACTATAGTAACTAGGGGAAATTTTGCTCCTAAACACTGAAAATGACCTCTCTTTATTGCTGCACACCGAAAATAGAGTGATTCACTGGAGGACCCTTTAGTTCTCAGAAAATTTGCCGGTGGCGTCCAATAAAACATCCATTTATGGATTTCGAAGTGTTGTGAAATGTCTTTTTTGCCCCTACCTCTTTCTTCCTCACAGTGACCAAGCTATTGCTAGTTGCTAAATCATAAATATAGCAAGTATCACAGACATTTCACACACATTAGTAGCTATCAAACAGTCAGTACAAGAGGACTGGCTAGAATCAGTACTGCAAACAAGATCACAAAGACAGCCCCAACAAGCATTGATTCATGGTATACACATGGAGACAAAAGCATGTGCTGTTTACCTTATGGGAATTTTGTCGAACATCTCCTGTGCGCTATAGTTGTCAATAATGCACATACAGTTCATCGCTGGCTGGCGTGCACTATAGATTTCCAAATGGACCAGACCCGATGGGCTAGCACGGGCACAGTCTGAAAAAAAGCACGGCCCGAACACGACACGGCATATGAAGGTCGTAGTGCCCATGCTGGCACGAGCATGAGCATAGTGCCGTGCCTGGGCAGCAACTCTGGCCCACAGTGTCGGCACGGGCACATAATGACTAGTGGGCTGGCACGACGACGGCTCGATTATTTCCCATCATTGTATGATATCAGGGAATTTTTCCCTTCTCCCAGTCGTACCACCCGCATCCCTTCTATCCTGCTATAGGGGCACGGGCACGGCTCGAGCGGGTGGCCGGGCGCACATTACGGCGGCACCAGCGCAACCTCACGCGGGTGCGTGCGATGCCAGCGCTTGTGACGGTAGCAGCGCAACATAACGCGGCGGCGGCGCTGCCCCACACGGTCGGGTGCGACGACGATGGCACGACATCACTCGATGACGTGGCGTGGCTCCACGTGGGCACGACTCCCACGGCCACCATGAGCGGCAACGATGGAGCGGGTGTTGTGTCCTTAGGTCGACATGGCAGGATGGGCTGTCGTGCCAACAAGCACGGCACGGCTAACCGGCTATAGGACATGCCTGGGACGAGGTGCCAGCACGGTGGCACTATCAGGCGTGGCATGGTGGCGCCACCGTGTCGTGCTTCACCATGCTAGTGGTGTATCATGCTTGGGCGGCCCGTTTGGACAACTATAGCGGTGCACATCCGATTTGTGTGATTTATATATAAAAAAGATACGTGAATCAAATAACGTATTGTTTCAAGGATGAGCTAATATCTGCTTTAAACATCCACATCAATTGGCCTTTATTGTACTCAAGAGGTTTAAGCTAAAATGGAAGAGACAAATCGAACCAAGAAATGCTATAGCTGGGGAAACAATTTTGTCAAGGTGCAAGTGGGGAGACGTTCTGTTAGTTAGCTTGGATTGAACCATAGTATCATCCTTCAAGGGTCGGCGGAGGAGCCCCGTGGCCACTGGCGGTTCATAGGACGAGGGGGACAGGGAGACCGAGGCTGGGGAGAGCGAATGAATGACGACGACTGGAGCCTAGCTGTGATGGACAACCGACACCTTCGCCATGGGAGGGGCCCGTCGGGGCTGCAGTGCTCGAGCTTCATGCCTGTGACGGGGTGGCTGGAGCCGCCACTTCCGCAACTTGGTCGCAGGGGCTCCTATCCGCGCTGGGATGTTCGAGACCGGAGCGGCCGAGGTACGGTTGCCGCGCCCGTACCCCGCCTGCACCGGGATCACCGGGAACGACGCACCTATGGTGCTCGTGCCCCGCCTGCGCTGGGGCTACAGGCCCACTCGACCGCGCCGGGAGTAGGAGGGAGGTCAAGGGGTGGCAGAGGACGGCCAGGGCAAGCGAGGTTGCGCCACACGGCGGGTGGCTCTCTCTCCTCTGCATGATGGGCAGCCATTGGGAAGGTCTGTAATGGGTCAACACCCGAACCGACCGGCAATTGGACATACTAGATCACATGAACGCTCGATCTAACGGCTAAAGGGTTCACAGGCGACGTGACCATATCCATTAGCCCGCTTTTCATGTAGCTTTCTTATAGAAGAAGAATAGCTTTTGTATTCCCTCAGTACCAAAAGAATGCAATTTTTTAAAAAAAAGTTTGACAAATAATAGATAAAAAATATAAATATATATAATTATCAAATAAATATCATTAGGTCCGATCTTTGGAATTGAATTTATTCTAATTATAGTTAGCCATATAAGGGAGATATTACTGTTAGTCATATAAGAAAGATAATTATAGTTGTAGAGTAGGATTATAGCACGGTGATTTATAGAATCAATTTTTATGATTTCATCTCTTACCCTATGAATTTGAGACAGTGGTGGAAAGTTAAATTTGAAGCCAAATAGTCAAAGTTATTATAGTAGATTTCAATTCCTTCAGATTAAAAGATCCAAATGGATCCTTAGATTCATTACAAAATATATTTTTATAATAAATTAATTTAGAGCTATAAATGTGAACACTATTAGAATTGTGAAGCATTTTAACTTGCATGTATATCATAGTAACACCTTTTAGAGACAAGGAACAGAGGAAATATTAAATAAAATAAACAAACATGATGTGAATCACAGTACCGTTTGCATGACAGCGGCAGAGTCATTAGCATGATTAATACTCCTTTCATTCTAAATTACCAAATTATTCTAAGAATCTTAAAAGGTCAAGGATGTCAATTTTTATTAAAATTATAGAGAAAATTATGAAGATTTATGACATCAAATAGATACACTATGAAAATATAATTGATGAAAAATCTAATGATACTTAGTTAGTATATTATACTTTGTATTATTATATAAATTTAGTCAACTTTAAATGTCTTGACTCTCCAAAAAAATTTATTGACTTGTAAATATAGCTTGAGATTGAGACCCCATTTGGCAGGGCTCGTATTCACTTACTGTTTACAGGAGTCGTTTTTATCTCTCCTCTATTCTTCTCACACAGAGCCAGTGGGAGCAGATGAAGCTAAAAAAATTGACTTTTCCTGCTCCCACTTGTTATGTAAGAGGAGAGGGGAGATAAAAATGACTTTTACGAACAGTATTTTGAATAGTAAGGGCCTATTTGGTTCATTGGATGGACAAAGGAATTTTGTAGGATTGGATTTCCTAAGAAAATTTTCCTTTCCTAGCATTTGGTTCATAGGAAAAACAAAGGAAGTGTTCCATAGGATTAGAGTCCTATAGCTCTATTCCATAGGAGAAAAAAAACATGAGCTCAGACTTCATGGAAAATTCCCTATGTTTCACCTTTGCTCCTGCCAAAGGCCTTCTTTTCAGTTATAGGAATGGAGAAGTATGACATTTGGATTCCTAAGGTTTTTCTATCCCTGTACATTTCCTATCCTGTGATTCAAAGAGGCCCTAAATATGTAGCCAGAAGCCGGGCGCCTGAGTGATTAATCGATAAAATCCCGTGTAGCGGCACCCGTGTTCGTGTAGCCAGGCTCCCCGGGCGCGACCGCGAGTAACAGCGCCTCGTGAAGCGTGGAGTCACCGCACATGCATGCTGCCGCGCAGTGAATTCGTACGCCGCCGTGCCTTTTCTTTCACCACCCTAGCTTTTCACCACATCCAGTACTCTGTATGAGTACGTACGCATCTTTTACTGCTGCCACCTCCTCCCTGCGCGTACGCCGTCGTTCGTACGCGTACCAGCACTGGGCACTGGGCACTGAGGCTGGAGTACTAGAAGAAGAGAATCTTCTGCGCCGACCCCCTGCGTCTGCATGAGAGTTTGCCGTTGCCATGCACAGCTCTCCCGCTCTGTCAGTCAGTCACTGATGGAAGCGAAGCGAATGAGAAAAAGGGGAAACCCTTTTTTTTTTTACTGGGCTCGGAATGTCCCTCTCCGTAGCTAGCTCATCCCATCCGTTGGTTCTTGCCCTCTGGGCTCTGCTACCTTTCCTAATCATTAGAAAAGCTGCCGCCGGTGTTCGAGTGAGTGGCACACTGTTGTTGTTGTGTGGAGTGCGTGCTGCTGCTGCTAGCTGCAGCCAGCCTAGTACTACGCTACCACACATGTTGTTGTTGTACGAAGTGCTAGCTGCTACGTACTACGCTCTTGCATATAGGAGTATAGCTCATCATGAGTGGCATGTGCGAATTTACATTTTTACACGGATCAATGCAAGAGCGAGGTTGCATTATTGCCACCACCGCTTTATCATCCTTCTCTTTTTCTTTACAAATAAAAATCGGTTCGTGGGAGGGGAATGGGACTTGTCTAGCGCCTCTACTATATTAGCTGCTGGCCTACTGGTCACAGGATTGGAGACTTTTACCGTGGACAAGAGCTCGGTAGCTAACTAGCCAGGAGAAAAGTCAATAGTAGAAGTGGTAAAAACGAAAAGATCGAGCAGATGAAAGGGTCCGGCCGGGTGCAAAATGGGAAGCATATGGTGCATGCAACGTGGGCTCCGGTCCTCTGGACATGTCTGATCCCTACCATGGACCATGCCCCCCTCGCTCCCTTCTCCTTTTTTTTTACTACTACACTCCTCCATCCTCTACTACTACATGTACCTTTCTCACCTCCCCATGTGCATCATTCAGACTGCGGCTACAAGAAAGTAGAGCCTTGCCCTCCCTTCTCATGCTAATTGCCCAAGCAGAGAGAGAGAGGGAGGGATGGAGGGAAACACTCTCCTGATTCCAGAATCCAGAGAGGGAGCGAGAGAGAGCAGGACATATATAGACACAGTGTGTGTGTGTGTGTGTGTGTGTGTGTGTGTGTGTGTGTGTGTGTGTGTGAGAGAGAGAGAGAGAGAGAGAGAGAGAGAGAGAGAGAGATGCTGCTGAACAGCTGAAGCTATAGGTTTGGGTTGTGATGAGCTGCTTCACGTAGATGCAATGCAAGATGCACTGCAGCAAGAAGGTGCAGAAGCAGCAGCAGCAGCAGTGTGCAGTGGGTACTTCTAGCAGAGACCAGCACTACATGTCTACATGGTGTACAGGCAGGCATCTCGATCAGTAGTACTTACGCCCTACAGTACGTGTATAATGTATCATGCTGTGCTTGCTTGCTTTCAGAGCTGCGGTTGCGGCTGCAAGAAAAGCCTCCACTCCTCCTCGTCTACTATACTACTCCAGCGGCACAGCATGCAACGAGCTGATGCATATGAGTGATGTGACGATGCAGCACGTACGCGACGACGGCACCCGTCTCCGTTCCCGTTCCGTTGGGGGCTCGATCGATCGGGTGGCCAGCAGCGGGCAACTGCAACTGCAACTGCGACGACGCGGGCTCTCCACTCCACGCTCCCCCACATCATTTTTAACAGGGGCGTCGATCCCACAGCGGGTGGCGGCCGGGTGCCCCCTTGTTTTTTTAACTTTTTATATGGCAGACACGCCACCCCACGCGCCAACCGTTTCTATACGGATCCCCAGCTAGCCAGGGCCGCCGGGCCAAGGCTGCTGCCCCTGCCTGCCTGCCTGACTGACCTGACCCCCAAACCAATTTTGTAAGCTTGCCAAATGGACCATACGCTCGCTACAAAGCCAAGACGCCTGGCGCCGACTCCGAGGCATCTCGAGGTAACAAGGAGTACTAAATTCGTCCGTCGTCGTTCATTCATATTCCTACAGGAGGTGGAGTGTTCAAGTAGTACGTACGTATTCCTCCTAGTGTAGGGGAGGAGAGCTAGCAAATCGATCAAATTGACAATAGTTTCGAGTGATTATTTGCTAATCGATCATGATCAACCTTAACCAAACGTTTTTCGATCTGTTTGCTAGCTGTCATATCCTACATTGACCTAGGCTTTCAAGTAGGGAGCTATAGAGGAGGTGAGAGGGGGGGGGGGGGGGGGGGGGGGGTTCAACAAGGCTACCTAGCTACTACCCATGTCACGAGTTGGCCTGCTTATTATTAATAGTGTTGGGAATAATTAATAAATTGTAGCCAATAGTGGCAATATGAATATAACTTAATATATAATATCGTCCATTGTGATTTGTCCATGCAGGGGTCGTTATCGGTGTGTTGGCGATCTTTATATAAGAGACTCCTATTAAATCTTCTTGTTTTTTTTTCTTTTGGTATAAACCATCCTGCTGCCTTTATTGCCAACTATAGTAAGGAACTAAGGATAAAAAAAAGTTGAGCACATATGTTGTATAAACACCTCCCCTCCTACACAATGAAGCATCAAGCATATAGATATGCATGTGACTTAAGGGCAATTGTGTATGTAACGCGCATCAATTTTGTAGGAGTATCATTGTCAGAGCAAAACAATTCCTACAATTACTGCAGAGGAAAGTTCCACATTCCAAATCGTTTCATAAAGAAAATTATTAACAAGATCATTTATAATAGCAAAATAAAAAATAAAAAATAGACTTCATGCATAAAAAAATGGACTTCATGCATTTTCATGAAAGGCACGCAGTTGACATATAAAACCCCACTTGAAAGCAATTACGATACTATATATAATAGCAAGAATTTAACATATAATATTTCTCAAGTATACACTGTAAATTTCGGTAACAACAGTTTAAGAAAGAAAGAAAAACTTAGGTAATACTTAATGGACAGTTTACTTGTTGCAGAACATAAAAGAAATGGTGAAAATGAAAAGGGAAAAAAATCAAGGATAAAGAAAAAAAATTCCCGCATGCATCAAACTGGCTACTCTTCATGCCACATGACGAGCAAGCTCTCTTTTCCATTCTTTTTTCACTGCTTCCTTTGCAACAAACTACCCCACTGTAGAGTAGTAGCCGCATGCACAAAAATTACCGGAGTAACAGTGCAAACACCCACTGCGTCATCTGTCCTTTTTTGTCACCTTGTCTCCTTGTTCTCTTTAACCGCGCGATCGATCTCTTATTACCCTTCACGTGCCGTTTTCACCGCATCAATTCAACCTCTCCGCCGTGAACACCCCAAGAGCTTGAGGGTTCTTATTAATTACCACCACAAATCAATAAATAACCACATCTCACCACCAATATTTTCTTACTGTAACACCTAAGAGGCGACCACTGTAATTAACACAGCAACGAATCAAGAAATAGAAGGGTGGGCAGCAGGCAGCAGCGAGGACAACACGACATGGATCGAGATGTTGCTACGTGCATGAGGAATGGAGAATTGCCGGAGCATGGTGGAGGGGGATTGTTCTTGTGATTTTCGGTTTTGAGGTGTAGAGATATGGACGAGCATGGAGGCGACAGGTAGGTAGATACAAATGTCACAGGCGAGAGAAAAAAAAAGAAGCCATGGATAGAGAAGAGAGAGGAGGATGCATGAGAGAGTCACCGACCGGGGGGAATAATGTCTGGGTGCGCGCGGATGGTGGATCGATCACTGTACCATGCCCAAGAAAGATCCGGCTGTTGTTGTCGGGGCCGCAGCCGTGGCCGTGCTGGGAGCGGCGGTGGTGCCGGGCGGGTTGCCACCGCCGGCGCCAGCGTTTGGATGCTGCTGCTTTTGCTGGTGGTGCTGTTGCTGGCGCTGGAACTGGATCTCGTACTGCATTTTGTTGCCGTCGACGTCTTCGTCGTCGTCGTCATCGTCGTAGTCATCCTCGTCGTCGTCCTCGTCCATGTTGTCGCTGTCCGCGCCGTCGATTCTGTTGTAGCCGCTGACCGCCGCCTGCGTCTGCGTTTGCCTCTGCTCCATCATCTCCTTCATGATGTCCTCTGGCTTTAAATGTGCAGCGTTATGCAATCAGCATTGGATCACCAAAACGAACAGCAGGTACCCACATGTACGGTGTAGTTTAGCTATGGCCACACTGAGAGCGCACATGCATGTGTGTATGTGAGTTGTGAGGCAGACTCGCTTACCTTCTTCGCCGCCGAGGCCGCGCTGCCGTTGCTCGGCTGCGTTTGCATGCCCCTGGAGCCGTGCTCTGACGCGCCGCCGCCGTTCCTCCCGTTGCCGGTGACGGTGCCAGCGGCGTTGCTGGTCATGGTGCTGCCGCCGTTCTTGGCCGAGTGGTGGGACTGGGAAGCAGGCTGTGTCGTCGGAGGCGGCGGCGGCGGCGGCGGCGTCTGTGAGATGGGCGCTGCGGCCGTGACGACGGTGACCGTCTCCTGCGGCGGTGGCGGTGCCGACGATGCGTTGTTGGCGTGCACCGCGGCTCCGGCGCCGGAGAGCGCCGCCGCCTTGTTGCGGTAGAGCGCGTCGAGCTGGTGGAAGTAGGGGCACGTCTTGGAGTCCTCGGGCCGCTTCTTGTTGCTCTCCTTCACCTTCTTGAAGTACTTGTTGATGTTCTCCCACTTCTCCTTGCAGCGCTTGGCGTTCCGGCTGTAACCAATCCGCCGCATGCCGGCGGAGATCTCCTCCCAGAGGGGCCCCTTGGGACCGGCCTCCTGGTACCGCGTGTCAAGGTTGCTCCGCAGCTGTATCAGTGCGTGCACCTCCGCCTTGGGCCACCGGGACGAGGTCGCGCCGCCCTCGTGCACCGGGGTGTCGGCGCGTGGCGTTGGCGTCGGCGTCTCGGCCGCCGGCGTCATGACAATGTCCGTGCTTTGCTGTTGCGGCGCTGGCGCTGCTTGTGGCGTCGTCGAAGCCGGCATTGGCGGCTTCTGCTGCTGCTGCTGTTGCTGCTGCGGGGGCGGAGTCTGCGAGGCTGCTGGTGGTTGCGGTGGCGGCGGGGCAGGCGAGGCGGAGGCAATAGGTGTGGGGTGCGGCTGAGGCGGCGGCTTCGGATGCGGCGGTGGCATGGCGTTGATGGTGGGCGCGGCGATGATGGATGGCATCGGGATGGTCTGCCCGGTGATCTTCTGTATGAAGGAGAGGACGGCAGCGTCGCGTGAGGCGGCCATGGCGCGCTCCTGCGCCAGGATCTCCTGCTCGCGGCCGAGGCGAGTCATCTCCTGCCGCCGCCACGCCTCCTCGCGGATCATGCGGTCCTGCTCGCGCTTCTCGATGGCCTCCAAGAACCTCTGCTGCATCGCCTCCTGCCGCTCCATCACCTGCTTCATCAGGCCCTCGAAGAACCTCATCATCTTCCCGCTGCCTCCGCCTCCGCCGGCGGACGCGGACGCGGTGCCACCGCCCTCGGCCGACACCCTCTTCCTCTTCCCGCGCTCGTCCGCGCTGCCGCCGCCCACCAGCTCCTGGGTGCCCTCGTCGTCGGAGTCGTCCTCGTCCGTGTAGTCCTCCGTGTTGGACGTCGAGAAGCTCGGGTGGTAGCCTACCGTCGTCGTCATGGCCATCGTCCCCACGCCGCCGGCCGACACCACTACAGGCGGCGGCTCGGCAGGCACGCGCACGGCCGACGGGCCCGCTGCGCCGGACACTCCGCTGGAGATCACCACCGACGCGGGGCCGGTGCCGTGCAGCGCCTCCAGCTGCGTGAAGAATCGGTACGTCTTGCCGTCGTTCCGGCCGGCGCGGCTCTCCTTGGTGCGCTTGTAGTACTTGTGCACGTTCTCGAACTTCTCCTTGCACTTCTTGGCGCTCGGTTGTACCCCTTCTCACCCAGCTTCCTGCCAAGCCAACCACCGCATCGATCGATCAACATTTTAGTTTTAGAAACAAAAACAAGGGCGTGTCGCCGCCACCAACCACCACAAATTTCAACCATACATGCAACTGACTGTAGCCCTCACACGAAAGTTGCATGCATGTATAGTAGTAGTAGAATTTTACTCGATTTGGGCACCCATGGAAAAAGATAAAGAAAGGCATGATGCACACATACATCCATGCAGCACACTAGCAGTGGATGGTAAATCCCAAGAAGAATGCACAGCACAACACACAGAGGCAGGAGGAAGAAACTGCATGCGAATAAAAATTCCCGTCCTTTTGCGAGAAATTCAGAGACCAAAGAGATAAAGTTTGGGATTGATGCCTTTGGATCTAAAGAATATTGCTGCTCGTGTCTACTACTGCTACCTATCCGCAAAACATTAGAGCTAGCTAGCGGGGTTTTTTTTTTCTGGAAAAAGTGGGGAAGGAGAGTGATATCGAGCTATTTTAAAATGGAAAAAGTCACTGTTCTCGTGAAGGATGGTTAAGGAAAAAGTAAAAAAGAAGTGTTCTTTAGCCGGGTAAAGTAATTAATTAACTGGGCCTGCTTCTGCTAGCTAGCCAAATCGGCGCCAGGGGCCGGTCCCGGAGGCCGCCGAGATTTCATGCAGCTAGCATTCCGCCGACGAGAATTCCGTTGCGGCGGCGCGCCGGGACGGACGACGGCGTCGCGAGCGATTCATGCGCGCGGCAATTCTCAGCTAGCTATAGTTACGTCGTACCTGGAGACCTGCTCCCAGAGGGGGCCCTTGAGGGTGGCGTCCCGGAAGGCGGCGTCCATGTCGGACCGGATCTTGAGCAGCTCCAGCGTCTCCTGCCGCGGCCACCGGTTGCCCGCGGAGCCGCCGCTGGCGCCCTCCTCGCCGGCTGCTGCGGCGGCCAGGCCCTCGTCGTCGAAGCCCACGGCGCCGGCGGCGCCGGACGCGCCGAGCTCGTCGTAGTGCTGCGCCGGCGGCCGGCTGCTGATGGGCGACGGCGCCTCCGCCAACGAGATCCGCTGCCCGGCGCCGCCGGCCGGCAAGAATGGCGGCGGCATCTCCACCTGCTGTACGCCGAACTGCTGCGCTGGGCCTCCAACGCTTGCTCCCCCGCCGCCGCCGCCTCCTCCTCCTCCTCCTCCTCCCCCGTGCTGCTGCTGCTGCATGCTAACAGCTCCTGCTCCCGTGCACGCGTACTCGTGCACGTCGTCGTCGCCTGGGGTGGGTTACCCCTGGGGAATGGAGGTGATGAGACGATCAGTACATGAGGGCAGGTGAAAAAGATGGGAGGCAAGGCCGGACAACTGAAAAGAGGAGAGACGGACCTCTCAGAGAGATAAGAGTGGAGAAGGGAAGACGGAGGCCGGAGAGGGGGGGAAAACGGAAAGAAAGGTAGAAGAGGAAGTAGCCGCCTGAGGAGGAGAAGGGGGAGGAAGCACTAGTAGTACTACTACAGAAACGCTGGCAAAAAAGAAAAAAAAATGTACTCCTTCAAGAGGCCGGAGGAAGAAGAGGAGGAAGAATAGAGAAAAAAAGAATTAAGATACCATCTATAAGCAGCCTTCAATAAATAATAGGGGAGGATGGAGGAGAGAGAAAGATGAGGCCGGAGAATAATATGATATCTGCTAGATGATGAAGGGTAAGGAAGAAGATGGAGGCTGCCAGCCCGGTATGTAGTAGGGTGAAGGAGAGAGAAACGAAGATGAAAGTTGAGAAATGTTGAGTACTGCTGCCGGAGTGAGAGATATAGAGATGGAGGTGTGTGTGCAGAAGATGATGAGGGGGATGATGTGGGAGATAAAACAAACAAGATGCTGCGCTGTCAGAGGAGGCTTTACCTCCCTGCTGCCTAATACAACTTGTTAGTAAAACCAAAAGGACAGAGGAGAGAGGGAGAGGAGTGTGGGGCAAAAAATGGTAGGGAGAGAAGCATGTGAGGCAGGAGAGAAGAAAGGGAGGGAGTGCTGGAAACTGTGGGATGAGTGAGAAAGGGGTGAGAGAGATGGAGGGAGGCTTGTAATAAAAGGGAGAGAGAGAGAGGGGCACAAATACCCTCTACAAAACTCCCCTACGGCCCTACCTCAATCCCCATGGAGGAATATGTTGGATTCTATGATCATCTCGATCAGTTGTTTTTCTACATACTAATATCTAGTCATTTGTTATGCGTAAGATTATTACCTGGGCTTGAAATACAGTAAATTTTGGATGTGCTATCTTATGCCCATGGTACGTAGCTATACATAACATATTTATGGTAAATAAATAAAAACAGTTTTACATAGTTTCAAATGATAGAATACTACTAACTAGCTGCTCTCCGTGTCGTGACATATATAATCTAAGGTGCAATGACTAAAAGTAGAGAAATCAAGGGGCACCCAAAAAAATTACCTTGACCCAAGGTTAATTTTGTACACAAAAATCCAACTAACATGATATAAATAACAAATAAGAATTTAACAATTATACATACAGAACAAAATTAGTTACAGTAGAAAGAAAACAAAATGGAGAGAGAAATAAAGGCAGTAGGAGTGTGATGAGGCAGACAAGACCACATTATAACAGCTGTAATGTGGGCCCTCCCGGAGAGCGAAAGAGGTGCAGAACGTGCACGGCGATTAACGCGGACCCTCAATCCCCACACACCCCAATCAACCCCACCAAAGTGACCTGAAGGAAGGAGCCACTGACTTGCGGGGCCAAGGCATCCACCGGGCCCATGAGTCATGTGGAAAGGGTGGGGTTAGATGCGTGCCCAAGTGGAGCAGGGGAGTATAAAAAAGGCCATGCATTGGCATGTTGTGGTTAATCCCTCACTTTCCAGGTAATAAATGATCATGTGGCCTTTTTAATGATTAGGCATAAAATCTGGGTGATTAATTAAGTTAACCACCCCAATTATAGCATTCCCCGCTTAAGTTCGTGTTAGCCATTTCATTTCAATTCACATGGGAATAAATTTTTAGAACAGGGAGGCTTGAGGTGCATTGGGGCATCGCTATGGTCACTTGATAACCGTACCAAAATAGGCAAAAGTTGTGCCTTGTACAAATCATTTTTCTCTATCGATATATACCGTCATTTATTTGTAGCTTCATCACATCTTTTTTGTATGCCTAGAAGTTATTATATATATACTCCGTATATAATATATTGGGTCATGCCTTTAATATCTCTAGAATATATTTTTGCTGGGTGTGTTGAATTCAAATGCTCAACTAACTTGTATATATCACCGTATCTTTAAGCTGCTAGCTATATTCATGATTTTAGGCTCGCCAGGCGGGTTATTCGGCGTATCTTTAACAAGATTTTGAATTTAAATGATCAATAATAAATCATAGATATCTCTGTATCTTATTAATTTTCTCTAGCTATATTCATTATTTTAGGTTCTCCATATATTTGGTCAAGGCATGTATTGGGGACTTTGGGTGCCGACTTTAATTGAGGTTTGACATGTTGAACCAAAAAAATCGATTGACACATATATATCATCACTATATTTAATCATCAATTTTGTATATCTATCTTAACGCTTTTAGGTTATTTGTGCTTTTAATCCCACCTCTAACTCCAACCATGTATTGGATTGAAATAGTATGCAACACATATATCACTATATATTTAACTTAGTACATTACTAGTTACACCATTCTATCGAATGACATGAAATGTAGTGTGATAACCAAGAAGAAAGTGCCTCTAAGTGTTAACTATTTCCCCTTATGCACATATGATGTGTACAACTACAAGGATATATGTATGATTTGTTATTATACACCATACCCAACAGTAGAAAGAAACATGCATGTAGAGTCCCTTTGTTTTCCATGTTGATAATTAAAAGATATTGCATGTATCATGAAGTACTAAAGAAATACTAAAATAGTTAACACTCCTAAATATATAAATATACAAAGATAGCTCATGGTTTCTCCATTTGAATCCACATTTTTCCACTATACGTTTTTTCAATGCATGAATGTTATTTTAGATCAAAATTTTGAGAGCCACATCTAGTTTTAGCATATTTATACCATGTTGAATCGAGTAGCACACCTATATATCACTAAATCTTTTAATTTATTTGTACATGATTTGCTACGTCACTTTTTCCAAACCATAAAATGTAGTGAGACAAGACATGCCTCTAAGTTTGTTTTGTTTCTTCTTCTAAAGAAATGCATATATTCTGTATTTATAAATACAAAAAAATACACATACGATTTATTTATTTATTTATTTCATTGTACTCAATAGCATAAAATGTGCATGCACAGTTGTTTTCCATATTGCTTATTAATAAATATTGTATGTATCGTACAATACTACAAAAATAAAATAGTTGATTGCCTCCTATGTAAATATATATGCAAAGATACGGTAATTAATTTCTCCATCTGTATACGTGTTTTTCGGGTGTGAGATTCCTTTTTTAATGCTTTAATATAATTGAGTCAAAACTTTGACTACCGCCTCTTAGCATACCCTCCCACCTGTTGAATCAACAAAATGCTTGAGTAGTACCTAGATATTACTATATCTTGAACTTGTTTGTACATGATTATAAATTTAGTGTAGCAAGAGAACACCTATAGAAAATGCACATATGATGTATAAAACTCTAAAAGGATTACAAGAGTGTTTTGTTATGTCATATGGAATCTAGTAGCAAGAATTTTATAGCTACATGTTTTTTTTACATGTTAGTAATCATGGTTTTATGCAGTTTAATCAAAGCTATATATATAGTTACATGCTATCACAGAAATGACTTTTTGAAACTACTATACGGTGATTCCAAATAGTTACACAATACGTGCACAATCTTTCAATAATTAAATGACATCACCTTTGAAATCAAGTTTTGTACAAGCCGCAAGATCATCATAAGGATAATTACTTGGGCAGGTATGCCTAGATTTGCAGTAGTACGTACGTGCAGCACTAATATTTACTGTGGTGATGACCGGGTGCGTGTAGCATTGCACTAGTGCTGGCAATTGCTGAAATTAAGGGTAGAAGAAAGAGGAGGAATCTTTCCCTCCAGGTGGCACACGATCCCACCTACATCATGATGCCTTTGAGGGGTGTAAGGTCAATTTCAATGGAGTTTCATCCAAGTTTTATGGACATTAAATATGCTGATGTGGTACTATATTAATGAAGAGAGAGGTGATGAGAGTTCCATGGAACTAGAGAGAGTTTCATGGGGATGAAACTCTTCTGCATTGTTTCCAAAAATTTGTTGCGTTGAAACTGTGTCATGAAACTTCCATTGAGGATGGCCTAACAATAAGCAGGCGCCCTCCCTAATCACCCACATTAGCTACTTTACTTTTTTTTAAGAGTACACAGTACAACGTAGACACTCAACACGCACGCACACTTATTACTAATGCCATCTTATTGAAAAAAAATAAAATACCATCCATAGACTTGGTAAGGTTCATTTTGTTGCAGCCGTGCTGTTGCCGCCGGGAGAACCTTCAGCAGCCGCCGGCGGACGACTTTCACATGAACTCGGATACACAGTAGATCATACTGGATGGTAAGCTGGTAACACAGCTACAGGACATGTTGAAAGTTCTAAGTATGGAGTTGGATCTTACTACTTCTTAGCCGCCGGAGGAACAATTCAGGAGGTAAACTCTGTTCTCGCGTGGACAAATCCAATATATACATAACTGTTTAACTATGAAGTCTTTTTACGCCTTCAATAGTTGTTTCGGTCTTGGGAGTTTGTTTTTGTGTTATATATAGGCACCCTAAACAACACCTTATACTGGAAAAGGTTTTCAAAGCAAACTCACCGTAATTTAGACCAACAACTGCTTCCATTGAACGCAGAAAGTCAGAATCAAGAAATTAAGGACAAATGGGGAAAAAGAAGTCTTCCTGGATACATTAATTATGTTTCTATTTAGTAAAATGTAAAATTGGTAGGATGCGCAGGTAAATTTCTTTCATTCTTTACCATTGTACTGTTAGGTTACAAATGGGGAAAAAGAAGTCTTTTTTTTTTCATTAGGAAGGCCTGCAAAGGACCTCCCGGTGCCAGCCCCAGGGATCGAACCCGGCTGCCGACGTGGGGAGTGGCTTGGGAAAAAAGAAGTCTTGCTGGATTCATTAATTATGTTTCTATTTAGCAAATGTAAAATTGGTAGGATGCGCAGGCAAATTTCTTTCATTCTTCCTAGCTTGGTAACATTTCATATCAACCTCTTCTCCAATGCCAATTGTTTATTAGTCCGTCTAATACAATATATATCCCCATTTTCATTAATTGGATGTGGGTCCCACACGCCTGCGAGTAGATGCCCAACTTCCCTGACCACATTTGCGGCGTGTTAATCCACAACTGTTGTGACTTTAATTGGTTTTCTCAGGGCTGCCTCATCTCTTCTTCCAAACTCATCCACGTTGGGCTTGATTAGGTGCGTGTGTGATGCTAGCTGCAGGGTCACTTTCTGATGGGATGCATGCACGTCAAGGAGGTTTACCATAAAAACTCAGCTCGAACAGATCCAACAGACTATGGATGATAGTGGAAACCTTGACGAGCTAGCTAAAAAGTTGGATTGGATACGGTAAATTCGATTGGAATATTTCTACCCACAAAAATAATTAAATAATTAAAATTAGTTGTTGCCGCATAAACCCCACACCTAACTTGCGTCATCCATCTTCTCCATGGTTTTTTTATTTCCTCTAAATATTTTTTATATATATATGCTATCAGTCACCGCATATTCTGTTTCGTTGTTTATCTCTCTAAGAGCAACTCCAAGAGATGTCCAACCACAGTCCCAAAACAAAATTTTAGAAGCTAAGGTGTAAATCCAGGCTCCAACAGCTCCCCTTTGTTTTCCCCAAAATTACCACGCCTCCAAATTTCTACCCCGCGCCCCTCATATTTGCAACACACTAAAGCTCCCCCAATCCTCTCTGGTGCTTGCAAATTTGGTGGGCCTTTGCCTGTGTGCAGGTCTCCCGTGCGGGTGGCGGTGATGCTCCTCGATCAGTGCTCGTTGCTGGCGATGATGCAGGTAACCAGCTGCCAATCTTTAACTGCAATGTGGCTAAAATATTTGCATGAAAAAAACAAAGGCCAAAGCCTAGGTAATTTGATGATATAGTCATTTTGTCAACCAAGAAAATACAGCTACCATCGATCCAACTATTCTGATCTGCGTTCTACTCATTGCGATGTGGGAGAACTACAAAATTTAGGGTGGGAAATATTGGGGAACTGTTGCGGGAGGAATTGATTTTGGAAAAAGAACTATTTAACAGAGCCCCATTATAGTGTTTATTTTTTGGAGAACTGTTGGAGTTGCTCTAAATAAATATTTCCGTGGATGCGTCTAATAATTTGGTTCCATGCATTCATTGGTGAGAAAATATATAAATTATTGCCTCGTCATTTTCTAGCTCCCGAGTTTCTTTTAGTTCAGTTTCCGACCTGACGTTTTAAAGAAAGCACTGAGGAGATGCTGATGTTGTGTACGTTCCTCTCAATTTAACTTGTTAAATCACAATCAAATTATTCCCTGAGTTAATTATTCGCTTACGTCTGTCTGCTCCTTCCACACTTAGCCAGCATCAAATCAGTTGATTTATATATACAGTTCATGGGGTGCGTCCATTATTGCTACCGTGGCTCATGTGTGACAAGGTTGGTTGGGAGAAATCACACACAGGCTGCTGTGTCAAGTGTTTTTTTTCCCTGGCCTTCTTCGTACGTGACGGTACGTATGGGTAAGTGATGCTGAAGGGTCATGCGCGTATCGCTTTTGGTTGCGCCACACTATTGGACACACATAACCTCCGTCTGTCCTAAAAACATGCCACTCTAAAGATTCACACATTTTGTTCAATCAACAAATATATGTCACTCAAGCTCCGGGACTCGAGATGGAATTTGGACCGTGTCATGCTGTGCCGGCGTGGCCTAGCCCTCTTATACTTTGTACCGCTTCAGGATGTGTCTTTTAGGCATGTGAGGCGTACTAGGCCATGTCATGCCATGTCAGCATAAAAAGTCTTCGATACGACATAAGCTAGTGTGTCAGCAATGCCATGCCATGCCATGCCATGTCAGCATGAAATTTTTTTGATGTGTGGCATAAGCTAGCGTTGCATATCAGCGTGCCACGGGCCGTACTTTGATCGAAAAAAAGGTTTACCGTGCCATATCGGCATGGCCCGACATGCGACATGCCCCGCGTGCCTAGAGGGCACGACCCGAAGCGGCACGAAGAGACAGCCGTGCCGTGCTCCCAAGTCCCACCTCTACCGGCATTTCTTAACCAGTTTTTTCGGCGCACTTTATCCTCACTTATGCGCCTCCCCGGAAGGACTTCTCGATCGATCACTCATTACTTCAAGCTAAGCGCTTAACCCTGGAGTTAAAGTTACAACTTGTTGGTATGAGTATCATATTAATCTTATTAAGCTCTAGGTCGGGTGTTATATCCTCATCCCTTTAGGAGACCGACTTCCTCGTCGATCAACCATAGGCCAGGAACGTCCGTATAGTATTCCAGCTCCTCGGCCTAGGTGTCATGCCCTCTCTGGAACCATGCGCAACATGTCCAAGCTCCCGAGCTATACGTCTGTGAAACCGCGAGGGTCGGCTCTAATATCTTTTGTAATGGCCCGCCTTCTCGAGGCCAGACCCGTTAACACCTGATAGCTTACCTATGACATAGACTGCCCCCACAGACCAACATCAGTCTTTTCGGTGCACTTTATTCTCACTCATGCACCCCCGGGAAGGACATCCCGGTCCGTCACCTATCGCTCCAGGCCAAGCATGCTTAACCCTATAGTTCTCAACAGATGGGCTTCCGGAAAAGAAGTTACAACTTGTTGGTATGAGTATCCTATTAATCCTATTAAGCCCTAGGCCGAGGTGTTACAACCAGCCTAAGTATCGCCTTCAAATATCTTGTTTTCTCTAGCCCATGGCATAGAAAAATTATAATTTTTATGTTCCTTTTTTACATTGGTAGAGAACTAGCTTTTAATCCCGGTTGGAAACGGGATTTAGTCCCTGTTTTCCAATCGAGACTATGAATTCGGGACTAAAAGTCATTCACTAAATCCGGTTGCCAGAACCGGGACTAAAGGTCCTTATAACTAAAAAAATAATACATCCCACCCATGCGCCACATGAGATTTAAACTCAAGACCTCATGCACAGCTTCGCGCGTAGCTTATCACCCCACCTATACCACACACTTGACAATAGATAAGACGTTTTCTTTTTAAACTAACCAAACGAAGGACTTTACATCAACTGAAACTAAAGAGTACTTTAATCCTGATTGGTGATAGAGTGGCATGCATGCTTCTTTGGATAGAGCGACCATCTATCTAGTACGTACACTCTACTGGTGGTAGCAGATAGCACTAGCAGTGCAGCACCACCATGACGTACATGCAGTTAGTTGGAGAGAGAGAGCAGAGAGACCCCATAAATTTATCGGCGGCACGGCGGCACGGCGGCAGCGGCAGCAGCTTTGGGCAGTGCCTTTTGGGCCGAGACCGGCGCGACATCCCGAGGACGCTGACACCGGAATGCTCCCAAACTCGCCGTTGCCAAAGCTGACGATGATGATGCAAGGCAGCGCGCGCGCCCGGCGTCCGGGGGGAAAAGGCTGCGGCCACCTAATTTATTCGGCTGCAGCAGGCATAGCGTCGCCGAGGACGCCGGTTCCTCGTGTTTTCCCCGCAGCCAAAGGGGAGTGGAGCACTGAAACCTCTGAACGGGGCGCCGGCCGGATGATCTGCGGTTCAGAAACGAAGCTCATGCATGGGCTCAGCCCACGCCCGTTGCTACTGTTTCTTGTTGTGCTACTACTCCACCTGTCCAAAAACAACTTTTGTTTTTTTATTTTCGTGTTATAAGTTTGACTATATTTATATAAAATTAAATAAATTTATTATAAAAATAAATTTAAAGATCTATCTAATGATATTACTTGTGTATCACATTTTTATATAAAATTAGTCTAAACTATTTTTCAGAAAGCAAAAATAACGATTATTTTGGGACGAAGAAAGTATGTCAACCGAATCTTCCTAATATATGTATTACACAATACTCCATCACAAGTGTTATTTTGTCTCGAAAGGCTAAACATTATGTAAACAACCTATAAACTGATTAGTATGGACTCACACCTCCAGACTAAGGCAGGGTAGGAATATCTTGATGCGTAGATTGCAACCCAAAGTGACGCCCAATAGATAATAGTTGCAATCATCTACTCACAGCCGACCTGAGCGTATAGATCTGGGCCTTCCCACCTCATCCTAGCTAGATCCGCCACTGCCGCCGCCACCACCACTGGTGCCCCTTTCTCTCCCTCCGACATCTCACCGGTGGCCGAAGGGAGTATGGATCTACCATTTTAATAAGTTTTCTAGTAAACTAAATTCTTTTGGGTTAGTGTCTCTTCATGCAAAGTTTCTAGTTATTGGAGATTTATTTTCTCATCCTCCCCGATGAGAGGGCAGGGTGAATTTGTTTTCTCCATGATGACTCTGTTGAAGATGAGGATGATAATAGTGCCAACAACTTTCTTGGCATGACAATATGGAGACTTATTTTTTTGAACGGAGACATCAAGGAGTAGATGATGTCGCTGCCGTAGAATAATTTTTTCTGGTCTCTTCTACGTTTGTTGTGGTTAGATCTAACCACGATGAATGACTAGGGAGAATAAGTTTTATATTAGTCTTCCTTATTTTTCAGTGGCAAAAAGAATAAAGAAGAAGATACTCATTGGGAAGACCTATGGTTTCTCCTATCCTACTCTTTGTCGGCAGTTCATAACTCACACTTTTCAATGCAAACATTTATATAAAAATCATTCAAAGGCAATACCAAACCTAGAAATCAAACCTTGAACTAAGAATTTCCATAATTTTTTATGAATTATGCATTTTGCTAGAACAAGTTCATAAAACATGCAAAGATGGGCCAAAAGCAAAGAAAAAATATAAAATAAATACTCATGTCATAATTTGCGTGTGAAATAAAATAAAGGAGTAGAGGCCAACAGACAAGGCACCTCTGGGCTCCAAACTCATTTGGTCATGCTTTAGGACCAACTAGGACCCCAACTACCAAAGGCAGTGGCGGGATGATGCTACCTGGGTGTGAGCACACTCCCTCTTGCTGCCTTGGGGCCCACCTTTGGTAGCCATTAACATGAATGCTTTGAAGGTGCTTTTCGTGGGTTGCTTAAAATATCCTATGTGTTATCTACTTGGGCTATAAATGGAGAAGGTCACCCTCTCATTCATAATCATACACTTGCAGAAAATAAGAAGAGCAATCTACACTTTCACATTAGCTTTTAGCTAGACTAAGATAAAGAATAAGTGAGGAAGAGTTGGAGGAATCTTGATGTTTTGACTGCCTCAACTTCTTGTACTTGGCAAGCCTTGAACTAACAATTTCCATAGGCTTTGGTGAATTATGTATTTTGCAGGAACAAATTCATAAACATGCCAAGATGGGCTATTGGAAATAAGAAATATAAAATAAATACTCATGTCACAATGTTCCTAGCAAAACAGAAGAAAGAAGGAGCAAAGGCCCACTCACCTAGCACATCTAGTTCCCAAACCCACTTGGTCACGCTCTAGGACAAACCAAGAGCCCACCTTTCAAAAGGCGGCGGTGGGGCAGTTCTACCCGGGTGCGTACCAGGGCTGCGCTGATATCCCCATCACCGCCTCTCAGGCCAACTTTAGTAAGGCGTTGCCATTAATGTCTAAGAAGGTGGTTGTGGTGGATCTCCCTAAAATACGCTATGAAACCAACCTACTTGGGCTATAAAAGGAGATGGCTACCCCCTATCAAGATCATCATACACTTGGAGAAAAGAAGAAGAGCAAGTTACACTACCATATTAGCTTCTAGCTAGACTCATATAGGGAGGGAGTGAGAAATAGTTAGAGGAATTTTAGAGTTTCACTACCTTTACTTCTTGTACTTGGCAAGTTGATCTTGTATATCGGGTGGATGGGGTGACGGAACCATGTTACTACTTGAAGTAAGAAGTTTGTGTTTATGCTTGGTGTTGAGTTCTTAAATAGGTTACCTTTGTTCACTATTTGCTTGTGAGTTCATCATTCGTCCTTGTGACAAAAATACTCTATTAAAGATGGGAGTTTCTAGCCAATTCTAGAGAAGTGACCAATGGTGTAGATGTGGTGTCTAAGCTAGAAGTTACCTTTGTTTGTCACGTTCTTTGTGGTCGAGGGGTATGCGGCAGGTGGTGATAGCCCTGTCCATCCCTCATAATCTCCCACATCCGAGTTTGACATAGAACTACATACTGGTATCACTTGGGAGACTAGTGATCAAAGTAAGCCTTTAGTGACCAAGCTATGTTGCTATAAGATCTCTATGCTTAGAAAAACCTCATTGTCTAGGCTACCCTTCTTTCAGTTTTTCTAGGGAATCTAGTTTTGAGACCTTTTACACCTCCATTCCTTATTGAATTACGATACCCTGAATACTTTTGGGTGAAGTGCTACAATGATTGTTGACGGTAGATAACTTCCACTTTAAACCGTCAACCAATTATGAGAAAGGGCACAAAATCAATCATCAACATAGGTCTAGGGGTTATATTGACAAAATTTCATAGTTTTGGTGAATCTGTAATTTTGCAGAGATTTATCTAAAAAGATGCAAAGGAGGACTTAAACATAAATAGAAAATAGGAATTCTACTACGACCTCTACACATGAAGGTTCTAGAAGGAACCAAAAGCCGCCAAGAAGAAGCGGAGGTCAAGTCACCGCTAGGAAGGGCCAGCCGGCCCCACATGTAGGTCGGTGGGCCTACCTTAGGCCCACCTATAGTCTGGATCGACCTTGAGGATGCATCTAAGCCGTTGCTTAAGTTGGTTTGATCTAAAGGCTCATGTTGATTCCCAGGGCTATAAAAGAAGCCCCAAACACCTCCTAGAGAGAGCTCAAAAGCAAAGAATCCTTAAGCATTATCTCCTTGTTCATCAAAGCTAGCGCTTCCACTAGAAAATTCGATTAGGCCTCCAATACCTCAAAGTTCAAGTATAGGCTAGCTAGCTAGGTTGAAGTAGAGCTGAGCTAGCACTTAGGATTCTAGATCCATCGTCTAGAGACTGGTATAGCTCTTGTATCTCTTCATTTATGACATTGTTCTTATTCAATACTATGTTTTTTGTTTATTATGCTCCTAGCTTGCTCTAGTAGATTTCTTGATATAGTCTTCATTGATAATGAGTTTATGCATATGTTTGCAAAGCACTTAGTCCATTTCTCGAGTGAGTTAAGTGGTCAACATTATATAAGTGTGGTGCTTATGTGTTGTTTAGCTATGGATGCACCCTATAGGTTGGGTCATGTGGTAGATCATGGGTGTGATAATCCTGCTGAGTCCTATGTAGTATACTCCCTGTTTATAGGACAAGTAGAACCTAATTGTGATGGAGGACAAGTTGTTCTTAACCTTCCTTAGTAATGCTCCTTATACATAGATCTAATGTCTTTAATTCTATAGATGAGAGTATATATGCTAGAATAGATGTAAATAACTAGTAAATAAGAAATGACTTGGGAATTCTATCTCTTAACTAATCTCTTGTTACCCTTTACTTCATTAGAGAGTTTCTAATACTATCTCTGTAAACATTTACCATCAATGCCTTATACTTATCATATATATCTATTTGGCTTACCCCTGATAAAGTATATGTTCTATGTTATGGGTTTTATCATAAGTATACATATTTGTCAATTATCTTAGCCACTATTCCTCCCTATGGTAAAATATAAATAATGATACCTAGTTTACTCCTCGGTGGTAGGTTGGGTAGCGGGCGTGCAGGAAAGAAGAGATGGAAAGGCGGTCAAGATTGGCTTGGAGAGAGAAAGCATGTCGATGGGCTAGGCTGCTAGGCTGGTGTTGATGCTGATTTCGTCAACATTCTGGTTGGTCAAAACATCACAAAACTATGCATGTATGTAACTAATTCATGGCTTGCACGTCATGAGTATGACAACATGGCTAAAGCCACATATATTGTCAATTCAAATGTAATGGCCTGCGTGCCAATCTGTGATGATTCTATGCGCGATTATGTAATATTACTTCACTGCCTTGTGTTACTGGTAGATAGTCTTGGTGGATTCATCACAGGAGGATGGCATACATGGATCATAGAGATGGAAATCATCATGATGAACAGTTAGATGGAGATAGAGATCCCCAAAGGATTAATGGGATATACCAAGTCATATTTGTTTTAATGTCATTCTTACGATGTTCTACTATCATGTGCGATAGTGTTCTTGTCTACATATGCGATAGTGAAGTAGAATGATCCCTCAGCAATGTTTGAGTTATAATGCTCCTCCAAACCATGCACTGTCACGTGTCTTGTATGATTGGTGGTGGGTGAAGAATCATGGCCCTAGTTGGTTTCGGTGATTAACGACAATTAGAGATTATTATGGCTAACGTGTGTTTTGCAGAGGCTATGCGTAGCTTAGCCATAGTGATCAAGGAGAATGGGCTCTAATGGTCATCACTTAGCCCCCAAGATGGATATCATTTCGGTTGTTAGGAAGACATGACGAAGACCCTAGAATGATAGGCTAAGTGCCATAAGGAGATGAAGGGCACTTAGAATTAGATAGGGCTTCTCTTTTTACCTTTGACTGTAGGTGATGATGTAGGTGATGAACCCTTGAGGGAGGCAATGAAGAACATGCCAATTGGTGCTATCAACCCACAGGAGGTGGAAGAAGTTGAAGATGAAGCAAATCAAGATCCTTCTCCACCTCACACGCCTCAAGTTGATGAAGAAGATCAAGTGAGGGAGGCTCAAGAAGACACTCACATCCCTCAAGATCAAGCCGAGGCCGAAGCAAGCAATGTTGAAGCACCTCAACCTCCTCCCCAAGAGATCAATAGAAGATCTACACCTATGCTTCAAGCACATCCTCAAGACCTCATCATAGGGAATCCATCAAGGGGAGTAACAACTCGATCTAAACTTGCTTCTTATATTGAACATCACTCTTTTGTTTCCTTTGTTGAGCCTTCTAGTGTGGAGGATGCACTTGCGGATTCGGATTGGGTGAACGCTATGCACGAAGAGTTGAACAACTTCACCCGGAACGAAGTGTGGACACTAGTAGAAAAGCCCAAAGGAGCAAGAATCATTGGCACCAAGTGGGTGTTTAGGAACAAGCAAGATGATCAAGGCGTGGTTGTGAGAAACAAGGCAAGATTGGTGGCAAAGGGGTTCTCCCAAGTTGAAGGCTTGGATTTTGGGGAGACCTTTGCACCGGTTGCAAGACTAGAAGCCATTCGTATCCTTTTGGCATATGCTTCACACCATAAAATGAAACTTTTTCAAATGGATGTGAAGAGTGCCTTTCTTAATGGTTTCATTAATGAACTTGTTTTTGTCTCACAACCTCTCGGGTTTGAAGACCCAAATTGTCCTAATCATGTGTATAGGTTGTCCAAGGCACTCTATGGATTGAAGCAAGCTCCAAGAGCTTGGTATGAGAGGCTAAGGGACTTCCTACTCAAGAAGGGCTTCAAGATCGGGAAAGTAGATACCACACTCTTCACCAAGGTGCTAGATGGAGAGATCTTTGTTTGCCAAGTATATGTCGATGACATTATATTTGGGTCAACAAACCAAGGTCATAGCAAGGAATTTGGTGCATTGATGTCCAAGGAGTTCGAGATGTCGATGATTGGCGAGCTAACCTTCTTCCTAGGCTTTCAAGTGAAGCAATTGAGGGAGGGCACCTTCATATCTCAAGAGAAGTACACCTATGATGTGCTCAAGAAATTCAAAATGGAGGATTGCAAGCCAATCAAGACCCCAATGCCTACTAATGGGCATCTCGATCTCGAAGAGGGAGGTAAACCGATCGACCAAACTCTTTATCGTTCTATGATCGGTAGTTTACTTTACCTCACCGCTTCTAGGCCGGATATCATGTTTAGTGTGTGTATGTGTGCTAGGTTTCAAGCAAACCCTAAGGAGTCGCATCTTTGTGCGGTTAAAAGAATCCTTAGGTACTTAGGCACACCCCTAGCATGGGTCTTTGGTATCCCAAAGGAGCTCCCTTCCAACTAGTTGGCTATTCCGATTCGGATTACGCCGGGTGTAAGGTTGATAGGAAGAGTACCTCCGGTGGGTGTCACATGCTAGGAAGATCACTTGTTTCTTGGTCCTCAAAGAAGCAAAATAGTGTGGCATTGTCAACCGCCGAGGCGGAATACATTGCCATGGGAGCAAGTTGTGCACAAATCTTATATATGACCCAAACACTCTTTGATTACGGCGTGTTTTTAAAAGAAGTTCCACTTTTGTGTGATAATGAAAGCGTCGTAAAACTTGCAAACAACCCGGTTCAACACTCTCGCACCAAGCACATAGATATTCGCCATCACTTTCTTAGAGATCATGTGGCTAGGAAAGACATAACACTAGTTGGAGTTAAGAGCGAAGAGCAATTGGCGGATATCTTCACTAAACCACTCGATGAAACAACCTTTTGTAGGTTGAGAAGCGAGTTAAATGTGCTTGATCACTCTAATTTCACTAAAAGATGAGCTTGTGTGAACCATGCATTCATATGTAATATAACATGTTTAATATGGTAATGCACATAGGCTTGGCTAACGCGGTTAAGATAACCGCCCTCAAAGCGTGTGACAAAGCTTAACCGCGGTTTAAACTTGCAAGCAACCTAGATTCACTTTTCGTATTGCATAGCATATGCATGAGTGTTGTTTGCCCTTTCTTTTTGGTTAAGTTTCTTGAGCATCCTCTATGATAATCCACTTAGGGGGAGCATTCCAAGCTCAAGTCACTTCCCTATCCCTATTGTGGCCATATGATGTCTCCTTGGTGCTTCCATTCGAATATTTTGAGCTAAAAACTAAATTTAAGCCTATGGCAAACTATTTGAAAATGAGTGTTTGAGAGATGGTTCTCATATCAAGTCCAATCAAGTGTTATTTGGATCTTATTGGGATTGGAACTTGGTTGGGAGAAAGACGCAAAAAGAAAATTTGAAAAAATTCTATTTTTAAGGCGTCGGACGCTGCCGACGGACGCTCGGTGTCAATTGCCTCAGCGTCCGTCGCGATCGTCCGGAGATTAAAATTGCCCGCTAACAGGGCGACGGACGCTCTCCCAAGCGTCCATCGCGGAGCGTCCGTCGCGGTCAATGCGACTGGGCGTTTCAAATCGGCTCTGGAAGCCCGACGGACGATGCCGTCGGACGCTCCCCGAGCGTCCGTCGCATACCGACGGAGCGTCCGTCGCGAACTAAACAGCGATTTTTTTTTTGAAAACCCCGATCTTCTCTGTCTCGCCAGATCAGATCAGTCCACCGCCCCGCCGAGTACCAAACCCTAGCCGCCGTTCTTTTCGCCGCCGTCTCTCCCAGCGCCGCCGCAGGACCTCTCCTGTGCCACCGTGCTCCTCCGTCCCTGCGCCGCCCTTCCACCCTGCTGCGCTGCTGCTCCACCACCCTGCCACACATCACCACCGCGCAGAGCTTCTGTCCGCCCCTACGCCACTGTGTTCCTGTGCCCGAAGCCCAGAGCTGATCCACCTTGCCTCATCACCTCTCCCCTGCCTAGTTCCAGCCCAAGGAGCTCCCCTCCAAGACCTTGATTTGAAAATCAATCATTCTCGGCAGTGCTTCAAGGTGAATTTCAATTCCTATGATTTTCCCTCCGAAATTGCAAATCACCCCGCCTTTCTCTCACCATCCTTTCATCCTTTTGCCCTAATTAGGGTGCGGATTGCGGATTGTGGTCGATTGATCGGGAAAATTCTCATCTTCTCTCCTTTTTGGTCAGCGGCTCGAGGTATGGCAGTTGGAAAGTTCACGCTCTATCCTTACCTTATATCATGCTTCTATAGATCCGCACCTCTAGTTATATGCTTATGGTTTATATCTCTATCTATTTCCGACGAGCAGGGTCAGTTGGTCAATTGATCAGAGGATCAGTCAGTGGGCAGTGTCAGTGAACTCGGGGCAAAGCCCGCGAGTACGGATCGAGGCAAAGCCTCGCGAGGACAGTCCAGGGCCGGCGTGCCACTCTTTCAGCTGTTTGGTTCTGAGGTTTGTCAGTGGTTTCAGGGGCAGTTGGGTCAGTGCACTTGTGGTTTGATTGTTGAGGACTGTCAATGGTTTGTTTGCTAGAGTTTGGGAAATGGCAAGGACGAAGAATGCAGGTCCCGTCCCCGGTAGTGGTGGTGACCCTCCACCTCCACCGCGTCCACCCACTGACCGCGGGAAGGGAAAGCAGAAGGTAATCTCTCGGAAGCGCAAGAGGCCAGCAATGGATCCGGATTCGGTAGCCGCGCTTGCAGTAGCAGAGGCAGCTGAGTTAGCGGAGTGAGGAGGACGTCGCGCCGGCTTGAGGCTCTCGCCTCGCCGTGGAGCGCGTCGTGAGTCCCCTCCACCTCCAGTGTCAGAGCTCGTCGAGGCTACAGAGGCACCAGCGACAGAGCCAGTCCTAGCGACTGAGCCGACAGAGGCCGCGGGCCACTCTACTATTGGAGAGCTGATGAGCCGTTGAGTCACCCATTCCCGAGGCTCAGGTGCACCACCTAGCACTCCAGGACCCAGACTCCCAGACCCCGTGAGGCACCAGGTCAGAACACTTACAGCGAAGCAAGTCCAGCTGTTTCGATTCGTTGACTTCCAGTCCTGGTTCCCACCACAGCGAGACCCCCGTGTCGGACGTGAGTTCTACACTACAGTGCACGAGGATTTCTACAGAGCATACGTTGACACCGATGCTCCTCTCAGGGCCCACAGGGTGTACCCATCTACTCAGATTGAGGGGGTCGGTGGTCCAGAGATCCTGCAGCATCTCCAGTACATTCAGGGATTGACAGACTTGATAGGACGCTCAGGGGCATATCAGAAGGAGTGGGTTTACCAGTTCTACGCCTCCCTGTGGATCTCACCTGATCACGAGTTCCTCCACTTCGCATATCAGGGACGTGACTTCAGGGTTACAGCTGCCAGGTTTCGAGAGCTCTTTCACCTCGGATCTTCACCTACCAGGATCCACAGTCTCTGCTACGGGGATCAGGAGGCTCCCCGCCGACCTCACGATGGTATAGTGCCATCCACAGACTTTGTCAGTCCGTGCTTTCAGCAGCCGTTCACTGAGGGTTCGAGCTGTACACCACGAGACCTCACTCCTCTGGCTCGGATCCTCCACGAGGTTCTCAGACGGACTATTCTACCCAGGATTGGAGCTAGGGATACTATCACTCGTCTTCAGCTTTGGCTCCTAGCTCACATTGTTCGGAAAGAGCAGTTCGACCTCTGGGATTTGATAGTGAGCGAGCTTGAGGATATTATAGCTGCTGGATTCAGAGGTCATTGGCAGCTACAGTTCACACATTGGATCTCATACTTGATAGTTGCCAAGAGTGGGTCAGGTGTTATGAGAGTCACCCTCACGAGGTCAGCTACAGAGTTCCCAGTCTACTCGATGAGCCAGCTTGTGGCCCATGGGCAGCTGCCTCGCCCCAGCAGAGCGTACAGACCAGGCACCAGGCAGGCCGGAGTGCCACCATAGTCCGCCGAGGTCACAGATGCGACAGTTGAGCAGATTGCTCAGGCCGAGCTAGCTGACTTGGATGCCGAGATCGATACAGCTGCCGAGACAGTCTTCAGAGATGATCTCGACTCCGACAGCTCTGACGAGGACTACCAGCCCGTGCGCGAGTATACACCGATGACCCATGACCACGAGGCAGGTGGGTCAGGCACAGCTGCAGCAGCTCCAGCTCCAGGCTCCAGTTCCTCAGAGGCTACCTTGCTTACTATACTCTCGAGGATGCAGGAGGAGCAGTCTCGCCAGGCAGAGGAGCAGAGACGACAGGCTGCAGACCTACGGAGACTGACTGAGCAGCAGCTGGCAGCTCAGGCACAGACACAGGCTAGGCAGGATGAGTTCCAACGCCAGTTCCTAGCCTATCAGCTGCAGCAGGCAGAGATCCAAAAGACCCAGACTCTTCTACTTGAGCGTCTTCTGGCCTCTAGCTCCGGGCAGACCTCCACGCCACACTTTCAGTTGCCCGCCGTCTCTCAGCAGCAGCAGTTCACCTCTCCTCCGCAGCCGCCTCCAGTAGTTGTGGTGCCCACTCCAGCGTTACCGTCCAGAGGACAGCAGAGTCAGGCACCAGCTACACCTCCCTTCCAGCCAACAGCTTCTCCAGAGTACCAGACTCCGAGGACCCAGGTGTCCTCTTGGATAGCTTCACCCGGAGAGTTCCAGACAGGATTCACTCCTACCCGGGGAACTACTCTAGCAGAGGCCTCGCGAGATCTGTCAGCGTCATATCTTGAGATCACGGGAGAAGACTCCCCAGGAGCACCTCAGCAGGTCACACCAGCTCCAGAAACTGCAGTGGATCTTCCGGCGACAGGCACTCACCAGTCCTCAGTTGCATCGTCGGAGATCGCACCTGAGCAGTCGGCACAGACAATCACCACACCTCCAGCTGCCGTTCAGACGGATGCCATATCCCTAGCAGATGAGGTTACAGTGGCAGTGTCCTCTCCCGGTCAGACTCAGCCTGCAGAGGTTGCAGCAGCAGTGTCCCTAGTGGCACTTGCAGTGACACCGTCCCCCTCGCCTCGAGTTTTCACTCGTCGGGCCCCCAGGCCCGCTACCACTGAGGCAGGACCGTCCGAGGCACCAGCAGAGCCTCAGGGGGAGTCAGTTGAGACCGCAGCTCCAGAGGTGCCAGTGACAGCTTCAGAGACCACCCCAGTTGCACCTACACCAGCAGAGACCGTGTCAGATGAGTCAGATGAGTCCGATCTTCAGGACTTCATCATGCTGGATCGCAGAGCTACCGCTACTTCGCCTTCTTCTCCAGCCCCAGACTCTTAGTTTTTGGTGCTAGACGCCAAAGGGGGAGAGAGGGTCGAGTATAGAGATAGGGGGAGGGATTTGGATCTTTGTATGCTTTATTTCCCCGTACTCTTTCATCATGTCTCTTTTATGCATTTGTCTATATGTGTGATATGATGGTGGTTGATGTATATATGGTTGCATGTGACAAACTCTTGATTATCTCTAATATATCTTGTGAGTTGTCTCATGTTCATGATATATCTCCTTGCTTAACGATATTTGAGCTTCCACGCTTTACTCCGATACATCCTTTGAGAATATCTTGAGGTACTGCTTTTTCATTCATATTCTTAAGTACCATGTTTTGTGACTTGATTTGGATGAGCAAGTATGCTTCACTACATTTTTACTAACCCTTGCTCAACCATTCAAAGTCACCCTTGATTCTTAACCAAAACTCTTATCCATACTCGAGGTTCAATTGTCGTCAATCACCAAAAAGGGGGAGATTGAAGAATCATGGCCCTAGTTGGTTTCGGTGATTAACGACAATTAGAGATTATTATGGCTAACGTGTGTTTTGCAGAGGCTATGCGTAGCTTAGCCATAGTGATCAAGGAGAATGGGCTCTAATGGTCATCACTTAGCCCCCAAGATGGATATCATTTCGGTTGTTAGGAAGACATGACGAAGACCCTAGAATGATAGGCTAAGTGCCATAAGGAGATGAAGGGCACTTAGAATTAGACAGAGCTTCTCTTTTTACCTTTGACCGTACTATTAAGAGGGGTTGAGACTAGTAGCTTGACTTAGGAAAGCTTCATGATTAGGTGTGGTGCACACTTGACTTCCTTAGCTCTAAGCAAGCCTATGGTGACTGTAAGATAGCCTAGAACAACTTCCATATTCATCGCGACGAAAAACGGAGTTGTTAAAATAGTTTTCTAGGCGTCGGACGCTCCTGGCAGGGGCGCCGGACGTTGTCCGTCGCGTCGGACAAAGGCGCCGGACGCTGGGTGGTTGAGTCCACAGCGTCCGTCGGCCTTCCAGAGAGGTTGTTTTCTGGCTAAGTTTTTCAGGGTGCGTCGGACGCTGTCCGTCGGCCAGGCGTCGGACGCTGCGAAGAGCGTCCGTCGACCTTCCAGAGAGGGTGTTTTTCAACCCTAGCCAGAATTCAGCGTCGGACGCTGTGGCTGAGCGTCCGTCGCCCAGTGACGTAGCGTTCGTCGCTGGAAACAGTGTGTCAGAACTAGCCGTTAGACAGAGGCGTCGGACCGTCCGTCGCCTAGGCGTCGGAGCGTCCGTCGCCTCAACTATGAACAGAAACTAGCCGTTGGGCATGCGACGGACCGTCCGTCGCCTAGTCCACGGAGCGTCCGTCGCCAACTTAAATCGTCAGCCCGAGGCAGTTTTCAGAGGGTCTATTTATAGCCCCTCCCACTTCTCTCCCACCTTGCCTTTGCTCATTGGAGTTGCTGAGTTAGTTGAGAAGGTTGGGAAGAGAGCAAGAGCCCTAGAGAGAGAGAGTGATTCACGAATCCATCCATCCTCTCTCTAGTTCATCCAAGAGTTCAAGTGTGCATCCTCTAGTTGTGAAGCTTGAGTGAGTCAAGCGAAGATCGAGGCTTGTTACTCTTGGTGATCGACATCACCTAGACGGTCCGGTGGTGTTCGGAGGAAGGTGATCGCCGGAAGATTGTCGGCGGCCCTTCTCCATCGACGTTGTGATTGGTTGTGGGCGATTCACCGAGCCGGAGTGGCGAAGAATCAGCCCGTAGAGAGCACTCATCCCTTGCGCGGGATTGAGGGGGAGCTATACCTTGCGAGGTGCTCCAACGAGGACTAGGGGGGAGTGTCGACTCCTCGATACCTCGGCAAAACATTGCCGTGTCAAGCATCTCTTTCCCTAGCTCTTTATTACCGCATTACTTTCCGCACTTGTCTTTTAATTCATACTAGAATTGTGTAGGAAGTTTTCGCTTTCCATTGCCTTGTTACCGCTTTCTAGCTAGGACACACAAGCGGTAGGCACTAGGGGGTTAATTGGCTCTTTATAGGTTTAATTCTTGTTTAGAAATTAAAAAGAGCCCAATTCACCCCCCCCCTCTTGGGCATCTTGATCCTTTCAGTGGGTCTATGAAATTATGGTGCCACTGGTTTTCCTTAACAAGACAGGTTCATATCGGATACTTACCGCAGAAGGGTTGGTTACTTGAACAAGGTCATCCTAATGGTTAGGGACCTTGGAGCATTAGTTGTTGGGCAACACAAGCATAGATATGCTACCTAACAACAACAGTCATATGTGATATGATTAGCAAGGAGTTGCTTACTGATCTATCATGTCTTATAGCGGTGATGCTAAAGCTCACTAACAGACTTGTTAGTTGTGGGTCTTGAATCACTAAGTTTCAATAGAGGGATATTAATTTTAGTGGGAGTAGATTCAATTAAAAGTTTAATATGATTTACTTTGTCTTGGATACATTGTTTTAGTATTTGTATTATCTTTGTTGTAGATGACTCCTAGCAATTAACTATTTACTTTGCATTCAATTCTTAAGAAACATAGGTTGAATGGAACAAACTATGCGGATTGGATCCACAACCTGAGAATTGTTCTCAGGGCGGAGAAAAAGGAAGAGATTCTAGACACCCCATTACCAGATGAGACTGCTAATAATACACCTACTACAGAGAAAACCACTTACAAGAAAGTATGTGTTGCTGATATTGAAGTGAGTTGCCATATGCTTGCTTGTATGGAACCAGATCTACAAATGTTGTTTGCCAATATCATGCAGCGTACGATATTATCGTGACCCTTAATGATATGTTCTAGAGTCAAGACAGGACTGAAAGGTTCAATGTTTACAATGCTTTTGTTGAAACCAAGCTAGCAGAGGGCGCAATAGTTGGTCCACACGTGATTAAAATGGTTGGTCACGCTTAGAGATTGGAGAAGCTAGGCTTCCCAATTGGCCCATAGTTGGCTACTGATTTCATTCTCGCATCTCTTCTACCTAGCTATGGGAACTTCATTTCGAACTACCATATGCATGAGGTGGAGAAGGGCTTGAATGAATTGTGTAGCATGCTTAAGATAGCAGAGGATGATATCAAGAAAGGTGCAAGCAGTAGTCATGTGATGGTGGTCCAAAATAAGCCTAACTTCAAGAAGAATGACAATTCTTGGAAGAAGAAAAAGCGCAAAGCTAAAGATGAGATCTCTAAGCCAAACCATCCTACACCCAAGCTTGGACCACCTACTGATGATGTGTGCTTTTTCTGGCAATGGCGCCAGAAATGCTTGTTGGTATTTCTTATGACTATTGGATAAATCCGCAAGCGCACAGATTATACCGTTGTAGCACTTCACCTAGGAGTATTCCAAGGTATCGTAATTTATATTTTCCCAAGGGAAAGCTGGGCTAGAAATGATAATCAGAGAGAGATCCTAGAGAGCACCTCAACTTAGTATCAACTAGTATAGGGGGGTAAACGATATATGTGATTGGAAGGGTTGATGAATGAATAAGCCAAGGTAAATGATACTTAGAACGGACTAGATAGAATAGCTAGGTGGGAGGACAACGAGAGAGTAAAGGGACTCCTGTGTAATTCACTCTACTTCAATATACTTAGCCAATTAACTAGTCTAAACACTATAGTTTGCCTCCTCAATACAAGTATGCTAGGCGAGGGGATAGATCAACAGGAGGACAAAACTCCTACCGGACCGCGCCCTCTTCTTACGAGATCCTTACCTTTTAAGAACTTGCCTAAGAACACATAGTGGAATACAAAGACTAGAAAAGGCTGTCACTCTCTTGCTAGCTACCACAAACAATCCGTGCAACAAGCGGTAACCAAGGATAACGTGATGTATAAGCACCACGCTCACACACAACTTATTACTTTGACTACGATCTATAATCAAAGCACCCTATGACAGACAATGATCGCATATGGGAAAGGCCACAAGGATCACAGACTATTGATGTAAAGGCTATTAATAAGCAAAAACATATAACAATACTATATCAAGTATAGTAATGCTCAATGTAAATACTAAGTAAAGTAGAGGAAAAGTAATATATTGAATAAAGATAAAGTCTTACAAAGAATGAAAGATACAAGAGCTATACCAGACTTTCCAGAAGACAACTCCGGAAATCCCGAGCGCAGCTCGACTCAACTCTAACTCCCACTCTAGACTAACTACTAGAACAATCTAAGGAATAGAGCTTGTAGGCTTCTTCACCATGTGTAGAGAGGGGGGTATGAGCCTCTATTTATAGTGGGAGGTGGAGTAGGGGCTACTCCATCGCCACGTCATCGATCCAGGAGGCTTCAAATCTCCACCCTTGGATCCAACCGCCTCCAAACCGACTTGGAGTGGATGGCTGTGATATTCAACATGTGTTTGGCATGTGGTGGTTACTGGGGTCTGAACCGACCTAGGGGGAGGTCGACCGACCCGCCTATGGCATGTGGGCCATCCTTTACCTTTTAGATGCAGCCCCACTGGTCAGGGACCAAGTGGGGGGCTTATGGGCCCAAGCAGAGGTCGGCCGACCCCCCCTTGGGATCTCTAGCCCACCTCAGCCTTTCAGGTGCTGGTCCCACTTATCATTGGTGTTGGTTCTTTGTTCTGAGGTATTTGTCATGTTGATCTCCTTGGTGTGGGCCCATGGATCCATGTGCTTTGCATGTGAGCCGTTGAGAGAAAGCACAGAATGATCCAAGGGTTGGAATTCACTCTAAGGTGCTTCTCCTGGATCATGGCCAAGAGGGGAGAGCTGGTGGGCCCATAGGGTGGTCGGCCGACCCCCTATGTGGGTCCCACTGACTCTCCTTTGCTCCATTTCTTCATTCCTGCATTCACATACTTCATGAACATGTGGAACTTGTTATTTGATTATGTATGCTCATGATGTGATTGTTTTATCCTTGATCCCGAGGTTGTTGGCAGCATTTCGGTTATGTAAAAGTGTATCATTCTTGATGCCAACAAGATCCCCCAAACTTAACCTTTGCTCATCCCGAGCAAACAATTAAACTTAGCTCGATGGATCAGGAGTTGCTACTATGCTTCATATTTCAAGAGTACTGAATCTACAACAATCATACTTCTCTTTTGAATGAAAAAAATAGCAATAAAGACTCACCCATATTACCTTAGTCCTTCATGGGGCTTATAGCTTTATCCTTTGTCTTGAGAGGTTGAGAGATAGAACCACTTGACTTGAGCACTAGTTTTCTCATTCTTTCACAAGTTTCATATCGGAGGTTTTGCAAAGTTTTGTAAAAGAAAACTTAGTGTTTCTCAAATGGTACTCTCGAGTCGCTCATAAGGTGTATGATTCCTCACCAAGGCACATATCAAAGTTTGCCTTCTTTTCATCCTATCTCTAAGGGCTTATGTGGAGCTATAGGTAGGGATGAAAGATGTAGCAAACTTACCTTGCATATGTTGTAAAGTCAAATTCCGGATCCAAAGAGAGAAATATCATACTCTTAGATCAAGATGTGCAAGTGTGTGAAAACATGGCAAATGATCAAAACTCCTCTATATGATCTCTCTTTCCTAACTTATTATTTTGAGACATAGCTATCTTTTTATTTTTCTATGAGCTTTGAGAATGCTCATCATCATTTTTTTCATTAGCTTTGATGTGCTCATCATTTTTCTAAAACTTGGGACTTTTAGAATGCCCTTGAAATTTGCATAGTCTATGTCTCATTAACTAGCAACATACTAGAGAGAGAATTTTCTATTAAAACATGGAGCATGAACTATGTTGAAAATGTAAGGTATGTTTCTGTGTACTTCCAGTGTAGAAGCAGCATGTATATGTAGCGTGTACGTGATCTTGATGTTGAGAGCATGATAAATCTCTCAACAAGGGTCACAAAACTTGACCGAACTCAACACAAAGCAAGCAGCTTATGTAGAAAGCTTATATCATGAAAGAGCATATATGGCTTTGGTAGGAATTTTCACCATTGAGGAACAAAAAGTGTTTTTATCATTTTTTTAAATAAAACTCTGATAGTCATTCTTGCTTAGAACAATATTATAGCAGCTCTTATCTTGTCATATCATGTCTTACAACAACTTTGACTTAGTTACAACATTTGCAACCCACAAAAGTTTGAGGTTCATGATGGTTTCTTTTAAGCCAAGTAATCCATACTTAGAGAAATATCAAGTTGTAAACTAAGTACTAGAGAAACATTTAGCAGAGCAACTATTCATCATTTCCATAGGAGATATTAATATTCATGGAACAAGTGAGAGTAGAGAGAAGTCTTTTTATTATTTTTATCATATGCAGATTTTTTTTAGATGCAAAAACAAAAGATAAGCAGGAGAATGCATGAAGATAAATACTGAAATTAAAAACTTACCTTAGTGGGGGAGGGAACCTCCCCCAAGCTTATCCCTTGCTCAATATGGTGGTGGCGGATATGGATGTAGTTGCCACCACAAAGTCCACTGCCGGTCTTGTTCTTCTTGCAATGCTTGGATTTGTTCGGCAGTTTGTTGGACAATGTGTGTTGTCTCACCATGCTCAACACGCAGCTCGCCAAAAGCATTGGTGAGATGATCAAACTGTTGCTGCCATTCACGATGCTCCCTATCTCGTGTGGAAGAGAAGGATGCTCGTGGTCCTTGCGGACGTGGTGGTCAAGGAGGCATGCCACTGGAAGTGTGCATGGGATCGGAAGATGCATCGTCTTCCTCCTCGCCATCAGCTCCTCAGGAAGGACCACCTTGCTCAAGATGAACAAAGTATAGCCCCTCCTAAGCTCTCCTGTCTGATCCTGCAAAACCTCTTTGCCCAATTCCTTGATCTAAATCAAGGGTTAGCTTATGGGCCCTATATAATTGACGTTGCCTATTTGGAAGAGGCACCTCAGTTGTATGACCACTATAGATCATTTTAAGTTCACCTTTAGGATCTCTTTTTAGCATTTGAATAGTTGTAAGATATTCTTCTGAAATTACTGCTCTAAGTGAAGAGATATATTCTAAAGGGTAGGTGTCATTTAGCAAGTTCATGGATTCGGCAAGACAAGTAATTAAAGATGTGAATTGAATAGGTTCATTACTCTTAATTGAACTTTGCCAAAATTTTATTAAGCATTTTACAGGAGAAACTTGGATTTTGTTAACCATGGCATAAATCAATTGTAATTTTGTGTTACTTAGCATGCTAGCATTACTTCCAAGAAACAAAGTCATGTTCATCCAAAGATGCACAAAGCGAAGGGTTGGATTATGAATTTCCTCAAATTTAGGATTTGAACAATCATTCAAGGCAGAGATAGACAACCAAAATTTTCTTTTACTGAACCTACGCATGGCAAGGTCTAAAGCAAGCATGAATCATCAAAGCCAAGAGCAACATTTAGATGACTCCAAGTTAGACTAAAGCTTTGATTAAACATGTGAAAAGATATTTCATCATTAGAGACTTGTAGAGAGCACAAGAACTCTAAGGTGAGCAGTTTTATTCCAAGTTCATCTATTTTCCAAAAGCTAGACCAACCAATGATAGAAAAGATAGTGTCAAACTCAGTGTTCATACCTGCATTGGAGAGAAGAATTGGATTCAATATCCTTGTGTGCTCAAAAGATCGATCCCGAAGAGAGAGATATCTTTGGTACTCTAATTGATCAAACCAGAGACCACTCTGGTGATCATATGTCCTCATCGGGGGCACCATGAATGCCCCAATATGAGGTACCTCCATCGGTGATTCTTCTTCCTTCTGAGGTTGTCCTTCGGTTGGGATGTTCTCCCAAGTATATCGGGCAGAACCTCCCCTTCTTCTTCCTTGGAAAGTATCTTCAGATTTGTGGGAGCGTTGAGATGAGCTCCCACTTAGAGCTTGCTTCACTTTCTTCATTGCGGATCTCAAAGGGTTCTTCATTTTTTAGAAAGGAAGAAAGACACAAGGACAAGACTAGGACAAGGTTTTGTGGAGAGAGAGTTTCCTAGTTTGCCTTGTGGGGAGAGATTTGAGCTAAGAAGAGCTTGATGAAGACAAGGTGTTGTTGTGGACTTGAGAGAGAGAGTAGCACTACTTCTCTTGAGAGCTAAGAACTTCTCTTGAGAGAGGAGAGGAGAGAGCAAGGCAAGGAGTGGTTTGAGCTCAAACTGGATTCTGGTTAAGGTGTGAGGAATTGAGCTCTCCTTGCATGGGTTTTTATAGAGGAAGGAGATGGCACCAAGGGGGCACAAAGAAGTGGTCGGCCGACCCCCTTGGGCATGCCCTTGGGTGCCATGAGCGCTAGCTTTAGGAGATGCCTTACAAAAAGCAAAAAGGAAAAGGAGGAGGTGACCAAAGGTGGTCGGCCGACCCCCTAAAGTGGAGACTCTACTCACACTTTTTCTAGTGCTTGGTGAAAGGTGAAGAATAATTTGTGATGTGATCAAAAGCTGAGATAAAGTGCTCAAGATTCTCCTCTTTGAACAAAGAGTAGTGGGGGACAAAGGTGTGTCATGCTTTGATCAAAGGTGACTGACGTGTTTTCTTTTTCAAAGCATGACAAAGCAAAAGTGAAAGTGAAAGTGGTTCCCCACTTTGAACATGGAGTAGTGGAAGACAAGGATGTGTCATGCTTTAACCAAAAGTGATTGATGTACTTTAAAGCATGGCAAAGATAAAGAGATGTCTCCTAAAGCAAAATCTGAATTTTGAACTTCACACTACTCAAATCATGAGATGTTTGGACAAAGGGAGATGGGGAAGAGAGAGATGACCTAGGGTGGTCGGCCGACCCCTATAGGTCTCCATTTTTTTCCTTTTTCTTTTACAAGGTCACATTGTACTCCTTATTTAAATAAGCCAAGGTAGGGTGCATAGGGGTGGTCGGCCGACCCCCCTATGGATCTACCTTTTGTCAAATTTTAAAGCTACACTAATCTAAATTTTTATTTAATCTAAACTTTATTATTTTTCTTCTAAATTTTAAGCATGGTAGGAATTAAAGAATTTAACTAAATGCAAAAGGGGAAATAAGAGAAATAAAAGATAACTACCGACTTACCTTTTGGCGAAGGCTTTGATTTTAAGTCCTCGGAGTAGGACTCCCCTTCTTGTTCATTCTTCGGGTGCACTTGATGGCTCCGGAGATGGAAATCGTGGTGTGTGCACCTCCTTCGCTTTCCAAACCTGCCTTGGATTGGCAGGTTCATCCTCCTTGAGTTCATTGATCTTGGCCTCTGGGTGTTGCTTCTTTTGGCGTGGAGCACAAACTCTTCTTCTTGGTGAATGTGCCTTAACCTGTTTGTTAAGTTTAACCATTGAAGGCACACTTTACCTTGTGACTCGGGGATTGGAAATGGATCTGGCCCGATCCCACGTAGATGACCGTATTAGTGGTGTTGAGGAAGGGCCTTCCTAGGATGACGGGGACGTCCACATTGGCTCCCATGTCCAAGATGATGAAATCGGTGGGGATGTACTCATGTTGGATGTTCACAAAGATATCCCTCGTGAGTCCCTCGGGAAACCTCATCGTTTGATCCGCCATCTGCAAACGAACACATGTAGGGAGCAAGGGTCCCCCTAATAGATTATCATAATTTACCTTGGACATGATGTTGACACCCGATCCAAGGTCGCAGAAGGCGTCATGGAAGGTTTGTTGTCTGATTAAGCATTTGATCGTCGGGTGGCCTGGATCTTCCTTCTTCATGATGAAGGGAGGATCGAGAAGATAACCCCAATAGGAGCGAAGTGGAGGCTTACCGAACCTCGTTGTGACCATATTCACATGCTCAATTGAATCCTCTGGTTTCCCAGTAATCTTACCTTGTTCTATAGATGGCATAGCTGCTGCTAATTGAGCTAATTGTGTTTCTAGCATTTTATTAAAGCTCAATTAATTTTTCATGGCAGTTGCAAAGCTATCTATTTTTTCACTAAGATTTTCAAGAACTTTATCAATGACAATCATCTTTTTATTTATACCATCATTAATCTTAGATTGACCAAGAACAAGATCTTTCAATGAAGGTTGATTTTTGTAAGAATTGTAATTATTATAATTGCTATTACCTCCATTACCTTGGTAGAAGGGGCGCAAATTCCATCCTCCTTATTGTTGGGGTCGATACCCGTTGTTGTTGTTGTGGTTGTTGATGAAGTTCACGTCCTCCTTCGATGTCTCGGGGCAGTTGTTGCCCGAGTGATCATTTCCTCCGCACACCTCGCACCATGGATCAGCTTTAATAGCTTGTGCGGCAGCGATGGGGTAGATGGCCTCTCGTTCCTTCTTGGAACCTTCTTCTATCTTCTTCATCAAAAGGTCCATCTTGGATGAGAGCATGTCCACCTCATTGACGGTGTGCATACCTCTCCTCTTCGGCTGGAGACGTTCCTCACCCATCCTTGGTTGATCACCATTTTCTCGATGAGGTCCTTGACATTCCTCACTGCGTGTTGGAGGAATGCCCCTCCAGCGGCAGCATCAAGGTGACTACGGGTCATACTGGATAGACCGTGGTAGAATCCTTGGATCAAGAGCCAATCGTCTATCCCATGATGAGGACAGGCACGAATGTACTCCTAGAGATGCTCCCATGCTTCGGGAATCGTCTCGTCAGACTGTTGTTGGAAGCTTGAGATCTTTCCACGAAGAGCATTGGTTTTGCCTGTCGGGAAGAACTTCTTGAGGAATGCGTTAGCACACCTCTCCCATGTAGTGGGCTCTTCTTTGTAGGCGTAGAACCATTGCTTCGTCTTTCCCAATAACGAGAATGGGAATAGGCGAAGGCGAATGGCGTCAGACGCCACTCCCTTGATAGTGAAGATGCCACATAACTCCATGAAGTGCTGGAGATGAGCATTGGCATCCTCATGGGGCTTTCTGCAAAATGGATTGGCTTGCACCATGTGGATCAAGGCGGGCTTCAGCTCGAAGGTGGCATCCCAAAGTTGACCTCGGGACCTTGAGCTACGTGGGTAGCGGACGGAGCCGAGAAGTCAGAGATCGCCTTCTGGGCCATCGCTTCCTTGAGTGGTGGTGTAGAGCCTCCTTCCTCGAACGGATTCAGGGTCGAGATGAACCTCTGAGGGGGAACTTGACGACGTCTAGTCCTCCTCAACAACTACTCGGGATCTTCTAGATAATTTCCCAGTAGTTGGAAACCGCACATACATTGTCTGACTTCACAAGAAAGGAAGACACAGACAGGGGTAAGCCCTATGACTAATTGATAACTAAGTTAATGAGAATCTCTAGATTCAATCTAATTAAAAATTTTAGGCTATGCTTTCCCGGCAACGGCGCCATAAATGCTTGTTGGTATTTCTTATGACTATTGAATAAATCCGCAAGCGCACAGATTATACCGTTGTAGCACTTCACCTAGGAGTATTCCAAGGTATCATAATTTATATTTTCCCAAGGGAAAGCTGGGCTAGAAATGATAATTAGAGAGAGATCCTAGAGAGCACCTCAACTTAGTATCAACTAGTATAGGGGGGTAAACGATATATGTGATAGGAAGGGTTGATGAATGAATAAGCCAAGGTAAATGATACTTAGAATGGACTAGATAGAATAGCTAGGTGGGAGGACAACGAGAGAGTAAAGGGACTCCTGTGTAATTCACTCTACTTCAATATACTTAGCCAATTAACTAGTCTAAACACTATAGTTTTCCTCCTCAATACAAGTATGCTAGGCGAGGGGATAGATCAACAGGAGGACAAAACTCCTACTGGATCGTGCCCTCTTCTTACGGGATCCTTACCTTTTAAGAACTTGCCTAAGAACACGTGGTGGAATACAAAGACTAGACAAGGCTGTCACTCTCTTGCTAGCTACCACAAACAATCCGTGCAACAAGCGGTAACCAAGGATAACGTGATGTATAAGGACCATGCTCACACACAACTTTATTACTTTGACTACGATCTATAATCAAAGCACCCTATGACAGGCAATGATCGCATACGGGAAAGGCCACAAGGATCACAGACTATTGATGTAAAGGCTATTAATAAGCAAAAGCATATAATGATACTATATCAAGTATAGTAATGCTCAAAGTAAATACTAAGTAAAGTAGAGGAAAGTAATATATTGAATAAAGATAAAGTCTTACAAAGAAGGAAAGACACAAGAGCTATACCAGACTTTCCAGAAGACGACTCCGGAAATCCCGAGCGAAGCTCGACTCAACTCTAACTCCCACTCTAGACTAACTACTAGAACAATCTAAGGAATATAGCTTGTAGGCTTCTTCACCATGTGTAGAGAGGGGGTATGAGCCTCTATTTATAGTGGGAGGTGGAGTAGGGGCTACTCCATCGCCACGTCATCGATCCAGGAGGCTTCAAATCTCCACCCTTGGATCCAACTGCCTCCAAACCGACTTGGAGTGGATGGTTGTGATATTCAACATGTGTTTGGCATGTGGCGGTTATTGGCTGAACCGACCTAGGGGGAGGTCGGTCGACCCCCCTTATGGCATGTGGGCCATCCTTCACCTTCTAGGTGCAGCCCCACTAGTCAAGGACCAAGTGGGGGGCTTGTGGGCCCAGGCAGAGGTCGACCGAGCCCCCCTTGGGGTCTCTGGCTTACCTCAGCCTTCCGGGTGCTGGTCCCACTTGTCATTGGTGTTGGTTCTTTGTTCTGAGGTATTTGTCATGTTGATCTCCTTGGTGTGGGCCCATGGATCCATGTGCTTTGCATGTGAGCCATTGAGAGAAAGCACAGAGTGATCCAAGGGTTGGAATTCACTCTAAGGTGCTTCTCCTGGATCATGGCCAAGAGGGGAGAGCTGGTGGGCCCATAGGGTGGTCGGCCGACCCCCTATGTGGGTCCCACTGGCTCTCCTTTGCTTCATTTCTTCATTCCTACATTCACATACTTTATGGACATGTGGAACTTGTTATTTGATAAAGTATGCTCATGATGTGATTGTTTTATCCTTTATCCTGAGGTTGTTGGTAGCATTTTGGTTATGTAAAAGTGTATCATTCTTGATGCTAATAGAGTTCCATTTAGTCTAAGTCATTTGAGATCTAGTCATCCAGAGCCACAAACCCTAGTTCATCTAGAGCCTCTCTAGTTCATGGCATAGCTTAGTTAGATCAAGAGTAGTGGAAGTCAAGATACGTCAATCGATCTTGGACTCTCGGCGTTGTCAAGAGATTGGAGTCTAGTATAGTTCTTATTCTTTTCTCTCTTATTTTGATTATCTATAGTTGTATGATATTTATGGGCAACACTATTCTTCATTATTATGTTCTTGTTTACTTTGTTCATTGTTTACGTTAATATGTCTAGTATAGTTAGTTTGCTATTGAGTTCATGCACATGTTCGTATAGCGCTCGTCTACTCGATCGTGTGGTGAGTGGTAGACAGTATGTAGGCGTGGTGCTTAGATATATTGCTTATCTGTGGATGCCCCCATCTATGTCGGGTCGTGGGGTAGATCGTGGACATGACAGGTCTATTGGGTCTTCTGTAGGCCTCCCCCGTGTAGTGGTTTAGTAGGGAGGGATTACCAGGTTGAGGATATATTTGTATATCTGAGGTTTTCTGAACTCAACTCATCCTGTTCATGGACCCATTGTGGTTGTGAACATTGGTCGTATTACTTAACGATGATTGCTAGATGTACTTGCACTAAATAGCGTAGCTTTGACGGTAGCTAGAATATTTAGGAGTTATTTCTTTATTACTTGTATTGGACGACGCTTGTGTAGTGACTAGAGTGCTCTAAGAACTTTATCTTTATTATTATGATGACTGGTCAATTACCCTTATCATATAAATATATTTATCATGTGACTTACCCTCGTTATGAGTAGAGTTCTTGGTTGGTTAATCCCTTCATTCATTTCATATGCATGTTATTAATACTATAGATTATCAGTTTAACTAGACCTTCCTAGTTGTAAAATATAAATCGACAACCTGGTAATACTCTAGGTAAAATGCTACAATGGTGTATTAATCTGTCCGCTTGCAGAATCTCAATTGTTCTTTATAATTTCATATCCATCATTATTTATTTCTACCTACTCACACCTAAAATAGAATATTTCATAAGTACCATTAATTATTCCTAGCTCTATAATTGGGGATGACAACCTAGTTCCATGCATAGGAGTATAAGGTAAAAGATAGTGGCTAGTTGCTAAAGACAGGTTAATTACATACCATACATTTTTGGTGCCATTGCTAGGAATCTCTGTTCTTGGTAATGACGTTAGAAATGTCAACAGTGTCTGAGCGATGTAATTGGACTTTGTTGGACATGGTTCGGTCTATTATGAGCCAGTCAGACCTACCACTATCGTTTTGGGGATGTGCTCTAGAAACAGTCACTTTCACATTGAATAGGGTATCGTCTAAGTTCATAGTTAAGACACCATATGAGATGTGGACTAGTAAGAGTACTAGTTTGTCTTTTCTAAAAAATTGGGGTTGTGAAGTTTATGTCAAACGACTGATGTCAGATAAAATAACACCCAAGTCAGACAAATGCTTTTGCTTTTACATGGGATATCCAAAGGAAACTTTATGGTATTACTTCTACCATCGATCAGAGGGCAAAGTGTTTGTTGCTTGGAACAGTGTTTTCTTAGAGAAAGAGTTTCTCAAAAGAGAGAAAAGTGGACAAAAGGTGTATCTTGAAGAAGTTCAAGATGAGCCAATGGGGAGAACTCTATGAGTGATGCTAATGTAGCAGAACAAGTTGAGATACCTTTGGCAATAGAAATAGCGCCACAACCACGAAGGCCAGCAAGAATCCCTGAGGCACGTGGAGAAGTGTTATTGTTAGATGATGACGAACTTGTGACATGCGCGGAAGCAATGATGGACCTAGATTCCTAGAAATGGAAAAGTGTCATGAGATCCGAGATAGATTTCATGGGAGATAATCAAGTTTGGAACTTGGTTGACCCGCCTGATAGGGTTTTATCCTATAGAGTGCAAATGGATCTATAAAAAGAAAAAGGATATGGATGGAAACATTCACGTCTATAAAGCTCTACTTGTTGCAAAGGGTTTTCAGTAAGTTCAAGAAGTTGACTACGATGAGGCATTCTCGCCGGTAGCTATGCTTAAATCTATTTGGGTCATTCTAGCAATAGTTGCTTATTTCGATTATGAGATTTGGCAGGTGGATGTTAAAACAGCCTTTCTCAATAGAAATTTGGAAGAGGACGTGTATATGATACAGTTTGAGGATTTTGTTGATCCTAATAATGCTGGAAAAATATGTAAACTTCAGAAATCCATTTAGGGTTAAAGCAAGCATCTCGAAGTTGAAACATTCGTTTTGATAAAGTACTCAAAGGGTTTGGCTTCCGTCAGAATGAAGAAGAACCTTGTGTTTATAAAAAGGAAAGTGGGAGCGCTGTTAGGTTTCTAATCTTGTATGTGGATGACATACTGTTGATTGGGAATGACATTCCTATGTTGCAATCTATAAAGACTTCACTGAATAACACTTTTTCTATGAAGGATTTAGGAGAAGCAACATACATTTTGGTCATCAAAATCTACAGAGATAGATCAAAGAGGCTTATAGGATTAAGCCAAGATACGTACATTGATAAGGTGTTGAAACGGTTCAACATGGAATAGTCCAAGAAAAGGTTCTTGCCTATGTCACATGGTATGCGTTTTAGCAAGAACTATTGTCCTTCGATAGCTTATGAGTGGAAGCGCATGAGTAAGGTTCCATATGCTTTGGCTATTGGTTCCATCCTGTACACCATGATATGTACTCACCCAAATGTCTCATATGCTCTAAGTGTTGCGAGCAGGTACCAAGCTGATCTAGGTGAGAGTCACTGGACACTTGTTAAAAATATCCTTAAGTACTTGAGAAGGACTAAATATGTGTTCTGTTGACACAAAAAACGTCAGATCTGTGAACACCTCGGGCTATTACCCAAAGCTCGATGTCGAGGGCGTGCCAGTCGATTTGACCAATCAATCGACAAGGATGATAACTATGACAAACTGAACGAGACGACAGCGATGCACCCGGACGTCAAGGCTCAGATTGATCACGGATAACTTAGAGCAGAGCTAGACGAGGCAAACAGCGATGCGCCCGGATTGCCAAAGCCTAGAGGTACTCCCACGCGGAACTAGCAAGGATTTTGACGGAGATCAGGGTGATGCAGCCCGTCGAAAGCTTGAAGAACTCGTTAAGCTATAACTAATGCATAATAAAGGTAAATTGCGGTAAAAGTAAGATAAAAAGTAATTGATTTGGTTGATATGCTTGGATATCTTTGTTTACAGCACCCCTAGGTACCTATTTATACTCCCGCATGGAGAGTTGTACATAGATACGACTCGTACCTTTCCTAACAAAAACTCCTAACCTTAAGGAAACTGACTCGCACAGGAGCCGGATCTAAAACAATAATATCTTCCTAAACAGATTCTACTATTATTAAGGGAATAAAATGACTCATGCAAGAGTCGGACTCAAACTACTATAATAATTCTGGCATAAAATCACCAGTTTCCTTACATCTTTCCTTCGATGGAAACTTTCCATCGGCAGATCCCTCCAATCCGCGACTTCCTTCTTTGGCCACCGGTGATCTTCTGCTGTCACCAAGCCCTAAGTCAACCTGTACTCATCGGCATCGGTATCGGCAATATTCCCCGATCGGCAATCGGCAACATCGGCAATCAGTACATCTCCTTATCGGTAATCGGCAATAGCAACTTTGCAGCCCAGGCGACTTGATTTCACCAATCATCCTTATCGGCAATCGGCATCGGCAACACCCGAAACCTCCAGTTTCCATCGTCACTGGCTTCTCATCGGCAAGCTGACCTTTGCCTTCATCAAGTCTTCCCACTCCATCGGCAACAAGTCTCTTCATCAGCAACATTCTCGCCCCTATCGGCAGTTTGACCGATAATATGCCGATGTCGATAAGGAACAGCAACCAGCCTCTTGCCGATCGGCACCATCCTCAGATTATATTGACACGCGCCAAAAAACGGTGTCAACACATGCCCCCAGTTTCAGAGTGTAAGATATCTTATGCGTCGAAATTCTTTCTACTGCTATCCTTTCTTCCAAGTTGTTTGCCGATAAACTCGTCGGCAACTGCTGCCAGTGCACAAACTCTTCATGCTAAGTTTGCCGATGCCCCCAAGTGTAACGATCGAGACACCAGGGCTCACCAAGTACCGCTCCCAGATCAAAACGCCCAAGGCCATCAACTCTAGTTATGCCATCGGCAACATATTGATATTTACCGATGGATTCCCACCTTTGCACTTTGGCCTTCATCGCCTGCTTGAATATTTCCTTCTTGAAGGATTATCGTCGTGATACAAATATTCTCGGCGTTCGCGCTGAATCCTCCTCTTCTGAGTCTTCGTCAGACCCTTGGGGCACCATCGAGGGAGCCTAGTCTTCCAGACAGGCTGATACCGCTTCTCACTGCTTGTGTCTGCACCACCTCCTGTGTCTGGATCACTGGAGAAAATTCCTCCTGCCGCCTCCTCAAGCTCTTTTTGACAAATGCGTCTGCCAAGCCTGTCGTGTGCACTGAGCTTGCCCCCCAGTCGGTCATGCGCTGACTTCTTCCCTTTGATCGGCGTGCAACAGTCGGATGCCCGATCATCAAAACGAGGCTTCTTTTCTAACCGATCGGCAGAGTAGTGCCCGTTGCATTCAGGGCAATCATCGGCAGTGGATAGCTTGATGCCTTCTTCCCAACAGTGAATAAAGAAAGGACACCTCCAATGATCTTGATGTCGATGTCGCTCTTGGCGCCTTTCATCCTCTTGCAATCGATATTGCTCCTCTCGCGACTGCCGATACTCTTGCCTTGGTCGCCTATGCGTGATTACAACGCCATATGGTGTGTGCCGATGAGGTTTCTTGCTATCGCTTTCATCGGCAATCCTCCTATCCTTTCTGTCATCGGCAAACTTCTTCACATCATGTTCAGCTATTTGATGGTCAAGATCCACCGATGCGCTCTTTCTGGCAGCTTCCGATGTTAGCACTTTAATTCTTCCACTGGTTTCCACCATATTATTGGGAAACGGGTGCTGATTGATCTTCATCGGCTTCTGGGCTTTGGAATTTTCAAACTTAATCCACCTAGATTCAATTCCTGACTGCAACTGCTGCTTAAAGACTTTGCAGTTATTGGTATTGTGCGAAGTCGCATTGTGCCACTTGCAATACCTGATTCTCTTGAGCTCTTTGGCCGATGGAATTACCTGGTTATGTGTCAGCATAATCTTCCCTTCCTGGAGCAATAGGTCAAACATCCTATCGGCCTTGGTGATGTCAAAAGTGCATCTCTTAGCTTCTATCTGATCGAACAGACAAGATATCGGCTTCTCGTTCTCCACCGATCTAACTAAACCGATACTTGCTTCTTCATCCGAATCTGTCTTAGTTGAAGACACCTCTTCATCCCAATTTTCTTCGGGCTCAAACACTTCGGTGTCTTGATCGGCAACCCTTTGCACAAGATGGCTCAAGCTTTCAAACTCTTGAGATGCATATTTGTCCCTGAGGTGCGGCAGTAATCCCTGGAGAGCCAAATCTGACAATTGCCGATCATCAAGTACCAAGCTATAGCACTTGTTCTTTACACTTTGCAGCCTTTGGACAAAGCTTTCTACCGATTCATCATTGCGCTGCCTCAGATTAACCAAATCGGTAAGCTTCTTTTCATTTGCGCCAGTGAAGAAGTATTTATGAAATTGCTCCTCTAGATCGGCCCATGTGATTATAGAGTTCGGAGGCAATGAAATAAACCATTTGAATGCCGATCCAGACAATGACGACGAGAACAATCTTACCCTCAACTCATCTCTGTTGGCTGCTTCCCCACATTGGATAATGAATCGGTTAATGTGCTCCATTGTGGACATATCGTCTCGACCAGAAAACTTGGCGAAATCTGGCACTTTGTACCGATTTGGGAAGGGGATTAGATCATAAGCTGGAGGGTATGGAGCCCGATAAGAGTATGCATCAACCTTAGGCTTGATACCGAATTGTTCTTTCGCCACTTCGGCAATCTTATCGGCTAAGTATGCATCTTGACCCTGCACATGCACTGGCTGAACATTGACTGGCTGAGCAAATCGATGTACGTCTTCATAGCTTTGTGGTAAACAGGTCGGGGCAATTGGCACATTTGCGGCACCAGTCTGTTGAATATTATGCATCGGCTGATTGGCCGATGGGCGACTTTGAACATCCACTGGTTGAGTAGATTGATGTACTTCAGGTCCCGACGTTGAAGTGCTTGTAGTGATTGGCTCATGCGCAGTATCAGTCATCTGAGTACTATGCATCGGTTGAGTTGCCGATGGGCAATTTTGCACGCCCACTGGCTTGTGTTGTGGCATTATATTCATCGGTTTTTTGTACCGATGTTCCATTGTGCGCATTCACTTGCGAGCATTGCGGTGTAGTACTTATCGGCTGATGTACCGATATTTCATTCTGAAGACTCGCCGGATGACACTGCGGAGCTCTCGCCACTTGGTGTTCAGGCTGCACAACTTGCTGCTGAATCGGTAATTGTCCGATCCAACTTACATTAGGTGGCATTGGCATATGACTTACCGATGGCTGATAACCACCTGACTCTTGTAGCCCTTGTACCCTTGGATGATAGCCTTGATTTGCAGGTACCATAGGTTGAGCAGCCATTGCCGATACAGGTTGATTGACAATCGGCATGCCTTGTTGCATCGGCCAAGAATTTGCCGATGGCTGATAACCAGCCGATGCTTGTTGTCCTTGTGGTGTCAGGTAATTCATTGCCACCACGGGTTGACTTGCGACTGCTGGGCCTTGATGTATCGGCAAGGAATTTGCCGATGGTTGGACATAAGGCACTCTGGGCACTCCCATTTGAAAATTCCTTGTCGGCAGCTGCATCGTTGGAGAGGACGTAACATAATGCATCACTGGAACCATCGGCTGCACAGGTGTTGCCGATGCCATGGGAATAGTCCACCTTGCATGGTTACCTTGGACCAACCTGGAATCAGTAGATGGACTCGAAAACATGCCATATCCCCACCAGTTGGCAGAAGTCGACTGATTCTGGATAACAGGTCCAGACATTGTTGAAGTCACCAGATTCGTATTCACATGAGTAAAGCTTGCTGGGCTCGACCTTGGTGGCATGATCTCATCGGCAGATCGGTTCATACCTGGTGAAGACACCCTTGGAACCGCCGATGAGATTGTAACAGATGTCGATCCGAGTTGACGACGCTCTGGACCAACATAATATGGTGCCTGCCCCTTGAAAGTTTGCTTGACGGCATTGCATACAACATCGGACAGCACATTGGATTGGCTAATTAATACATTATTGAATGCAGAATTAACCATCTTTTGTATTTTACCAGGATCGACGTCGAAAGTGATCTGCCGCGGGTGACGGCGGATCTTGCTTCTGGACTGCTTCACCGATTCTGTTTAGGCTGAAGGATTTGAGATATAACCGCTTGTATTCCTCCATAGCCTGCTCCATGGCCTGCTTCTGATCATCTTTCAGATCGGCCTTAGACACTTTAATGACGTTCTTCTGGTTAACATCGGCGTGATCAGCCATGCCGGATGTGTAGATTTGTATAATCGGTCCCACCGAGCATGCCAAAAGAGGTGTTGACACAAAAAACGTTAGATCTGTGAACACCTCGGGCTATTACCCAAAGCTCGATGTCGAGGGCGTGCCAGTCGATTTGACCAATCAATCGACAAGGATGATAACTATGACAAACTGAACGAGACGACAGCGATGCGCCCGGACGTCAAGGCTCAGATTGATCACGGATAACTTAGAGCAGAGCTAGACGAGGCAAACAGCGATGCGCCTGGATTGCCAAAGCCTAGAGGTACTCCCACGCGGAACTAGCAAGGATTTTGACGGAGATCAGGGTGATGCAGCCCGTCGAAAGCTTGAAGAACTCGTTAAGCTATAACTAATGCATAATAAAGGTAAATTGCGGTAAAAGTAAGATAAAAAGTAATTGATTTGGTTGATATGCTTGGATATCTTTGTTTACAGCACCCTAGGTACCTATTTATACTCCCGCATGGAGAGTTGTACATAGATACGACTCGTACCTTTCCTAACAAAAACTCCTAACCTTAAGGAAACTGACTCGCACAGGAGCCGGATCTAAAACAATAATATCTTCCTAAACAGATTCTACTATTATTAAGGGAATAAAATGACTCATGCAAGAGTCGGACTCAAACTACTATAATAATTCTGGCATAAAATCACCAGTTTCCTTACATCTTTCCTTCGATGGAAACTTTCCATCGGCAGATCCCTCCAATCCGCGACTTCCTTCTTTGGCCACCGGTGATCTTCTGCTGTCACCAAGCCCTAAGTCAACCTGTACTCATCGGCATCGGTATCGGCAATATTCCCCGATCGGCAATCGGCAACATCGGCAATCAGTACATCTCCTTATCGGTAATCGGCAATAGCAACTTTGCAGCCCAGGCGACTTGATTTCACCAATCATCCTTATCGGCAATCGGCATCGGCAACACCCGAAACCTCCAGTTTCCATCGTCACTGGCTTCTCATCGGCAAGCTGACCTTTGCCTTCATCAAGTCTTCCCACCTCCATCGGCAACAAGTCTCTTCATCAGCAACATTCTCGCCCCTATCGGCAGTTTGACCGATAATATGCCGATGTCGATAAGGAACAGCAACCAGCCTCTTGCCGATCGGCACCATCCTCAGATTATATTGACATGCGCCAAAAAACGGTGTCAACATGTTCCTAATCTATGGAGGTGAGGAGGAGCTCGTTGTAAATGGTTACACCTATGCCAGCTTCCAAACTGACACGGATGATTCACAGTCTCGATCAGGTTTTGTATTCACAATAAATGGTGGTGGTGTAAGTTGGAAAAGTTCCAAGAAGGAGACTGTGACCGATTCTACAACAGAAGCCGAGTACACTGTAGCTTCTGGCGTAGCAAAGGAAGATGTTTGGATGAGGAGGTTTCTCATTGTGCTTGATGTGTTTCCGAATGCATCTAGCCCATTGAATCTACATTGTGACAACAATGGGGCGATTTTGCAGGCTAAGGAGCCTAGGAATCACCAAAAGAACAAACATGTACTGCGGAAATTTCATCTCATTCAAGAGTTCATCAATCGACATAAGATCAAGATATGCAAGATACACATGGATTTGAATGCTGCATATCCTTTGGCAAAGGCTCTTCCACAGCCTAACATGAGGCGCACATGAGAGCTATGGGTATTAGATATCTTCGAGATTAACTCTAGTGCAAGTGGGAGATTATTGAGAGTATTCCCTAGAGGTAATCATAGAGATGATTATATTTCCTTGTATCCATGACATGTTATGAGTTCATTGAATATCCATTAAAGGTAACCTATATCGATTAGCAATTATGTGAATTGTTTGTGAAACTCTTTTACTTGTATGGTTATTCTAAAGTTGTCCCTGATTAGAGTTCGTGCAAGGACACACATGAATATTAGATCAGCACATTATTAGTTGATGACTATGTTTCACAAGTCATAGACATAGAGATGTCAAACTAATAATGTGGGCACATGTGTGACATGGGGCTGGACTGCCCCAACATGAGATTGTCTTTTTACACATCATATATGTTGTGTCCTTAGACCTGAGATTGTCGTATGTACTCAAGATGTGAAACGACTTACTTAGGGACTACCAAACTCTATTATGTGATAGGGTAGTTATAAAGGTGGCTTTCGGGTTTGTCGGGAAACATGTTGTGAGAAATAGTCAATCAAGATAGAATTTTCCACTCTCCATGTGAGAGAAATATCACTGGACCACTCGAATGATTGGATTAAGAAATGCTATGGTCGTGCTTGGGTTAAGTGTTAAACTACTAGTTGGACCAAATATCATGAGGCAAAGGAATAACATGTATGTGTTTTTTTGGTGGTTCGTCTTATATGATCTTTGTGTATGCATAGGAGTTGACACACCTTGCTAGATATCACTATCAACTATTGGTCGAGTAAAAGTACTCAGACCATCTCTAGGTGTGCGTGAGCCCATAGGGTCGCATGCTTAAGGGGCTAGAAGCCTAATTCAGGTTGGACCTGAATTAGACCAGGACTAGGGTTACTAATGGGCCTCCAATGCGGGAGCTTGTTAGGATGCCTATATAAGCAAGGGGTGGGCACGTGGATAGGTTTATCCCATGCCTTTTCATAGCCAACGTCGCCTCCCCACGCTCGCACCTACTGCTCCTCTCAGACCTAGCAGTCCGGAGGCGCAATGCTTCCTCCCTGTACGTGTGGGATACCTCGTATGTGTTGCATCTGGAGCACAAGGACAAATCGCATGGAGGGGACGAACGGACAGACGACCTCGCAACTACACGACACTGCTGCGACGCGCACGACTACATCGAGTCGCTTCCGCTGCACCTGCGCGTCTAGTGGTAATCCCATGATCTATAACTAGCAGCCTGGTTTATGGGGTCAAAATTTTTGTTTTCCAGCTAGCATAGCTTCCCCATATCCCTACAACCTAGATCGCTGACATGGCGGTGGAATAGCCCCTACTCCACCTCTCCTATGAATAGAGATCGTCTCTCCCTCATTCAAGACACCAAGGAGAGCTACTCATTCTACACTAGGTGAAGCCCTACTCTTTTAGTAGCTTAGAAAATAGGGAGAGAGTGAGGAGAGTCTGGAGGAAGTCCGGGCCTGTCAGGAATCTCCTCCATGTTGTGCCTCGGCGGATGTGACCTTCTTTGTAAGTAAGCATCTAAGATTCCTTTATGGTATTGGATCTTTAGTTCTAGTAAAGTATTTACTTTAGTTGTTCATTGGTTCACCACCCTTAACCCGATGGTCTAATCAATTTCAACGAGATCTGGATTTGAGTACTAAGATATAGTATAAACGTGGTGTCTAGGCTTTATGCTTACTGTGTTTGCGTTTGTTCAACGGTTTGTTTGTGGTAGCTAGTAGGTGGTGATAACCCTATCTACCATTTGATTCCACCATGTTCAAATAAGTTCTTTGAACGTAGGTCTTCTTGATCTAGGTGGTTTAGCACCCTTCTCATCCCTTTATGTTGCTAAATGACTTAGTGACCTGCAGTGAACAACCTTTGTTTCTACCTTATCAAACTAGTTTCATAGCCATGGGAATCCTCTCTACCCAATCTATGACATACCCTTGTGTCATAGGACAAACTTAGTTCTTTGTTAAGCTCACTCATGTTCCCCGTGGAAATCGATACCCTAGAATACTCTCGGGTGAAAACTACCTTGACAGTTGTGCGCTTGCAGGTTTATCTGTTTGCCACGTTTGATGTCAACAGTTGGTCCCTTCACTTCTCTATTTCTATTCCTATTCTATTTTATTTCCTCCTTCCATATACATGTATGCCCATATATACATATTAGGTAGTCACTACGGTCATCCTACTAGCTTTATTTGCTAGTTTTCTTTAAGATTCAAGCACTTTCAAGTTACATGGTACTAGTTGTGTGGTGTTTGATTACTTATTAACAGTCATAAAAACCAAGAAGAAGCAACTATCATAGTTGTATTTTTTAATGCATATGCACAACTATGGTAGCAAGAGTAGCATATGTGGCAAACTGGCAACTAGGGATCTTATCTTAAAATGATCGCGCAACATACAAGATTTGATCAAAAGTTTTAAAAATATAGGATTATTAACTTAGGGAATTTGTGGGATGTTATATACTTGCTCCCATCCAGGCAAACAGTGTGACTACCTCTCACTCGCTCTCTATTTCTGGCAATAAGTCTGACTACTTTTCGATGACGTTCCTATTCACGGTGTGTGGGGTCGACTATATGGTTTCCTCCACCCTATGTCAACTTTTGGTTGACTACCTCGAACAAACTTCATCATGATTTAACCAAGCAATTATGCCTCAATTGTTTTTAGTTCAGGTCCGTTTAGGGTGTAACCTAATTTCTATCTTCAATTATCTGTTCATATGATTGATATGTTTGCATTAGTCTTATTATTATGCTTATGGGAATAAAAAGATCAGACATGTATGTGCCTATTATAAATATCTTTATTTTTTGGATTAAAATATCACTGAATTTGTCTAAATATCCAATAAATCAAATTCAAATATATATTTGAAGTATTTTTTTTTCTTACCAGAGAACATGTCCCATATATATTAACCGACGGAGGGAACATATAGATAAGTTTACATTTGGATGAGTTTACATTAATCTGTAAAAAGGGTTTAAACTAAATTTATCTTATTTGGTCTGCCGCATGTTTCTTAGCCGTCCGATGGAGAATTATATACATGTAACTTCCTCGACTTTGGAACATGTATATGATCTCTTACGCGTTGACCGTTTGGTGATTGCATTTTTTATGTGATCACTTTGGCTTATGCCAAATACTGGTATTATTTAAGCCTTATAGTACACGTTAACCAAACGCAAAAAAAAAAGTACATGTTAACCAGTGCATTACTTTTTGAGTTCAGTTTGATCAATTCATAACTAAAGCACACGTCCTTATCCCAAAAACCCTTCCAAATGGCGACCGTTGTTTGATTCGGTTAAACGACAGAGCATTTCACATCAAAGAAGGCGCACTCAAATCAAGTCTCAATAAATTAATGCGCAACAGTGTACGAATCATCGACCCGTCCGCGCCTCACCAGTCAGACAGTCGTCTTTCCAGTCCTTTCACATTTGGAGACAGCTCCACACATTCTGTCGCTTACAGAAACAAAAACTTCGTAAACATAAACATTTCTCTTGTTCCGGCAGCAGGTTGTACATAAGGGCGCCAGTGAAATTTTGTATGTATCTGCTTGTCCAAGATTTTGCAGCAGCTACCTCAACATGTTACAAATGGCAAACGGTATAACTGCTGTATGGGGTATTTATTTTGATTGCAAAATAAAGTATTTGTTTTGGGAAGAGTACATGACGGGTCTATGGGTTTTCTGTGGCCCTCCCCCCGTTAGTTTTTAGGGGGAGGGATTCCCGGGTTTGGGGAATTTTTTATATCGGGGTTTTCTAACTCAACCACCTTTTCAGGGACCCTTGTGGTTGTGAACTTTGGTCATTACTTAACGAGATTGCTGATGAACTTGCCAAAACGAGCTTTGACGGTAGCTAAAATTTTTTTAGGGTTATTTTTTTTATTACTTGATTGGCACGCTTGAGGAAAAGGTGCTCAAGAACTTTATCTTTATTTATGATACTGGTCAATTCCCCCTTATCATATAAAAAATTTTACATGTGACTTACCCTCGTATGAGAAAGGTTCTGGTTGGGTTAACCCTTCATTCATTTCATACATTTATTAATCTATAGATTATCATTTAACAAACCCTTTCCTATTGTAAAAATAAAATCGACAACCGGAATACTCTAGGTAAAATGCTAAAATGGTGTTTTAATCTGCCCGCTGCGAATCTCAATTGTTTTTTTAAATTTTCATATCCATCATTATTTTTTTCTACCTACTCCACCTAAAATAGAATATTTCATAATACCATTAATTATTCCTACTCTATAAGGGGGATGAAAACCCTAGTTCCATGAAAGGGAGTATAAGGTAAAAGATAGTGGCTAGTTGCTAAAGACGGAATTACATACCATACATTTTTGGGCCATTGGGGAATCTCTGTTCTTGGTAATGATAAAAGTCAACAGTGTCTGAGCGATGTAATTGGACTTTGTTGGACATGGTTTTCGGTCTATTATGAGCCAGTCAACCTACCACTATCGTTTTGGGGATGTGCTCTAGAAACAGTCACTTTCACATTGAATAGGGTATCGTCTAATTTTCATAGTTAAGACCCCATATGAGATGTGGACTAGTAAGAGTACTATTTGTCTTTTCTAAAAAATTTGGGGGTGTGAAGTTAAAATGTCAAACGACTGATTCAGAAAAAAATAACACCCAAGTCAGACAAATGCTTTTGCTTTTACATGGGATATCCAAAGGAAACTTTATGGTATTACTTCTACCATCGATCAAGAGGGCAAAGTTTTGTTGCTTGGAACAGTGTTTCTTAGAGAAAGAGTTTCTCAAAAGAGAGAAAAGTGGACAAAAGGTGTATCTTGAAGAAGTTCAAGATGAGCCAATGGGGAGAAACTCTATGAGTGATGCTAATGTAGCAGAACAAGTTGAGATACCTTTGGCAATAGAAATAGCGCCACAACCACGAAGGCCAGCAAGAATCCCTGAGGCACGTGGAGAAGTGTTATTGTTAGATATGACGAACTTGTGACATGCGCGGAAGCAATGATGACCTAGATTCCTAGAAATGGAAAAGTGTCATGAGATCCGAGATAGATTTCATGGGAGATAATCAAGTTTGGAACTTGGTTGACCCGCCTGATAGGGTTTTATCCTATAGAGTGCAAATGGATCTATAAAAAGAAAAAGGATATGGATGGAAACATTCACGTCTATAAAGCTCTACTTGTTGCAAAGGGTTTTCAGTAAGTTCAAGAAGTTGACTACGATGAGGCATTCTCGCCGTAGCTATGCTTAAATCTATTTGGGTCATTCTAGCAATAGTTGCTTATATTCGATTATGAGATTTGCAGGTGGATGTTAAAACAGCCTTTCTCAATAGAAATTTGGAAGAGGACGTGTATATGATACAGTTTGAGGATTTTGTTGATCCTAATAATGCTGGAAAAATATGTAAACTTCAGAAATCCATTTAGGGTTAAAGCAAGCATCTCGAAGTTGAAACATTCGTTTTGATAAAGTACTCAAAGGTTTGGCTTCCGTCAGAATGAAGAAGAACCTTGTGTTTATAAAAAGGAAAGTGGGAGCGCTGTTAGGTTTCTAATCTTGTATGTGGATGACATACTGTTGATTGGGAATGACATTCCTATGTTGCAATCTAAAAGACTTCACTGAATAACACTTTTTCTATGAAGGATTTAGGAGAAGCAACATACATTTTGGTCATCAAAATCTACAGAGATAGATCAAAGAGGCTTATAGGATTAAGCCAAGATACGTACATTGATAAGGTGTTGAAACGGTTCAACATGGAATAGTCCAAGAAAAGGTTCTTGCCTATGTCACATGTATGCGTTTTAGCAAGAACTATTGTCCTTCGATAGCTTATGAGTGGAAGCGCATGAGTAAGGTTCCATATGCTTTGGCTATTGGTTCCATCCTGTACACCATGATATGTACTCACCCAAATGTCTCATATGCTCTAAGTGTTGCGAGCAGGTACCAAGCTGATCTAGGTGAGAGTCACTGGACACTTGTTAAAAATATCCTTAAGTACTTGAGAAGGACTAAATATGTGTTCTGTTGACACAAAAAACGTCAGATCTGTGAACACCTCGGGCTATTACCCAAAGCTCGATGTCGAGGGCGTGCCAGTCGATTTGACCAATCAATCGACAAGGATGATAACTATGACAAACTGAACGAGACGACAGCGATGCACCCGGACGTCAAGGCTCAGATTGATCACGGATAACTTAGAGCAGAGCTAGACGAGGCAAACAGCGATGCGCCCGGATTGCCAAAGCCTAGAGGTACTCCCCACGCGAACTAGCAAGGATTTTGACGGAGATCAGGTGATGCAGCCCGTCGAAAGCTTGAAGAACTCGTTAAGCTATAACTAATGCATAATAAAGGTAAATTGCGGTAAAAGTAAGATAAAAAGTAATTGATTTGGTTGATATGCTTGGATATCTTTGTTTACAGCACCCCTAGGTACCTATTTATACTCCCCGCATGGAGAGTTGTACATAGATACGACTCGTACCTTTCCTAACAAAAACTCCTAACCTTAAGGAAACTGACTCGCACAGGAGCCGGATCTAAAACAATAATATCTTCCTAAACAGATTCTACTATTATTAAGGGAATAAAATGACTCATGCAAGAGTCGGACTCAAACTACTATAATAATTCTGGCATAAAATCACCAGTTTCCTTACATCTTTCCTTCGATGGAAACTTTCCATCGCAGATCCCTCCAATCCGCGACTTCCTTCTTTGGCCACCGGTGATCTTCTGCTGTCACCAAGCCCTAAGTCAACCTGTACTCATCGGCATCGGTATCGGCAATATTCCCCGATCGCAATCGGCAACATCGCAATCAGTACATCTCCTTATCGGTAATCGGCAATAGCAACTTTGCAGCCCAGGCGACTTGATTTCACCAATCATCCTTATCGGCAATCGGCATCGGCAACACCCGAAACCTCCAGTTTCCATCGTCACTGGCTTCTCATCGGCAAGCTGACCTTTGCCTTCATCAAGTCTTCCCACCTCCATCGGCAACAAGTCTCTTCATCAGCAACATTCTCGCCCCTATCGGCAGTTTGACCGATAATATGCCGATGTCGATAAGGAACAGCAACCAGCCTCTTGCCGATCGGCACCATCCTCAGATTATATTGACACGCGCCAAAAAACGGTGTCAACACATGCCCCCCAGTTTCAGAGTGTAAGATATCTTATGCGTCGAAATTCTTTCTACTGCTATCCTTTCTTCCAAGTTGTTTGCCGATAAACTCGTCGGCAACTGCTGCCAGTGCACAAACTCTTCATGCTAAGTTTGCCGATGCCCCCCAAGTGTAACGATCGAGACACCAGGGCTCACCAAGTACCGCTCCCAGATCAAAACGCCCAAGGCCATCAACTCTAGTTATGCCATCGGCAACATATTGATATTTACCGATGGATTCCCACCTTTGCACTTTGGCCTTCATCGCCTGCTTGAATATTTCCTTCTTGAAGGATTATCGTCGTGATACAAATATTCTCGGCGTTCGCGCTGAATCCTCCTCTTCTGAGTCTTCGTCAGACCCTTGGGGCACCATCGAGGGAGCCTAGTCTTCCAGACAGGCTGATACCGCTTCTCACTGCTTGTGTCTGCACCACCTCCTGTGTCTGGATCACTGGAGAAAATTCCTCCTGCCGCCTCCTCAAGCTCTTTTTGACAAATGCGTCTGCCAAGCCTGTCGTGTGCACTGAGCTTGCCCCCCAGTCGGTCATTGCGCTGACTTCTTCCCTTTGATCGGCGTGCAACAGTCGGATGCCCGATCATCAAAACGAGGCTTCTTTTCTAACCGATCGGCAGAGTAGTGCCCGTTGCATTCAGGGCAATCATCGGCAGTGGATAGCTTGATGCCTTCTTCCCAACAGTGAATAAAGAAAGGACACCTCCAATGATCTTGATGTCGATGTCGCTCTTGGCGCCTTTCATCCTCCTTGCAATCGATATTGCTCCTCTCGCGACTGCCGATACTCTTGCCTTGGTCGCCTATGCGTGATTACAACGCCATATGGTGTGTGCCGATGAGGTTTCTTGCTATCGCTTTCATCGGCAATCCTCCTATCCTTTCTGTCATCGGCAAACTTCTTCACATCATGTTCAGCTATTTGATGGTCAAGATCCACCGATGCGCTCTTTCTGGCAGCTTCCGATGTTAGCACTTTAATTCTTCCACTGGTTTCCACCATATTATTGGGAAACGGGTGCTGATTGATCTTCATCGGCTTCTGGGCTTTGGAATTTTCAAACTTAATCCACCTAGATTCAATTCCTGACTGCAACTGCTGCTTAAAGACTTTGCAGTTATTGGTATTGTGCGAAGTCGCATTGTGCCACTTGCAATACCTGATTCTCTTGAGCTCTTTGGCCGATGGAATTACCTGGTTATGTGTCAGCATAATCTTCCCTTCCTGGAGCAATAGGTCAAACATCCTATCGGCCTTGGTGATGTCAAAAGTGCATCTCTTAGCTTCTATCTGATCGAACAGACAAGATATCGGCTTCTCGTTCTCCACCGATCTAACTAAACCGATACTTGCTTCTTCATCCGAATCTGTCTTAGTTGAAGACACCTCTTCATCCCAATTTTCTTCGGGCTCAAACACTTCGGTGTCTTGATCGGCAACCCTTTGCACAAGATGGCTCAAGCTTTCAAACTCTTGAGATGCATATTTGTCCCCTGAGGTGCGGCAGTAATCCCTGGAGAGCCAAATCTGACAATTGCCGATCATCAAGTACCAAGCTATAGCACTTGTTCTTTACACTTTGCAGCCTTTGGACAAAGCTTTCTACCGATTCATCATTGCGCTGCCTCAGATTAACCAAATCGGTAAGCTTCTTTTCATTTGCGCCAGTGAAGAAGTATTTATGAAATTGCTCCTCTAGATCGCCCATGTGATTATAGAGTTCGGAGGCAATGAAATAAACCATTTGAATGCCGATCCAGACAATGACGACGAGAACAATCTTACCCTCAACTCATCTCTGTTGGCTGCTTCCCCACATTGGATAATGAATCGGTTAATGTGCTCCATTGTGGACATATCGTCTCGACCAGAAAACTTGGCGAAATCTGGCACTTTGTACCGATTTGGGAAGGGGATTAGATCATAAGCTGGAGGGTATGGAGCCCGATAAGAGTATGCATCAACCTTAGGCTTGATACCGAATTGTTCTTTCGCCACTTCGGCAATCTTATCGCTAAGTATGCATCTTGACCCTGCACATGCACTGGCTGAACATTGACTGGCTGAGCAAATCGATGTACGTCTTCATAGCTTTGTGGTAAACAGGTCGGGGCAATTGGCACATTTGCGGCACCAGTCTGTTGAATATTATGCATCGGCTGATTGGCCGATGGGCGACTTTGAACATCCACTGGTTGAGTAGATTGATGTACTTCAGGTCCCGACGTTGAAGTGCTTGTAGTGATTGGCTCATGCGCAGTATCAGTCATCTGAGTACTATGCATCGGTTGAGTTGCCGATGGGCAATTTTGCACGCCCACTGGCTTGTGTTGTGGCATTATATTCATCGGTTTTTTGTACCGATGTTCCATTGTGCGCATTCACTTGCGAGCATTGCGGTGTAGTACTTATCGGCTGATGTACCGATATTTCATTCTGAAGACTCGCCGGATGACACTGCGGAGCTCTCGCCACTTGGTGTTCAGGCTGCACAACTTGCTGCTGAATCGGTAATTGTCCGATCCAACTTACATTAGGTGGCATTGGCATATGACTTACCGATGGCTGATAACCACCTGACTCTTGTAGCCCTTGTACCCTTGGATGATAGCCTTGATTTGCAGGTACCATAGGTTGAGCAGCCATTGCCGATACAGGTTGATTGACAATCGGCATGCCTTGTTGCATCGGCCAAGAATTTGCCGATGGCTGATAACCAGCCGATGCTTGTTGTCCTTGTGGTGTCAGGTAATTCATTGCCACCACGGGTTGACTTGCGACTGCTGGGCCTTGATGTATCGGCAAGGAATTTGCCGATGGTTGGACATAAGGCACTCTGGGCACTCCCATTTGAAAATTCCTTGTCGGCAGCTGCATCGTTGGAGAGGACGTAACATAATGCATCACTGGAACCATCGGCTGCACAGGTGTTGCCGATGCCATGGGAATAGTCCACCTTGCATGGTTACCTTGGACCAACCTGGAATCAGTAGATGGACTCGAAAACATGCCATATCCCCACCAGTTGGCAGAAGTCGACTGATTCTGGATAACAGGTCCAGACATTGTTGAAGTCACCAGATTCGTATTCACATGAGTAAAGCTTGCTGGGCTCGACCTTGGTGGCATGATCTCATCGGCAGATCGGTTCATACCTGGTGAAGACACCCTTGGAACCGCCGATGAGATTGTAACAGATGTCGATCCGAGTTGACGACGCTCTGGACCAACATAATATGGTGCCTGCCCCTTGAAAGTTTGCTTGACGGCATTGCATACAACATCGGACAGCACATTGGATTGGCTAATTAATACATTATTGAATGCAGAATTAACCATCTTTTGTATTTTACCAGGATCGACGTCGAAAGTGATCTGCCGCGGTGACGGCGGATCTTGCTTCTGGACTGCTTCACCGATTCTGTTTAGGCTGAAGGATTTGAGATATAACCGCTTGTATTCCTCCATAGCCTGCTCCATGGCCTGCTTCTGATCATCTTTCAGATCGGCCTTAGACACTTTAATGACGTTCTTCTGGTTAACATCGGCGTGATCAGCCATGCCGGATGTGTAGATTTGTATAATCGGTCCCACCGAGCATGCCAAAAGAGGTGTTGACACAAAAAACGTTAGATCTGTGAACACCTCGGCTATTACCCAAAGCTCGATGTCGAGGGCGTGCCAGTCGATTTGACCAATCAATCGACAAGGATGATAACTATGACAAACTGAACGAGACGACAGCGATGCGCCCGGACGTCAAGGCTCAGATTGATCACGGATAACTTAGAGCAGAGCTAGACGAGGCAAACAGCGATGCGCCTGGATTGCCAAAGCCTAGAGGTACTCCCACGCGGAACTAGCAAGGATTTTGACGGAGATCAGGGTGATGCAGCCCGTCGAAAGCTTGAAGAACTCGTTAAGCTATAACTAATGCATAATAAAGGTAAATTGCGGTAAAAGTAAGATAAAAAGTAATTGATTTGGTTGATATGCTTGGATATCTTTGTTTACAGCACCCCTAGGTACCTATTTATACTCCCGCATGGAGAGTTGTACATAGATACGACTCGTACCTTTCCTAACAAAAACTCCTAACCTTAAGGAAACTGACTCGCACAGGAGCCGGATCTAAAACAATAATATCTTCCTAAACAGATTCTACTATTATTAAGGGAATAAAATGACTCATGCAAGAGTCGGACTCAAACTACTATAATAATTCTGGCATAAAATCACCAGTTTCCTTACATCTTTCCTTCGATGGAAACTTTCCATCGGCAGATCCCTCCAATCCGCGACTTCCTTCTTTGGCCACCGGTGATCTTCTGCTGTCACCAAGCCCTAAGTCAACCTGTACTCATCGGCATCGGTATCGGCAATATTCCCCGATCGGCAATCGGCAACATCGGCAATCAGTACATCTCCTTATCGGTAATCGGCAATAGCAACTTTGCAGCCCAGGCGACTTGATTTCACCAATCATCCTTATCGGCAATCGGCATCGGCAACACCCGAAACCTCCAGTTTCCATCGTCACTCACTGGCTTCTCATCGGCAAGCTGACCTTTGCCTTCATCAAGTCTTCCCACCTCCATCGGCAACAAGTCTCTTCATCAGCAACATTCTCGCCCCTATCGGCAGTTTGACCGATAATATGCCGATGTCGATAAGGAACAGCAACCAGCCTCTTGCCGATCGGCACCATCCTCAGATTATATTGACATGCGCCAAAAAACGGTGTCAACATGTTCCTAATCTATGGAGGTGAGGAGGAGCTCGTTGTAAATGGTTACACCTATGCCAGCTTCCAAACTGACACGGATGATTCACAGTCTCGATCAGGTTTTGTATTCACAATAAATGGTGGTGGTGTAAGTTGGAAAAGTTCCAAGAAGGAGACTGTGACCGATTCTACAACAGAAGCCGAGTACACTGTAGCTTCTGGCGTAGCAAAGGAAGATGTTTGGATGAGGAGGTTTCTCATTGTGCTTGATGTGTTTCCGAATGCATCTAGCCCATTGAATCTACATTGTGACAACAATGGGGCGATTTTGCAGGCTAAGGAGCCTAGGAATCACCAAAAGAACAAACATGTACTGCGGAAATTTCATCTCATTCAAGAGTTCATCAATCGACATAAGATCAAGATATGCAAGATACACATGGATTTGAATGCTGCATATCCTTTGGCAAAGGCTCTTCCACAGCCTAACATGAGGCGCACATGAGAGCTATGGGTATTAGATATCTTCGAGATTAACTCTAGTGCAAGTGGGAGATTATTGAGAGTATTCCCTAGAGGTAATCATAGAGATGATTATATTTCCTTGTATCCATGACATGTTATGAGTTCATTGAATATCCATTAAAGGTAACCTATATCGATTAGCAATTATGTGAATTGTTTGTGAAACTCTTTTACTTGTATGGTTATTCTAAAGTTGTCCCTGATTAGAGTTCGTGCAAGGACACACATGAATATTAGATCAGCACATTATTAGTTGATGACTATGTTTCACAAGTCATAGACATAGAGATGTCAAACTAATAATGTGGGCACATGTGTGACATGGGGCTGGACTGACCCAACATGAGATTGTCTTTTTACACATCATATATGTTGTGTCCTTAGACCTGAGATTGTCGTATGTACTCAAGATGTGAAACGACTTACTTAGGGACTACCAAACTCTATTATGTGATAGGGTAGTTATAAAGGTGGCTTTCGGGTTTGTCGGGAAACATGTTGTGAGAAATAGTCAATCAAGATAGAATTTTCCACTCTCCATGTGAGAGAAATATCACTGGACCACTCGAATGATTGGATTAAGAAATGCATGGTCGTGCTTGGGTTAAGTGTTAAACTACTAGTTGGACCAAATATCATGAGGCAAAGGAATAACATGTATGTGTTTTTTGGTGGTTCGTCTTATATGATCTTTGTGTATGCATAGGAGTTGACACACCTTGCTAGATATCACTATCAACTATTGGTCGAGTAAAAGTACTCAGACCATCTCTAGGTGTGCGTGAGCCCATAGGGTCGCATGCTTAAGGGCTAGAAGCCTAATTCAGGTTGGACCTGAATTAGACCAGGACTAGGTTACTAATGGGCCTCCAATGCGGGAGCTTGTTAGGATGCCTATATAAGCAAGGGGTGGGCACGTGGATAGGTTTATCCCATGCCTTTTCATAGCCAACGTCGCCTCCCCACGCTCGCACCTACTGCTCCTCTCAGACCTAGCAGTCCGGAGGCGCAATGCTTCCTCCCTGTACGTGTGGGATACCTCGTATGTGTTGCATCTGGAGCACAAGGACAAATCGCATGGAGGGGACGAACGGACAGACGACCTCGCAACTACACGACACTGCTGCGACGCGCACGACTACATCGAGTCGCTTCCGCTGCACCTGCGCGTCTAGTGGTAATCCCATGATCTATAACTAGCAGCCTGGTTTATGGGGTCAAAATTTTTGTTTTCCAGCTAGCATAGCTTCCCCATATCCCTACAACCTAGATCGCTGACATGGCGGTGGAATAGCCCCTACTCCACCTCTCCTATGAATAGAGATCGTCTCTCCCTCATTCAAGACACCAAGGAGAGCTACTCATTCTACACTAGGTGAAGCCCTACTCTTTTAGTAGCTTAGAAAATAGGGAGAGAGTGAGGAGAGTCTGGAGGAAGTCCCGGGCCTGTCAGGAATCTCCTCCATGTTGTGCCTCGGCGGATGTGACCTTCTTTGTAAGTAAGCATCTAAGATTCCTTTATGGTATTGGATCTTTAGTTCTAGTAAAGTATTTACTTTAGTTGTTCATTGGTTCACCACCCTTAACCCGATGGTCTAATCAATTTCAACGAGATCTGGATTTGAGTACTAAGATATAGTATAAACGTGGTGTCTAGGCTTTATGCTTACTGTGTTTGCGTTTGTTCAACGGTTTGTTGTGGTAGCTAGTAGGTGGTGATAACCCTATCTACCATTTGATTCCACCATGTTCAAATAAGTTCTTTGAACGTAGGTCTTCTTGATCTAGGTGGTTTAGCACCCTTCTCATCCCTTTATGTTGCTAAATGACTTAGTGACCTGCAGTGAACAACCTTTGTTTCTACCTTATCAAACTAGTTTCATAGCCATGGGAATCCTCTCTACCCAATCTATGACATACCCTTGTGTCATAGGACAAACTTAGTTCTTTGTTAAGCTCACTCATGTTCCCCGTGGAAATCGATACCCTAGAATACTCTCGGGTGAAAACTACCTTGACAGTTGTGCGCTTGCAGGTTTATCTGTTTGCCACGTTTGATGTCAACAGTTGGTCCCTTCACTTCTCTATTTCTATTCCTATTCTATTTTATTTCCTCCTTCCATATACATGTATGCCCATATATACATATTAGGTAGTCACTACGGTCATCCTACTAGCTTTATTTGCTAGTTTTCTTTAAGATTCAAGCACTTTCAAGTTACATGGTACTAGTTGTGTGGTGTTTGATTACTTATTAACAGTCATAAAAACCAAGAAGAAGCAACTATCATAGTTGTATTTTTTAATGCATATGCACAACTATGGTAGCAAGAGTAGCATATGTGGCAAACTGGCAACTAGGGATCTTATCTTAAAATGATCGCGCAACATACAAGATTTGATCAAAAGTTTTAAAAATATAGGATTATTAACTTAGGGAATTTGTGGGATGTTATATACTTGCTCCCATCCAGGCAAACAGTGTGACTACCTCTCACTCGCTCTCTATTTCTGGCAATAAGTCTGACTACTTTTCGATGACGTTCCTATTCACGGTGTGTGGGGTCGACTATATGGTTTTCCTCCCACCACTATGTCAACTTTTGGTTGACTACCTCGAACAAACTTCATCATGATTTAACCAAGCAATTATGCCTCAATTGTTTTTAGTTCAGGTCCGTTTAGGGTGTAACCTAATTTCTATCTTCAATTATCTGTTCATATGATTGATATGTTTGCATTAGTCTTATTATTATGCTTATGGGAATAAAAAGATCAGACATGTATGTGCCTATTATAAATATCTTTATTTTTTGGATTAAAATATCACTGAATTTGTCTAAATATCCAATAAATCAAATTCAAATATATATTTGAAGTATTTTTTTTTCTTACCAGAGAACATGTCCCATATATATTAACCGACGGAGGGAACATATAGATAAGTTTACATTTGGATGAGTTTACATTAATCTGTAAAAAGGGTTTAAACTAAATTTATCTTATTTGGTCTGCCGCATGTTTCTTAGCCGTCCGATGGAGAATTATATACATGTAACTTCCTCGACTTTGGAACATGTATATGATCTCTTACGCGTTGACCGTTTGGTGATTGCATTTTTTTATGTGATCACTTTGGCTTATGCCAAATACTGGTATTATTTAAGCCTTATAGTACACGTTAACCAAACGCAAAAAAAAAAGTACATGTTAACCAGTGCATTACTTTTTGAGTTCAGTTTGATCAATTCATAACTAAAGCACACGTCCTTATCCCAAAACCCTTCCAAATGGCGACCGTTGTTTGATTCGGTTAAACGACAGAGCATTTCACATCAAAGAAGGCGCACTCAAATCAAGTCTCAATAAATTAATGCGCAACAGTGTACGAATCATCGACCCGTCCGCGCCTCACCAGTCAGACAGTCGTCTTTCCAGTCCTTTCACATTTGGAGACAGCTCCACACATTCTGTCGCTTACAGAAACAAAAACTTCGTAAACATAAACATTTCTCTTGTTCCGGCAGCAGGTTGTACATAAGGGCGCCAGTGAAATTTTGTATGTATCTGCTTGTCCAAGATTTTGCAGCAGCTACCTCAACATGTTACAAATGGCAAACGGTATAACTGCTGTATGGGGTATTTATTTTGATTGCAAAATAAAAGTATTTGTTTTGGAACAACTAGCTAGGCTCATCTCAGTTAGGTCACTTTTCATTGTGCGAATTGTCCACGCCCGCGGCATGCTGCACAAGCCAACGTATGGATCATATAACAATTGTGTGTACGTATCTGTTTACTTTCGCGGCCAACTTTTGACTATCGTCGCCATGTTTCATCAGAACCGGCACAACCGCAGAAGCAACGACGATAACAAGGCAAGATATGAGATTCCCTATCTGATGACTCCGGTGAATTAGCTCCGTCATGTTTTGTAGTTCATGTCAACTCGTCACTATAGTAGTGCTATATTGGTTAGGTTAATAGGTTCTTGGAACATGCATGTATGCTCACCTAGGTTTGATGAGTCCTAGATTCATCACCGGCGCTCGCATTTTTTTTTGGATATCTATTCATTCATTGGAAATAATGTATCCACTTTAATAATAGCCTCTACGTATGGTGACATGTTGTCAATTTTCATGATGAGTTGTGTAGTCTCTCGTTAGCGTTGATAGGTGTACGTGTGTGGTGTGGTATGCTTATATATGACAATGAGTGCCTATTGCTTTTTAAGAGAAACGGTATCATTATTGGTGCAAGAAATGACTAACATACATGATTGACAAGAAATGTTAGTACAAATTGCAAGCTTAAAGCCTTAGAGAGAAAACACTAAGCACTACCAGAAAATACAGTATCCATGGCAGCTAATAATTTCCTTAAAGGAAAAAAATTGAACCCTCAAGAATACTACTACTTGTTGGTGTTAGAAACCTCCAAGGAAATGCATATTGAGGCTATTCTGAACCGCCTACCAAGGCAATTTCATATTTTCTTGAGTGTTATTACAAATGGCCAAGGTAATTCCACATTTCTCTCTGGGTGCTATTCGAAACCGCCAAGATAATTTCATATTTCCTTGAGTGTTATTACAAATCCTTGGGAGCTAATCTATATTGCCAAGGAAAATGCACAATTCCTTTAATTTGGTGTACAATGGAAATTTCCAAGGAGGTGTTAGTTTCCTTGGGTGCAAACCCTCAAGTAAAATGTTGTAGCCTCCAAAAAAATATTCATTTTCTAGCCATTGCATTTTATAGACACAAATGAACTCAGTGCATGAGTGTTAGTTAGACATTGCATTTTATAAACACAAATTCTCCTTTGATACGTTTATGGAATGAAATATGGTTTTTCTTGGTAAATTCTAACAAAAGGTACAATTTTGAATTGTTATGCATTATAGAATGTGTATTGACACTTAGCATGAGATGTTTAGTTAGTTTTAAAGCTAGCATGCAACATACTAGAAAACATTTATATTGAGGTTGTTGAAATCTTGAACTTTTTAGTTGATAAATTTTTAATTTAAAATCATGAGTCCCATAGTTATATTTTAACTCCTTAGAGTTCTGAAATTGAATTTTTAGGATTTTCAAAAGACCTCATATGGAGATATAATATAAACCAAAGTTGTAGTACTTGACGAGATATAAAACTTTTTAGTTCAAACTTTTTATTTTTGATAATATTTAGGGTCTCAAATATTCATTACAAGATTCACTAAAGTGAATACAAAAGGAAAGAATCATTCACTGAGTCCTAAGTAACTTTAAGCTATAGATGACTGTAATATAAAAACGGAAATCTTTAGTTGTAATGGTCAACAAGTGCCACTAAATGTGTTTCATTTGCATATGCATTGTGCTTAGTGACGTTGTGAGATGCAAGAGAAAACCCTTTAAAACTCTTTGTGAAAAGCTAACTTTAGTGGTAAAGTTGTTTGATCACTTGAAGGGTTAACACTTTCAAAAAGGGTGAGAAATTTAAGTGCTTGAAGGGCTGCTATCTAGCTAGGCTGAAAATTCCAAATCCCATGGGAATTTGTAGCTAATAGTTTTGGTGGTTGAGCAACCCAGCCAGAATTAATAACCAACCTGGTCAAATTTTTTGAAGAAGGCCTATCCAGTTGGTCGCATAGCTGACCCGGCAAATGGGCCAGCCCACTCTAGTTTTTGTGGCTAGGAAAGAGAAAAAGCACGGATCGCTTATTGTTTTGCGTGTGCACCTACCATGCTTATGGGCCCACGTTCTTGGACCACCTCAAAAATTCTGAGGGGGGGGCAAGTCCCTCCACCAGATTTTTTGACACGGACGCGTGCATGTGGGAATGTGTGGGAGGTTCAGGCCATCCATTTTGTTTGCGTTGACCATGGTTTCGACCATTGGTGCATGACCCACTTGTTAGAGAGAGAAGGGAGGTCCATTTCAACCATTGGCTAGGCCACCCAAAATATGTGCCAATCGTCACTGAAATTTCCGGTGCGGGTTGTGCGCCTGGGCCTGGCCAAGCACAAGGGTGGCTAGCAGAGTAGATAAGCCATCTCCCCCTCCACTGTCTCTCTTGACCATTTGCAAAATTTTGAGATGTAAAAATTAGTGTGTTCATCGCTATCTTCTCTCTCAAAGGTTGGTGCTAACCCTAGTGAGAGATTGAGTGCTCTAGTGGGTGATCTTGAGAGCTTGAAGACACCTCCTCCCTATCCTCTCTGTCTCTAAGCTTGGTGCTGATTTGTTTAAGAGGTTGAGAGCCCTAGTGTGTGCATTTAAGATTTGCATTTGGTGGAACTATGTAATCTTTGTGAATGGGTATTTCTTGTTACTCTTGGTGATTATTGCCACCTAGTAGACTTGATGCTTATGTTGGGTTGTGGAGAAAAATCATGGTGATTGTTGGTGTCTCCGATCTTTGGCTATTGTGAGGGCTTTGTGCTCATCCCCACGGGAGATTCACCAAGAGGAACTATAGTGAAATCAATAGAGGTTTCTAGAGGTCCCTAGTGTTCTATCAGCATTCTAAGTGATGTGGTGAACTTGAGATCCACCTCAACATAAGACATAGGTTGCCTACAAGTAAATGAATCTCAGTGAAAATTTCATTGTGTCACTTGCCCCATTGGTTTGCATTCTCAACACTTGCAATTTCAATTCATATTGAAGGACTAAAACGGCAACCGGAGGGGTGGTGAATAGGAGCCTCAAATCTCTTTTGAAATATTCAGCCACTATCCAAATTAAAACCCCAAAAGCAAACTCTCCAAAGACTGAAAAGAACACACCACAACTAATTCACGCTGTCAAACAAGTAGCAAGATAAACTGATTGAGGGTACTTAGTGAAATCGAAGAAAACCAAACTCATTGATAGTAGCACACTTGAGAGAACTAGTCTAAAAAGTACTTCATCAAGTCCGCTACGTGAATATGAATCCAACGCAATAAGCAGAACTTGAATCAGAGTCCAGACGAGAAAGAAACGGGCGAAGCAGCGGAGCAGCACACACATCGGACGCGTCTAGTGCAGCAGAGTCCGGTGCTAGCAACCGACCACACGGATGATGGCTTGCGAGACAAGCGCGTTCGGTGTGGTGCGTCTGGTGTATTTCCAAAGAGCTCCAAGGAACACCAGACGTGTCCGGTGCTACCCACCACCAGATGCTCCGAGCGTCTGGTGCTCACTCACCAACCAGGAATAGCCACACCACCGGACGTTGGACCACAAGGACGAGTGCGTCCGGTGCAAGCATCCCGTGTGGATCATGTGCGAGTAATACGCACTGAACGCGTCTGGTTCTAGAGAGAACGTTCGATGCAAGCGTCTAGTGCCCCCGAAAAACTATGCGGATCACACAAAAATCGTTGGGTCCCTTTCAATTCAACTCCAATTGATCTAAGAATTTGTCATGAGGTTTGCAAGGTAGATCTGAATCTATTCCATGAAGATCAATGTCTTTCTTCCCTCTCAAATCTTGGAGTCAATCAAAAAATGAAAGAATGAGTTGAAACAAAGAGAAACGTGAAACACGACCGATCTAAGTGCTCACCCGAAATCAAACAAATTTCTTCGGTGGAAATCCTCACAAGGGTTCATAGCACCTTCTCCAACAAGTGGATCAAGAAAAGATCAAGCACGGAGAGAGATCTTAAGAAAACTGAGGGAGGGGAATTGCAAAAACGCGATGAACACGAACACAAGCAATTCACCAAACGAATCCCGGAGGACACGAGGAGGTTACGGCCTTCATTCCTGAGCATGAGTTCAAGTTACATGGGTGGTTCATCCATGGACCTTAATCATGAAAACTAGTGGAAGGAAAAACCTAGGAATTGAGGTGAGAGATGGAAAATGCAAGAGGTGAGGATGAGGATACCCCTCCATCCTTATTTAACGGGGTCTATTGGATATTATCAAATAGCTCCCTGATATATGAGAGAATCACCTAGCCCTAAGACATTGTGACCCAACTCTCCCGAACCCACTCCTTTATCTTGATGGGATGATACTGTTTCCTGTCTGGACTTGTCGTCGCCTCGATGCAACCTCCAGATTCCGCCACGTGTCATTCCCGCTTTCTCGAAAGCTCCGCTCACGTTTTGGGGCACAAACCGTAAACCTGCCACCGATGATTTTGAGGCCCAAACCACTCGCGAATAGCGTAGTCCATATGTGTCCCCCGCTCCTCAACACGTGTCACCTCGTCCTTGACTGCCCGAGCGCCAAGTCTTCTGAAGCCTTCCCGCTTGACTTGCTCACCCCCGTTGTCTTGACTTGGTCAACACGGTCACTTCCATGTACTCTTGCACTTGTCGATGTCCCAAGTGTTAGCCACCGCGGCTAGTCCTCCGGGCCTCCGATCCCTCAGTCCAAGCCTCACGTCCTCCCTTCACCGCTCTCAGTTCATCGGCACGACACGTCTCTACTTGACCATCACCTAGCCATTGACTACCGCCTCTGAGCTCAACACCTAATTGCTCCTTGTGCTACCATGGCAGCCCAGCAGGCCAGCACATCGGCCACGACGTCGTCGCTGATGGACTCACGGACACGTACGGAGACGTGGGGACGGAACCACCATACTAGTCGTCTATGACCATGAGTCCATGATCACCCGACCGTCTTGCGCGACGATTGTCCATGTCCGTCGCTCTTCGGCGAGGCCCGAGGAACTATGACCTCCAGGTTTAAGATTAATCTTCTTATTTTTATATAAAAATTGTGTCCTTAAATTTGTTTACTTATTTACAGTGGCGGAGCTCTCGGTAGGGCTAGGTGTGGCAGCTGCCCTCCCTCAAATTTGCCAGACTCTTCATTATCCTTGGCTGGTTCACAGATCATCTATCAATGGCTATGCGTTAATTAAGGCAGGGAGCTCAGATGATTCTACTATGCCATACCTTGCTTTATATTTGTCCTCCGCCACTGCTTATTTATAAGTGATCCTTTTGGTTCTCACCTCACCTAGTGAGTTCGTCCAACAGATCAAGTGAATGAAGATGGTATAATCAATAGATTGATGTCACTCAGAAAGCGATGGATAAAGTCAGACACGTTGTATTGTAACTCTCTTGTATAGCTATATTTTAAAATATTTGTATTTCATTTAATCTATTTATATCGTAATTTTCATTGTTTTTACATAAATTGAATGCTTGTCATGCTGTTTAATGCATGTGGTTTTACCGAACTGGAATATGATTGTAGCGAATTAGAAGTGTTTTTATCAAATTACTTAAAAAAATTCCATACATGTATACTCCATGATAAAGTTGTAGGTCTGCCACTACAGCCTCGTGCTCTGTATACTTTCACCGCACAGTTTACTTTGTTGAAGAAAGGTCAGAGCACCGAAAAATACGCTTTCCAGACGCGAAGACGTACTATTCACTCCTGGGAGGCGGCGAGATAGTTGGGGGCTTGGGGCTGATGGTGAACTCTGTCCTGCTGCTGGCTAGTGCTGCTTGCTTGCCCTGCCCCAACTCCCCAAGTAACTCACCCGTTTGACCGGCGGCTATCGGCCGACCGATCGAACGTACGGCCGCGCGCCGGCCATGATTAGCGTCGACGCTAACGAACGAACTAGTACTCCTTCCTGACTAGTAGTATAAACGAGCTATGTTACGGCTCGTGCATGCATTTGAAGTCAAATTGCACTACTGTTGGTCCGGCCGATCCATGCAAAATGCCGGCGACCGAGCGGGTGGCTGACAGTTACCGCTGCTAATGCATGCTAATAATGGCGACAACAAGGGCCATGCCTTTTTAGGACGTGTTTGGTTTCGTTGGAAATTTATTTGCTTTGTCACATCAAATTTTTCGATACTAGGTTAGTGTATTAAAAATGGATTACTTATAAAACTAATTACATGGTCATGCGGGACTTAACAAGCCGATTCTATTAAGCTAAGTTAATCTATAATTAACAAATGTTTACTGTGGCACAATATTGTCAAAACATGAACTAATTTATATTAAAAGATTTGTCTCGCGAAGTTACCATCCGGCTAACGAATTACTTTTTTAATTAATATATTTTAAATAGACCAAACTAGGGACGAAAGATTCGAAATGACAGGGGCAAAACTTTTGCCATGGAAACAAACAGGCCCTTACTCCTCTCGTAGGAAAAGGAAACCAAGGGAGAATTGGTCTTCTTTTACCGTCGTACTCGTGGCATTACCTTCCATCCGCTGTCAAATCCAAACGTCAATCGGGAGCGGCGGCAACCGGCAGCAAGCGAGGCGAGGTGCGAGAGGCCGACATATATATGCGTGTAAGGTTGCTGCTGAAGGCTGACTGATGTGAAAATGTGGACGGGATCATGCATGCGGCCGGTGAAAAAGAAGGACACCGGTTTCGCGTGTGTTCGTGCGTGCAGACAGAGAGCTATAGGCTCGCGCGCGGTTGTTTCTTCATTGTTTCCACGATGTTTGACCGGGGTTGTAGGCGCTGACCAGTTCCTATGTATCATCGTTTTGATTTGACCTGGTTCTTGCCAGCTTCATTCCGAATTAAGATGTTGCGCGTTCTCCAGAAAAGGATGTCTAATAATGTTTTTCCCACCTTGTTCCATGCAAGCATGTTCGTGTTCATATACTGGAGTCCGGCCGGCATAAATCTGATGATTGCCTTGCTCCAGTTTGCCGTACTAATGTCTGGTGGGGGTGTGGGTGCTTTCTGATTCATCGGTGTGAAATTCGATGAAATTTTTTTGTGAGTATTCAGTTTGACTAGATCTTATTATTAGTTGGCAATTAAGCGCCGCATGCAAGTCACTTTTCGCACGCATATGCTGGACTATCTAGCTATATATATGTATTTGCATTATTAGCCATTCTTTTACAGGAAACTAGAACAAAATAAATCCCAAGACTTGATCGATCGAGTTGACTGAAAGAAGATTCCAGCTGGAGTCGAGTTGCGGCGCAAATTGGCCACCCTTAAAGCGACGCAATTTACCCTGCTAGCTTTACGATGATGAGATGCAATAATGACCACAACTATAAGCAACAATTGCAAAGGTAAAGTAAAATCAAGCCAATTCAATCAAGCTTGAAGGGTCACAGTCATCCCCCGTTCTTTTTAGTCCCAGCAAATTAAAGCAAACGATCCCTTCCTTGGAGGAGCATGCATGCAAAACAAGAGCTCGCGAGCTGAAGTGAAAGCATCTCGCTGTCAGCATGCAGCATGCTGCTAGTGGCGTCACTGTTGGCCACCTTCACGGCAGCAGCCAGCCAGCGGCGGCAGCACGGCTACCAAATAAGCGGCCGGCCGGTCCGCCGATTGACCAGCCACGTTCGTGGCTGCGGTTGCGCCAGCCATATATCACGCGGTCACGCGCATCATGAAAAAGCCAAATAATTCCACATCCATCTCATTCTCTTCCCTGCAGAGATAGCTATCCATCGAGGTCGCCGATCGTGGACGCAGCCACCAGGAACCAATTAAAGGGGGGGTGGTAAACAACGGCGTTTCCCGTCAAGGTGGAGACACGAGTGGCCAGCGGATAGGGACTCCACCTGCTGGCTGCTTCTGCTTGCTCTTCCGATCCTCTTGTCACGGCGTCCATCGTCCCAGGCAGGCACGGGAATTGCAAGCAGATAACAGATGCCGACCGGCCTGCACCTGCACCGATGCCCGGTGGCGGTTCTTCAGTTCAGTTCAGGTTTCTACAACCCCAATGTTATACGGCTGCCAGGCCATGAAGGCCAAAGCTATACGGCTGCTACAACCCCAAACTCTGACCCCTACGCATAATCCCAATTACAGTACTATTAATTACTCCTGCATAGTACTCCGTACTCGTACAAGCAGCATGTGTAAAACTCAGAAGTACCACTCATGTGTAAACCTGTAGAGATTCTACACGGCTGCATATATGCAATGCAACCGATCCGGCAAGGCTGCAACAGATAGATGCAGCTGACCTAGTACTGCTGAAAGTCATGGCTCTGAAGTCTGAACACCCTGCTACCACTGAGAACTGACTGATGCGACTCCACTGGGAACGATACGGTTCTGATCGATTTCTGAACACACACCCTCGAATAACTGCTTAAACGAAAAGGCAGGCAGGCAGTCAGGCTCCACATTTATGAACACCCAACGCAATCTTTTGATCGAGCATCTGCATCTCCGGCCTTCACACTCATCATCATCCGTAGCCTTCATTGCTCTCAGCCCGCACTTTAGTAGCTCGCGCAATGTCCAGACCAAGGGCATCAGTAATGCCTGTACATGTACGAGGACACATACAACTCACACGTGAAGTGAAGTCAGCGAGTCATCAGTCAGACATCCAGCGCAATCGGTCTCCACGTACGGTACGCCATCGCTCGCTCTGCTCACCTCCCTGCCGCTCCAGAGTTCTAACAGTGCGGCCGGCCGCCGGGCAAGGACACACACGACCACACAGGGACCGCGCCGGCGTCTGCACGTAACCGTCAGTGCCCATCCGTAGTGGGCGCGCGGTTCAGATTTCATTCTGATCGCTGAACGGTCGGTCGATCCGGCTGAAATATGTTTTAACTGCAGTTGTTTGGGCCGGTGGGAAATACCGGCTGAAGGTTGAGTAGTGGGAGTCAAAGATGAAACAGCTATAGCTCTGTCTCCAGTGTCGTGATTGCTACGAATAACTAATTTATGACCGTGGTAAGCGTTGATATCAGTGGTTGGGATTGGTATGGCACGTACGCAAGCTATATATAGATATATTTATATATACTTCAATCTGTACAGTGCGCAGTACGTACAATTGCACAATTATTGGAGGACCAAATAATATTTAACTTCTTATAAAAATAATAATAATATTTAACTTTATCTGGTGGTGATAGATCGAGAGCAATTTGACAGCGTGCGTGCATGGACATGTTGTCCAGGCCCGCAGGCCACAGCAGCTAGCTAGTAGCTTGGCGATACTTTGACACTCTGATCGTGACCGTTAGTTAAACGTGTGTTTTCATTTTTCCTTCCAAGTCTAGCTAATTAACTGTCAACTTCAGCCCACGCTCGTTTCGTGTCGTTTAGTAAAGTACCGCTCGAGAGTTCTGAGTACACATCGATTCATCCGATCCGCTTCGCTGTCGGCCGCGCATATATCTACAAGTGTCGTCGACTCGTCGTTTCTTACCGCGTGTGGTCAGCTAGTTTGACAGCCCATGCCACTAGCTACGCGATAGAAAGATAAAGATAGATAGATGCTCCCGACCGAATACATAAAAACCTGTAGATATTCTCACGACTCTTGCAGGGAGAACCCAACCCAACTACCCAAGGCAGACATGCATGCATGCAGTTGGACGCTGTAACCGGCCGGTAATATCGAATTCGATCCAAGACTGGGTTTAGTTGCCCCAACTTTCCAAACTTGGACACTATGCAAAAAGAAGATTCTCCGTAACATCAAACTTGCGGTATATGCATGGAGTACTAAATGTAAATAAAATCAAAAACTAATTGTACAGTTTGCTTTAACTTTGCGAAACGAATCTTTTAAACCTAATTAGTTCATGATTGGACACTAATTACCAAATACAAATGAAAAGTGCTACAGGATTATTTTTCCACCAACTAAACATAGCCCAAGAAGTGCAGTCACTATCGCCGGAACGCCAATAATCGTGCGCGGCGCGCGGCGGCGCGTGGTCTTCAGTGTGCAGTGTCTGAACGGCACGGTATTATAACACCCAACGATTTTATCGGCCGAACGATATGAATTTGCATCCACTAGAGTAAGTACGTACTACTACTGTACCAACAGACTAACTAACCAAGAGGCCGGCATCTTCTTCTCAGCTCCATGCCACGGCCACATCCATTCTCCCGCGCTGGATCTGCAGTGTGGTGAACTCTCCACTTTGATTGAGAAGCTGATAAAGCTTCTAGCTACCGGTCGGTACGTGTACAGAGTACGTACTACGGCACTGCACTGCAATGCAATGCAATGTGCACTGAACAGGAACGGTTTGCTAGTTCCCGCGGTCCGGCGGTTTCAGCTTCATCTTCACACGTCGTCCGTGCAGCAGCAGCAGCAAGATCGAAATGGGCGTGGAGATTAGACCTCGTGTTTGGTATGGCCGATCATATATCATCGACCGCATCGCGCTTTACTTTACTTTATTACTGCCAACTTCCTGGAGTAGTATTTTATTATTGGGGGTTTACGGTTAGGTTTCCTACCAACTTCCACAGATGCAAGACCGTAAAAGTTAGTTAATTAATTAGAACGGCACCACCAGTCAAAGACTCGCCGTGTCACAACCAAATTCTACTACTGCTTGCCATCGCCGGCGTGGACGGCAACATCACTAGCTAGTTCCCCGGCTGCACGCAACGCAAGATACCACCGTCGCCTGACTTTTTTTTTTCACTGGAATAATAGGTTACCCTACTGGGGCAAAATGGCTACTAGGTGACGAGAGAGAGAGCAGAACACCTGTGTTAGTTAGGCAGAGAACTAACAAAACATGCAGTGTGGAATAAAGTTTAGGACAATAAACAGTGCAGGAAATGGAGGAGTTTTTGTTTTTCCACCTATGTACAGCCTTTCCAAAAAAACCCCAGCAAGAACAGCTATAGCCTTTCAAATGATATATGGACCTGAGGGGTAACAAAGCTCTATGGACCTAGATGGGCCTGAAAGCAATCTACTAGATGGGATTTTGGGCCCGTGGATACATCAGGCCCAGCGAATATGTTCATTTGTTCACTACTGAAAATAACACTGCAAAAAATTTACTGGTTAAATACTGGAGATCGGGAGCATATATATTAAAGCATTGTTCAGAGGATAATTTGATGGAGGCTTTTATGTTTGACAATCAGCATTCCCACAATGATGAGAAACTGGAAGAAACCTGAGTACTCAGTCAAACTGGCTAGAAAAAATAGCAAAGCAAACTAACAACTAGATCAAGGAATTGGAAAGGGAGTTAGGTCCATGTTCATTTAAACCCAAACATTAGACATACCGCAATAAAGTGACTTCAACACTAGATAAATTATTGTTAAAAATAATACACTAGATGAAGTCGAACACAACTGACAGGAAAGAGTAAACTTCAGGGCCTGTTCTATTCAGCTCGTTGAAATTTCACAAGAAAATGAAGAAATGGTTCGGTTCCCTTAGAAAGCTCCCCCCCCCCCCCCCCCCCCCCCCCCCCCCCCCCCCCCAAAAGTTTCAACATGTGTGGAGATGAATCTAGCCATCTAGGACTAGATAAGTCCAAAACTCCAAATTCTAAAGTCAATTGCTCAAATGTCGTTAATGCTCCCTTCCACAGGAGAAGGCATTGGACAGGAAGGTTTTTGAAACGTCACATGAAAGAATAGATTGAATGGGTTATCCCTCGCCGCTGCACCGTTTCACAACCTAACTAGGGTATATCAACTATGAAGAACGGTTACAGGATTACAACACTAAAACCCACGACTAACATATTACTATTCTTACCTGATTTCACACACTTCATGGAGAATCCACGAACGTGAGTAAACTGGTCTCGAGAATGAAACCAGACAGTTAGTTCTCAGCCTACCAACTTGTCTCGAAATGAAAC